>PVHY01000125.1:0-154321 GCA_004024945.1 Uropsilus gracilis | reverse complement strand
AAATATTTAATAATTTATCAAGGAAATAAAAGATCTGTATACTAGAAGCTAAAAAGTACTAATGAAAGATACTGAAGAGTACACAGGATAAGGAAAGTTACCCCACGTTCATGAATTGGAAGAATACTGGATGAATACTGTCAAAATGTCTGTACTATACAAAAAACACAGATTTAATAATTGCTAAATCCAAATAACATTTTTTTACAGAAATAGAAAAAACAATCCTAAATTTTTATAGAACCATAAAAAGACCTGAAAATAGCCAAAGCAATCTTGAAGAGGAACGAAGTTGGTAGCATTCCTCAAGATTTCAAATTATATGAACGTTTATAGTAATCAAATCAGCATGATAGTAGCACAGAAACAGATATATAGGCCTATGCAACAGAACAGACAGTTCAGAAATAAACCCACTCATACAATCTTTGACAAGCACACCAAGAAACACAATTGGGAAGAGATATTCTTTACAATTAATGATGTTGGTTTTCGAAACTATTGATGGATATCCACATAGAAAAGGATGAAATTGGGCCTTTATTTTCTACTACATATGAAGTCACCTGAAAATGAAAGACTTAATGCAAATAGACCTGAAATTGTAAATCTTCTAGTGGGAAAAGGGGGAAAGGCTCCATAATATCGGCCTTAGGATTTTTTTTGGGGGGGGGACATAACAATAAATACTCATCAACAAAAGCAAAAATAAACAAGTATGACAACATCAAACTAAAAGGCAAAGGAAGCAATCAAAAGAATGAAAAGACAACCTCTGATCTTGTGATCAATATTTGTAGGACATGTATCTGATAAGGGATGAATTTCCAAAATATATGAAAAACCCTATAATTCAATAGAAAAATAAAAAAAACAACCTAAGTGAAAAATGGGCAAGGGATCTGAATAGATTTTTTTTCACAGAAGATACACAAATAATCAACAGATATATGCAAAGGTACTCAACTCTATCAATCACTAGGAACAATAAATCAAAACTATGAGATATCACTTCATACTTTTTAAGATAGTTATTATAAAAAAAGACAAATGTTGATGAGAACATGGAATAAAGGGACATCATGCAAATTGGTACAACTGTTAAGGAAAACAGTATGGAGACTCCTCAAAAAATTAAAAATGAAACTATCATATCATTCAGGAATCCTTCTTCTGTGTATATATCCAAAGGAAATAAAATCATTATGTCAAAGAGATATCTGTGCTCAGATATCTGTACACACTTTGAGTGGATTTCTGTTAGAGCCCAAAAAACTCTGATTAAACCACTCACATCACCTTCTCAGTTGCTCAAGGGTAGTTTGCTTATTGTTGCATTACTCACAATAGTCAAGAAACAGAAACAAGTGAGCTATTGTTCAACTTTCAACAGCTAACTTAAACAAGGATATCTTATTTATCACACTTTTCAGTGGCCACATGCTAAAAAATATGTGAAGATTTCAACTTTTCTTGACATTACAGTCAGATTAGGCTCTCCATTTTCTCTTATTTTTCAGGACACCTTTTAAAGAAAGTACTCTGTACAGCAATTGATAAGTTTTTTATCAATTTATCAAATTTATCAAATTTTATCAAAACAGAAAGAAGATTTACAACCTTAAAAGAACATAATCCTAGATAACCTGCTGAATATGTATAATAACAAATAACAACAAAGTATATTTTCAACTCAAATACTTGGAAGAATCCTGTTATTACATAATCAAAGCACCCCAAAAAATAAACATTGATGGGTTGAGAAGTTAAGTGTGGAAAATAAAACACACCCATAAATAAACAAGAAGAAAATATAGGGATAGATGTTAGAGAAGGCTTATAAGAAGAGATTATAGCGATTATTGGGTAAAAATTTAAAATACCTACTAGCCAAAAAAGTACCACTTAAAGAAAAATCATGAAAACATTTTTTTTTGAGACTAGGTCTTGCTATTTTTTTGCTTGTGGAACCGCAGGCTCTCGTTGCCCGGGGTACCACAGACTCAAGCAATCCCCAGCCTCAGCTTCCCACGTAGTTGGGATTACAGGCGCGTGCCATCATTCCCAGCTAACTAGGTCTCACTATGTTGCCCACAGTGGGACTAGAACTGCTATCCCTCGTCCCTGCCATGCTTTCTAGGCTGCTATTTACAGGCATGCATCACCATGCCCGACATGAAAACAATTTTTAATAAAATGATAGCTGAAACAAAAATCAGAGCAGGAAATTGAGTGAAGGATATGAAAGAAAATTTACAAAATGAAACTGGCAGGTAATCTTTTGAGAGTTTAACTTCCTTAATCACCAAAAGATCAAAATACTACTGGTGTATTTTGTAGTTTTTGCAGGACTTTTTTTTAATAAGAAATTAAAAATGATAATATGTAGTATTATTGAGAATGACATGTAATCTCATGTAATCAAAATGGACCATAGCTGTACCTATGATTTGTTAATCTTCCCCCATATTTAGGGACAACTTTTTGAATGAGGACAGCAACCTATGCTTCTTAGTTTCCAATTTTTCAACTTCTTCCTCACTAGTCTGTAAGGGAGGAGTACTCCAATACTGCTCCTAAGGAATTCTGTTAATTCCTCAATATTCCATTCTTACTATCTTCTAGAGGCTGGAGATGGGCTAAACTACTGCAAGGTGGTCTCTTTAGGATGTACATAAAGACATCGGTCTTTATGACTTCAGAGGAAACCAAGACAGAAATAATCTCTTTTTAATGTATCTTTACATACTTTGAATGGGTTTGTTATAACCAAGAGATTTGACTAAACTAATTATGCTAACTACTCAGTTTCTCAAGGGTAGTTTATGCTGGCTGGGCACTTGTTATCAAAAACTTCTTTATATTAACTTATCACTCATTTTATTCATATTCATTCATTTTACAAATGTCCACAATGTTCAAGTACAAAGATAAGGAAGACAATGGAACACTGCAGAGGAGGAGGAGACAAGTCTGAGGCATAGTCTCATATGTAATGCAATATGAAGGTGCTTAAGTAAAACAAAAGGTGAAAGTAACACAAGAACCCAGAAATCCTCTCGGTTGCAGACCAACTTGGAGTTATAACAAACTGGGAAAATGGCTTTTGTTTCCTATCTAACTAAATTACGTATAGTGTCTTTATACCAGATGTACGTTACATTTATTCTAGCATCCACAATATAAGGATGCTGGTATAAACTATAATATAAAGATGTCTTTTAAACTGTTCTGCTATGACTAATACTAGTTTAGGTTTTAAATCTAAGATTTTAAAAAATAAGATAATAAAAATAATATTGAAGTGTTGTTTTCCTTATTTTCTTGCTATCTTCTTATACTTCCTCTATAGTTACTTTGAGAGAATGGTTTTGATTTATTGGAAAGTTCATTTGCTGGGATAATATTTTTGCATGTACTAGTCTAGAAATAGTTTATTTTTCATATCATACTCCTATTTTTCTTTTGAAAACTATTTTGCTATACTCAAGCAAATGTTTCACAAATGGAAGCATGCACTTCTAAAGATATTTAAGCTTCATCTGCAGGTACCTCCTAAGATAATTCCACTCAGTTTGGGAAGCTTCTCAGTTAGGTTAGTTGGGTTCTTTCTTCTTCACTAAGAGAATGGATACAATTGCCTTTTGAGCAACACTCATTTTGTCCTTTTTTGTATAGATTACACACATATATGTTTTTTACATTACTGTATACTTCCAGGTTCTCTCATCGCCATGTCGCCCACGAATCATCATTTGATCTCTTGTGCTCATCCCTTCCCTAATTTCCCCTTTCTGTCTACCCCTCTTTTGTTATATGCTTTAGTTCTGCTGTCAGTTTGTTAGTTTTAACTTTTTCTTGCCTGTTCGTTTGTTTTCCCTCTATCCTACATAAAAGTGAAACCATCTAGTATGTCTCTTTTTCTTTCTGGTTTATTTCTGCATGTTCCCTTCTAGCTCCATTCATGTAGCCACAAATGACATAAGTTTGACTTTTTGATTTCAAAAATGGACTAGTCCATTATGCAAACATACCACAATTTTTTACTAATCATTTTGTTGTTTACATATTTACATATAGATGTATATATATTTTACATCATTATATTCCCCAGGGGTCTCCCTTCATCATATCACCAATGAATTCTTCCTCCCCTTCTGCCCTCCAATTGTTTGCCCCAGTTCCATTGTTAGCATATTTTGACCGTTTTCATAACCTTTTGTTTGTTTTCCTTATACTCCACTTATAGGTGAGACCATATGGTTTCTGTCTTTTTCTTTCTGACTTATTTTTCCTAATATGATTCCTTCTAGATCCATTCATGTTATCACAAATGGATCATATTTGTCTTTTTGATAGCAGAATAATATTCCATTGTGTAAATATACCACTATTTTTCAACTACTCATCAGTATTAGGGCATTTGGGTTGTTTTCATGTCCTATTTTTTATTGTAAATAGTGCTGCAGTGAATAATGAGTATAGATGTCTTTTAAATTAATATTTTGGTATTCTTTGGGTAGATTCCCAATAGAGGAATTGATGGGTCAAATGGCATTTCCATTTTCTGTAGTTTGAGGGTCTTCCACACAGTTTTCTATAGTGGCTGGACCAATTTGAAATCCTACCAGCAGTGTAAGAGTGTTCCTTTCTCTCCACATCCTTGCCAACACTTGTCTTTTTTTGATATGGCACATTCTTACTGGTATAAGATGATGTCTCATTGTCATTTTGATTTGCATTTCCCTGATTATTAGTGATGTTGAGAATTTTTTTATATGCCTATTGGTCATTTGTATTTCTTCTTTGGAGAAGTCTCTTTTTAGTTCTTCTCCCCATTTTTGAATGGGCTTTTTGCTTTGTTTTTGTTAAGTTGTGTGGTTCTTTGTACCTCAACTTTTTGATCCATTTGTCTGTTTTGAGGCATTTGGGTGGTTTCCATATACTGACTATTGTTATTAGTGCTACAATAAACATAGGAGTGCAGGTGTCATTTTGAATTAGTGTTTTGGTATCCTTTGGGTAGATTCCCAGATGTGGAATTGCTATATTGAGTGGAAAATAGTTCCATTTTCAGTAGTTTGAGGTTCTCCACACAGCTCTCCATAGTGTCTGAACCAGTTTGCATTTCCACCTGCAATGTAAAAGTGTTCCTTTTTCTTTACATCCTTGTCAGCACTTGTTATTGCCCAATTTTTTTATATGGGCCATTGTTACTGGTGTAAGGCCATCTTGTGGTGTTTTGATTTGTATTTCCCTGATAATAAGTGATATTGAACATGTTTTCATATGCCTGTTGGCCATTTGTATTTCCTTTTTGGAAAAGTGCTATTTCAGCTCTTTTGCCTATTTTTTGACTGGGTTTTTTGTTTTTGTTGATTCATGTGAGTTCTTTGTGGATCTTTGATATCAGACCCTTATAAGTTGAATGGAATGCAAAAATTTTTCCCCATTCAGTTGGGTGTCTATTTTGGTTACTGTCTCCTTTCTGTACAGAAGCATTTAAGTATGATGTAGTTACAGCTGCTTATGTTTCCCCTCATTTTCTTTGCTTGTATAGATGTTCCCTGAAATGTATTTCTGAAGAATTGAGTCATGGAGTGTTTTACCTATGTTTTCTTCTATATATTTTATTGTTTCAGGTCTTACATCCAAGTCTTTTATTTATTTTGAGTTGGTTTTTGTGTATGATATGAAGTAGTGATCTAGATTCATTCTTTTGCATCTAGAGGTCCAGCTTTCTCAGCACATTTACTGAAGTGACCATTCTTTTCCCAATTTTTTTTCCTACTTTGCCATAGATTAGTTGAACATACATGCATGGCTTTATTTCTGGGCTTCAATTCTGTTCCATTGGCCTCTGTGTTTGTTTTTATTGCAGTACCATGCTGTTTTAATTATGACTTTATAGTATAATTTGAAGTCTGGGAATGTAATACCTCCAATCTGTCTCCTTTTGGTCAGGATCTTTGACTATTCAATGTTTTTTATTATTCTTATGAACTTCAGTAATATTTGTTTTATTTCTTTAAGGAATGTCATTGAGATTTTTTGGGAATTGCATTAAATCTGTAGATTGGCTTTGATAGAATGGCCATTTTGATATTAATTCTTCCAATTCATTAACAGAGGATGTTTTCCATTTCTTTGTGTCTTCTTCTGCTTCTTTTAACTATGTTTTGCATATTGCTTTGTATAGGTTTTTGTTAATTCCCAGGTATTTAATTTTTGTTGATACAATTATAAATGGAATGGCTTTCTTTATTTTTCTTCTTCAGACTGATTTTTTGCATATACGAAGACTTCATTATTTTTTATTTTGGTCTTTTTCCCAATTTTTAAATTTTTTTATTGCATAAGTTTTGTTTACATTTCTTTTTTCTTGCCTTTTGAGTGTTCCTCTCCCCACTCCTTCCCTTTATCCCCCACTCTGGTCACTCCATCTCTTCTTTCACTGCCATTTATTGGTCAATTTTTAGTCTGTTGGATTCTTCTTTTTCTATCCTGGAATGATGTTCTTTTGCCAGATGTGGACATGTTTTTACTGGGACACAGTGGTCTGTGCTTAGTTTTCCAGGTGTATCTTTGTTGTGGATATCCATTTCACTCATGTTTGTATCCTTTCAGTGCCTCCTCCTTCTTATTGGTGGTCTGCTCTGACTCATCTTCTGTCACATTTTGCTCCTTCTTTGCTTTGTAGTTCTGGTCACTGGCATTGGGAGCATTTCTCCCAGCTGATGTTCATGTATAAAGTTTCTTGATCAGGATAGGCACTGGTGGATGGCTGGTCTGGTTCATTGTGGGGCCGTTGCCCATCTCTGTGACGTTCCTCTCTCTGTGAAATGGGAGGGTGCCTAGCATGTACTGAAGGTATCTCTGAACTGTAAATTCTGTTCCCATCAGTGGAGACCTCAGTGGCTGTATTTCTGAGATAGTTTGTCTCTATAGTTAGTCTCATAACCTTGTATCACATGAATCTGAAATGGACTATACTTTTTTTCTCCTCACCTCCTTCATGTGCATCTGCCACTGAATTAATGATTTCATTGTTTTTGGTGAGGATTGACTGGATTTGGAGAAGACCAGAGGGGGTGACTCCTCCCAGCCCGCTACCCTCCACCAAGCCCACCACCACCACAACCCAAACCCCAAACCCCTCACCTTCTTACCCACCCCCCCTTGGCCTGTGCAACTGGCAAAGGCAGGTGGAAGGGGGAAGAGTACTCATTTTTGTGTGTTGATTTTGTAACCAGCTACCTTACTGAACTAGTTTATTGTTTTCATTGGTTTTTCTGTAGAATGTTAGCATTTTCTATATGTAGATCATCATTTAACTGAAAATTGATAATTTTACTTCTTTCCCTATTTGAATTCCTTGTATGTCCTTCTCTTACCTTATTGTTCTAATGAGAACTTCCAGTAATATAATGAAAACCTGGTGAGAGTGGATAGCTTTGTCTTGTTGCCAATCTCAAAGGGAAAGCTTTCAGTTTTTTGTTTTTTTTTTTTTACCATTTAGGTTAATCATGGCTGTGAGTTTGTTGTATTTTGCTTTTACCTTTTGAACACTACTTTAAAGCATACCCATGTCAATCAAGCTATGTTCCCAAAACAGAATAGCAATTAGGCAAACATAAAACTGAGAGCAGTGACTTCCTTTTAGTACACCATCATTAGTGATGTCCTGCGGGTTTGCTGTAGTTTCATATCAAATTAATGACATTTTCCTTTAGTTTTTGGTCTTAGCATTGTGTAGATATAATCTTAAATTAAGGCATATCAGCAAAGATCTATGTATCAGAACTGAATTTTCTGATTGATTTACTTTTACTAGATTGTTGTCTTTATGTCCTTAGCCAACATAATGCAGTGTTATAGATGCAATTATGGCTCTACTTATTATACTAACAGAGTTCATTATGTTCAAAATGTTGTCTCTTATTTTAAATTATGTGAATTAAGGCATAAGGGGATAGATTAAATTAACCTATCTATATTGAGAGGGAAAAAAACCACAAATGTGATTCTCCAAATCTAAATCTGATATTTTCCACTTATTTATTTATTCATGCATTTCTTCTAAAACTATTTTTGGTAGACTTACATGAGAAACAATGCAAGTTTCAAGAGAAGTAAAGAATACAATTTCTGGCTTTAGCAGTCAATTATATGTGGAAACTTCAACATTTGTTACAAAGATAATATGAGCTAATGAGGCAAATAGATTGTGTCAGAAATAATGCTTTTAGGATGAGACAGAGACAGTTTGTTGGATAAACTGGAGGAAAAGAGTGATTTCTCCATCAGATTTTCAGGAGTAAAACATGGAAGACATGGAAAAAGAATTCAGGGCAATGGAGTGTATACATAGAGGTCAGGTTGGGTAACATGGCATTTGGGCAGAAACGTGAGAAGACCACCCTGGTTGCAGTAAAGAGTTACTTTAGGGAATGTCTTAAAAAATGAAGATGAAAAAGAGCAAAGGAGGTTAAGATGGAATGGCTATCCTAATGTAAGCAGATTTTTACTATGTGTCTGTCAGGAAATAATGCATTGAACTCAAATCTTTGAGGATGATTGAAATAATTGGTGGGTAATTATGAGTTCATTTAAATACTATAGTTGCTTAATAAATGATGTGAGTGATGTGGTTTTACCCCTTAAGTCATAGAGTTGTTAATGAGTCTAATTATTTCAAATTATCATAAATTTCATTTCCCCATGGATTGTTTGTAGAGGAGAAAGGTAACATGATAGCCTATTGAAAGTTGAAAGCAATTATGTCTCTTTTACTTATTGTCATCCAATAATTTTTAAATGTTGCCAAAGGCTTCCAACTTTTTGTTAGTTGAGTGTAGGTTTTTGTAATAATAACTGGAATGGACAAACGCCACCGCCACCATTACACAAATAATGGAGAAAACAGGAGCCAAGAAATGCTTAGTCACCTGTTACCATAGGGGAATTAAGTGGAAGGTTGGTAATTACAAAATTTAAAACCTTGAAATATGAAATCAAAGTGGTAAAGAAGTGAGGTTTTGATGAGATCAGTGTTATGTATGATTTATACGAAATACATATGTTTCTTTCACAATGTGGGTGGAGGGGTCAAATGTAGTGAGGAGAAAACTTTTGCAAGAGCTCATTGTGTTTTCCTCTTAGTGTAAATGTTAAATGGAGGGTGCTGTGGTTCACCCATATCATTTCCTCTTTGTTTGGAACTATTGTACTCTAATGGGAAAAATGTTAGCAGAAGTCCTAGTGACGCAGTGTTAGTTCCCCACCCTCTCACCAAAATCTTTCCATCAGAATGTTTACTGTAAGTTAGAATTCTGTACTGAACAAAGAAACTAACATTTTATCCCATTATAAAAAAAAATAAATTATAGGCTCTCAAACTTCTTCCACAGGAGGATTCTCAATATTCACCACTAACAATACGTCTTAAAATAAGTCCATAGTCCAAGATCAAATTTGCAAAATTTGGTTCTGCTTTTAATTAAACCAAACTCTTTTTAAGTGAATGAGAAATTAATAGTTAAAGTGAATGATTAGAGTAAGAATTGTCTCTTATAAGGTTGGTAATCCCAAATTCTTTGATCTGGCTAACAGTAAACTTCTACCCTGACTGCTGAGACTAACTGAATTCAAAGTTAATCAAATCAAACATACCAAGAGAAGAACTTCATCAGAAATTTCATTTTCAAGACTATAACAAAATAATGGAATTTATGCAAGTTTTGAATTAGTTAGTACCTTGGGAAGACCTGTCCTTTTTAATGATATTTGTTCAGGAGAAAGACTGAGTGCAACTCTAACATGACTGAAGAAACAATTTTACTTTTAAAACAATTGCTATCATTATATTATAATGGAAAGAGCACAGGGAAGAACAAAATGGCATAAACAGCAGTGCTCTTCAAATGTCAAAAGACATGATAAATACTAAAGAATCTTTTTAAGGATGCCATTTTTCTATTAAGTAAGTCTGGGGTATAAGTAACATTACAGGTGTTGGTGCTAGCAGGGCATGGAGCCACCTTTTAAGGAACAAGGGGATAGATGATACAGAGCTGCAACAGATGGGACTTTGAACTTATGCCCTCAGCATGCATTCCAATTTCAGAGGATTTACTGAAGGAGTAAGTGAAATTATGTTTATGAACTGCTAGCCAAAGTTCATCTTAAGAGGAACAGAAGGGAAAGCATAGAATATGCTAGATAATGCCATAATTGGGTGGATTTGGTACTTTAAATTTCTTATTGCGGTAGGAAGCAAAATCACCATTGAGATTGAGGGTAGAGGAGGTAATATTAAAAAATTTGAAGGGAAAAATGGTGGAAAATATTATCCATACAAGTGGGAGAAATAAAGAACTAAGAACACAATATCATTGCTTGACAGATTTAAAGTCCATTTAAATTACGTAGTTATGAATTTAAAATGAGAGTAATTATATGCTTCCCCCACCCCCTGTGTATATTTAGCTGCACACTTCCAGTGTGGAAAAGGTGGGTCATTATCTTTAATAATGGAAAATTGATAAAGGAGTCAAAGGATAAAGGAATAACAAAATATTGACTATAGTATTAAGTAAAGAGGTAAGAGGAGATACCCATTGGATGAGGAGTAGTAGAAAAGTAAGAACTTCTGCGTATAGCTGAGATTTAATCTATGACTTAATATGTGGGAAAATTTCCAAGTATATCTTGAATGCAGAGCTTTGATTTGTTGAAGTTTGTTGAATACAGTGCCTCATACATTCACATACATATACAAACTTGTTAATGTTTTTTCACATGAATTTCTTAGCAATTCTTTTGGTCATATTTATTATTATCTGAAAGAGGAAGATAAAAAATATGATATATTTTAAATTAAAAGTAATGGGTTTATTAGTTAATCCTTGAGAGTGAACAGTATTACTTTATTTTGAGGCAATGTTTTTGGTACATACATATTCACATCATAAATTCTGTTGAATTTTTATCAGTAGATAGTCTTTATTTCTTTTAATATTTATTCCTTTAATTTCAGTTTGTCTGATATGAATGACCTTTCTTTTGATGAACAGTTTCATAGTATGAGAGTGAGGGTGAGAGAGGTAAGTTTATTTAACTTAATAAGGGAGATATAACAGGAGGACAACCTGAGTTGGCCAGGCTCAGGAGGAGAGTAGGGATTGTCTATCCTGCATAATATCTTTTACCATTGTTTCATTTTTAACTTTTCCAGGAAGTTTTGTTTTTGTCATGTTGTATAAGAGAAATAAACTGCTTAAAAACATGTGCTCGAGACTTTTGCTTTTGGGTGCAATGTAAGAAGTCTCTCGGCCACTGTTTTCACCTCAGTGACTAGAAAAAATGAGCAAATTATGAAAATGCTTCTTAAATTCTTAACTTGACACTGGCAATAGTAACTTTCTGAGAGAGGAGGTCTTTTTTTTTCCAGCTATAGACTTTGGGTTCTGCTGAAGATCAGACAGAAGTACTTGATAAATATAAAGCACTGGCACTATAGTCAGTTATTCAAGGTAGTGAAAAATCCTAACAAGTTCTAGGTATATGACTGCTAATTACTACCATGAGATATTTGCTAAATTCTGTGAAAGTCTGTGTTAGGATGGCCCAAAACTTCTAAAAGGCTGTGTAAAGTCTCTTACAGGTCTTATGGTTACTAGAGGGCAAAGTCTCACAATACTTGGTCTTTGCTCAAAACATATGCCAAGTTTTGAAAATGTGTAATACTAGAGGCTAATAAGTAAAACCTAAAGCACTCAGTACATAATTAACTTTCCCACAGTATTTCATAGGTGAGATTAGAGACTACCTAAGTGCTTAATGATGTTTGAGTATTTTTTCATATGTCTATTGGCCATTTGTATTTCCTCTCTGGAGAAATGTATTTTCAGTTCTCCCCATTTTTTGAGTGGGCTTTTTGCTTTGTTCTGATAAGTTGTATGAGCTCTTTGTGGACCTTTGTTACCAAACCCTTATCAGATGTGTGCAGGGCAAAATTTTTCTCCCATTCAGTTGGGTTTCTTTTGTTTTGGTGATTGTCCCTTTTGATGTACAGAATTCTTTAATTTAAGGTAGTCCCAGCTATTTGTTTTTCTTCATTTCCTTTTGCATCTGTAGATGTGTCCTGAAAGGGGTTTCTGAAACGTAAGTCTTGGAATGTTTTGCCCAATTTTTCATCTATGTATTTTATGGTTTCAGGTCTTATATCCAAGTCTTTTATCCATTTTGAGTTGGTTTTTGTACATGGTGTGAGGGAGTTGTCTTGGTTCATTTTTTTTTTTTTTTTTTTTTTTGCATATAGTGGTCTAGTTTCCCAGCACCATCTATTGAAGAGGTTATCCTTGTTCCAGTGCATGAATTTTGCTCCTTTGTCAAAAATTAGTTGACCATATATGTTTGGTTTTATTTCTGGGTACTCAGTTCTGTTTCGTTGGTTTGATTGTCTGTTTTTGTTCCAGTACTGTGCTGTTTTAATTATTATCACTTTGTAGTATAATTTGAAATCTGGGATTGTAATAATTCCATTCTCTTTTTTTTGATCAGGAGGGATTTGGATAGTTGAGGTCTTGTTATTCCATATGAATTTCAGTAAATGTTGTTCTATGTCTTTAAAGAATGTCATTGGAATTTTTATTGAAACTGTGTTGAATCTGTAGATTGATTTTGGTAGGATGGCCATTTTGATGATGTTAATTCTTCCACTCCATAAGCAGGGAATGTCTTTCCATTTTTAAAAATGTCTTCTATTTCTGTTAAGAATGTTTTATAGTTTACTTTGTATTTTCTTTCACATTTTTTGTTAGGTTTATTCCCAGGTATTTAATTTTCTTTGTTGCAATGGTAAATGGAGTGGTTTTTTTTTTGATGTCTTCTTCTTCTGACTGATTTTTTTGCATAAAGGAAGGTCACTGACTTTTGTGTGTTGATTTTGTATGCAGCTACCTTACTGAATTGGTTTGTTATTTCAATTAACTTTTCTGTGGATTTTTTTGGGTTCTCTACATAAAGTATTGTATCATCTGCATGTAATGATAGCTTTATTTCTTCATTTCTAGCACTAGTAATCAGGGAAATGCAAATAAAAAACCACATTGAGATACTATCTTACATCAGCACACAATAGCACAACAGCACAAAATACACAACAGCAAGCGCTGGCATGGATGTGGAAGGAACACTCAAACCCCACTATGGTCCAACCACTATGCAGGGTGTGTGAAGTACCCTCAAACTACTGAAAATGGAACTATCATTTGATCCAGTGATCCCATTACAGGGAATCTACTAAAAAGATACAAAGACACTAATTCAAAAGAACACCTGTACTCGCATGTTTAACGCAGCACTATTTGCAATTGCCAGGATGTGAAAACAACCCAAAACTGATGAATGGTTGAAAAAGATGTGGTACATGTACACAATGGAATATTACTCATCAATCAAAGAAGACAAACTATGTCATTTGCAGCAACATGGATGGAATTTGAAGGAATCATGTTAGCAGAAATAAGTCAGAGAGAAAAAGAGAAATACCAATAGTCTCATATATATGAGGGGTAAGGGAAAACAAACAAATAAATGAAGAAAAAATATTTAAAACTATCAACAGAACTGAAACACAGAGCAAGCTAGGGGGAGGAGGGAAAAGTCAGGAGAGGGATGGGCACAAGAGATTAACGATGATTCACAAGTGATAAGGTGGTGGGAGAACCTTGGGATAAACAATGATGTAATATGTGTGTCTGTGTGTGTGTGTGCATGCAATTAATTTTTTAAAAATAATAAAATTATATAGTTAAGGAAAAAAAGCCCACAAAACTCATTTCCAAAGAATAGAAAAGCATCAGAGGTAGGCTATTATTAATTACTGAAACGGCAATCCAGCCATGATTCAACCCAATCATTAATCTATGGTATTCAGTTCCTCATGCCATATGGGAAATAAGAAAACCCTTTCTGATAATAAATAACATCATAAGTCCTACAGTTTTTTCCTACACAATGCTTAGTATATGATAAAAGAATACAAAACAAGCAAAAGGCATAATAGAAATAGACACAAAGGTAATTTAGACATTGGAGTTGAGAATATAATAAATTAATATAATAATAAGTGGTTAATAAATTTAAAAATGAACAAAAAAGATATAAATGAGAATCCTTGTCAATTGAAATTATGAAAAAATTACATATACATTCTAGAACTGATAACTACAATAGCTGAAATTAAAAACCCATTGAATGTGTTTAACAGCACACAGAATTAATGAATGTGAAGGAAGTCCAAAGAAAATATCCAAACTACTACATTAGTGTGTGTTCACACACACACACACACACACACACACACACACACATACACACACACACACAGAATACAGAGTAAAACAATACAATGCACAATATGGGAATCTTAAAAGAAAGGAAAGATTGGGGCAAAGTTAATAGTTAAAGATATAATGATGATGAAATTCCCCAAATTGCTGAAAAAGATCAACTCACAGATTTTTAACTGTATAGCAAATTCCAAGGACAAGCACGAAGACAACCACACCTAGGCACATCTATTTAAACTTTCATATAGATGAAAGGAAACCTCCTAAGACAACTAGAGGAAAAAGTTAAATTACTTGCAAAGAAGCAATAAGATTTTCAACAGAAACAGTGGAAACTAGATGACAATTTTAAATGCCAAGGGAAAAAACAAAAATTTCCACCAATATGGAAATATGTGCCCATCAAAACATCCTTTAAACGTGAAGTGAAATACAATGAATTTTCAGACATGAAATAAGAGGGCAGTATGTTTGATTTTTTCTATATTTCTATATTAGTCTATATTATTTTTCTATATTACTTATTTCTATATTATTCTATAATATTATTTCTATATTATAACTTTTCTATATTATTCTATATTATTCCTATATTTTCTATATTGGATATTATTCCTATAATAACTTCTATACTACTCTAGATTATCTTTATATTATTTTATATAGTCTCAATACTATTTCTAAATAATTACAAGATATTGATTTACATCTTGAGATCTTAATTTGTAAAATAAGTATAACCACACTATCAATTTTAAAGTTTACAATCAAACTTAGTGTGATACTGAAAATATTCAACAGACTTTCTTTCTCTACAGATATAGTTATTATTTCAATAACTTGGTTTATAGGACATTTTCGCTTTTGTTCTTATTTAGACACAAGTTCTGGGTGTGATAAGAGCATATTGAATGGTTATCTCTTGTCACATCTGTTTCATTAGCTGTTCGGTCAGCAAAATATATCAATCTATACTGTGCTTGCAAAATTAACTGGGTCTTATAAAAATTTATTATGATGGAGCTATATATGTTCCACATTTTATCTTTATGGCTGGACTTTTGGATCCACCTGTAGCGCTTCATCTTTACATCTATTACATTTCATCTTGCCCAAGTCAGACAACTGTTGAGATCATATTGGCTCCTAATTCTGTTCTCTTAAAATCTTCCAGTTTTATGCTGATGATCAGTATGCCTTATATGTAACCCCTATCTTTATTAGGATAAAAAATGAATAGACCAGAATGGTACTCAGGTGCTAGAGAACTGTCTCTAGGTCAGTGTTGACATATGGAACAGCAATCTTTAGATGCTGTCACTCAATTGCTAAAATTCACAATTAACCAGTTCTTATTCTCTGTCTTATCTAAAGTGGTACATATTTTGTCAAATCCCTCTAGCACTCCTCTGATGTACCTACTATTGTATATAGTACTGTAAGACAAAGTTGCCTTAATATAAAGTGTAATGAAATAAAGCTAAATAAAAGTTAAAAAATAAAAGCATATACTGAAATAGAAAAAAGAAAGAGTACAGTCTTTACTATAATATATGCTGAGACAGAAATTCCAATCATGTCTTATTGTATAATTGATTCTCTCACAGAGTTTGGAAATATTCCATTCTGAAAACTATTTGTAAAAATTATATTTCAGAATAAAAGTTACATTAAAAAAATTGTCTCCAGCATTTAGTTATTAATCCTTTAGGGTTTTAATTTTGTAGAACTTCTTTTCCTATCTATAACACACTCTCACTTTCTTAACATTTGAAACTATTTTTTGGCATGATTCCCTCTCTGTTTTTCAATGGAGGCAATATTAGCTTATAATAGATTACAGATTTAGGAGTATATTTTTTTATCATTAGCAAATGTAACCCTCTCCCACCAAAAAACATCCAGTCATTATTCTACAACTAACCTATAGGCTATCCACTTCTATCCACTCCCTGCATCTCCTCCACTGGCAACCACCATTCCTGCTGTCTTCGGTTGTTTGTATTTGAAACATTTACTCATTTTTTCCACCCTTAACATCCTTTTAGTGTCTTAGTCTCTCTTGGCTTTCTTCCATTTTCTCTTGATAGTTTTCTTTTTTCACATCTTTAAATCGGACTCGTTGCTATTTTTGCTTTATGCTTTGTGTTTTTGTTCATAAAAATACATCACTAATTTTTAAATGTATGGCAAAATATTTAATTATAACTTGCTTCTATTGAAAAAAACCTTCATCTGTCATTTGTTATTCCTGTTTTTTTTCCCCTCCCCCCTTTTCCCCATTGTTTTGGCAAGAAAACAAAACGGTGTCTTGTTTTGGTTTCCTACCTGTTGTTGTGGCATTGAGTTTAATTTCCTGTTGTATTTAAGTGGAATTTCAGCCGTTTGTTCTTGTTGTTTTTTATTCCTTCCACAAAGAGAGGAGGGAAATGTCAACTTGATATTGCCATCGTTAGCCAAAGTCATCCAGCATGTTCTTTAACATTTATCTTGATAAAATTTAAAACTTAAAAAATGTTTTTAATACAATGTTTACATAGAATGTGGTGCTGAGTCATAGCTGTTATGGTGGAGAGAGAACCACTGCTGGGACTATACATAAAGGGAGAAATCAAATTCTGTCCCCAAATTAATAATGATGTAAGAAAATAAACAAAATATCAAAAAAATAACAATTACTATGAGTACTCTTATGCTTTTTATTTAGATGTGCACATTTTCAGTATTTTACTACATTTGCTTTCTCTGTATTTCTTTGGTTAAATCATTTTGAAAATTACAGAATTGCCGATATTAAAATGAAGTAAATATAACACATTTAAATATCTATGATTATTATTATTTATACCTATGCACAGTTCATGTTCCTTAGAATCAAACTTGGTGGCAAAGATTTGAGTGCAACAGTGTGTTGGAAAAAGGAAGACACATATATTGGAGAGGGTAAAAGTGATATAGGGAAAGAAAAAAGTCAACGAAAGAGTATTAAGCAAGCTTTACAGTGGGTGACTGCATCATATTCCCTAAGGAATATGCAATACACATGCAATACACATGCCTCTAAATCAATGCAGCCCAGGATGGAAGTGGGAAACTACAGTATTTATTGACTATCATCAGACTGAAGAATTTCTTTCAGGGAGGTATTTTTTTACCCTCCACGTGTGGGCACAGTGAGTTTTGGCATCTCTCCAACCAAGATTCAGTTGCTGAGTGACTGAAGTCAGGTAAGGAACATCAATAGATTTTCTTTTTTCTTTGTAAAATTTACTTATATATAAATTTCACATCTTTGCAATCCCAGGGATTTACACCCCCCCCTCAACTCCACTCCCTATTCTTTCCCTCCTGTCCATTGTTGTGTGCTTCAGTTTGGTGCTCAGCCTGTTTTGTCTTTTCCTCATGGCTTTTATTTACTTTTTTTCCCCATTATGTCCCATATATTAGTGAAACAATTTGACGTCTGTCTTTCTCTTTTTGACTTGCTACTGCTAGTAAGATTCCTTCTAAGTACATCCATGTTGCCAAAAAGTCGTCTAACTTGTCATTCTTAATTGATGAGTAATATTCCATCGTGTATAAATACCACATTTTTTTCAGTCAGTCATCTGTTTTGGGGGCACTTTGGTTGCTTCCATGTCCTTGCAATTATAAATTGTGCTGCAGTAAACATCCGAGGACAGGTGTCCCTTTGTACCCACATTGAGTTTTCTTTTGGGTAGATTCCCAGGAGAGCAATTTCTGGGTCAAATGGTAGATCCATTTTCATTAATTTGAGGGTCCTCCACACAGCTTTCCATAGAGGTTGGACCAGTTTACATTCCCACCAGCAGTGTAAGAGTGTTCCTTTTTCTCCACATCCTCACCAGCACTTGTTGTTGCCTGTTCTTTGGATGTGGGCCATTCTTACTGGTGTAAGGTGGTATCTCATTGTGGTTTTGATTTGCATTTCCCTTATTGCTAGTGATATTGAGCAATTTTTCATGTGTCTGTTGGCCATTTGTATTTCCTGTTTGGAGAAGTGTCTTTTTAGTTCTTCTCCCCATTTTTTGATTGGGCTTTTTATTTTGCTTTTGTTTAGTTGTGTGAGTTCTTTGTGGATCTTTGTTATTAAACCCTTATCACTATTGTGGAGGGCAAAAATTTTTTCCCATTTGGTTGGGCTTCTTTTAGTTTTTTCTGTTGTTTCTTTTGCTGTACAGAAGCTTTTTAGTTTGATGTAGTCCCATCTGTTTATGTTTTCTTTCATTTTTTTGCCGTCTGTAGATGCTTCCAGAAAGGGATTTCTGAATTGTAATTCCTGAAGGGTTTTACTCAAGTTTTCCTCTATGTATATTATGGTTTCCGGTCTGACCTCTAAGTCTTTTATCCATTTTGAGTTGATTTTTGTACATGGTGTGAGGGAGCTGTCTTGGTCCATTTTTTTGCATGTCTTAGTTCAATTTTCCCAGCACTATTTATTGAAGAGGCTATCTTTGTTCCAACGTAAGTTTTTCACTCCTTTGTCAAAGATTAGTTGAATATATATGTGTGGTTTTATTTCACGGCACTCAATTCTGTTCCATTGGTCTGATTGTCTGTTTTTGTACCAGTACCAAGCTGTTTTAATTATTATGGCTTTGTAGTATAGTTTGAAGTTTGGAATTGTCATACCTCTGTTCTCTTTTTTTCTGGTCAGGAGGTTTTTTGATATTCAAGGCCTTTTATTATTCCATATGAATTTCATTAATTTTTGTTCTATCTCTTTAAAATATGTCATTGGGATTTTTGTTGGGATTGCATTGAATCTATAGATTGACTTTGGTAAGATGGCCATTTTGACGATATTTATCCTCCCAATCCATGAGCAGGGAATGTCTTTCCATTTCCTTATGTCTTCTTCTATCTCTTTAGTAGTGTTCTAAAGTTTTCTTTGTAGAGTTCTTTCACATTTTTTGTTAGGTTTATTCCCAGGTATTTTATCTTTTTTGGTGCAATGGTAAATGGGATGGTTTTTTGAATTTCTTCTTCTTCTATTTGACTTTTTGCATATAGGAAAGCTACCGACTTCTGTGTGTTGATTTTGTATCCAGCTACCTTACTAAACTGGTTTATTATTTCAAGCAATCTTTCTGTGAATTTTTTGGGGTCATTTATGTAGAGAATCATGTCATCTGCATATAAAGATAACTTCAGTTCCTCTTTACCTACTTGTATCCCTTTTATATCTTATTGCCCTAGCTAGAACTTCCAGTACAACGTTAAAGATTAATGGGGAGAGTGGGCATCCTTGCCTGGTTCTGGATCTCAACCGGAATGCTTTTAGTTTTTCCCCATTTAGGATAATGTTTGCCATAGGTTTGTCATAGATGGCTTTTATTATGTTGAGGTATGTTCCTTTAATCCCTAATTTTTCAAGGACTTTTATCATAAATGGATGCTGGACTTAATCGAATGCTTTCTCTGCATCTATCATTAATGATTTTCAACAGTTAATTTAGCACATTTGAACCAGAAATTAGTAATAAAACTAAGAAATTACTGAAATTAAAAAACCCCATGAAACGGTCAAAGAGAATCTTGTTAGGAACAACTACTGAGACTGATAGTAACTTATTGTTAGTCCTACAGGTGATATCATACAAAAATCTCCCTCCATCTCTTTTGTTAATAGTGAATAAAATATGCAGTAATGAAGATGACTAGAGCATGTCTCTCTTTTAGTGTACCATCATTAAGTAGGATGTCTTGCAAGTATGTTGTAATGGTTTTATAGCAAAAGAATAAAATTTTCCTTTTTGTTTTATGAAACTGAATTTATTTTTTATTAGGAGTGAATATTAAGTCAAATTTTTGATATCTAGTATATAACTCATTTAATTTCATGTCAGTCTTGCAAATAGCATATAGCTAAATTTTTACTTTGTGTGCTCAATTTTAATAATTTTATATTTTAGTATGAAAATTTATTTATTACATTTTTATTTATAAAGACTAATATATTTGAAGTTATTTTGCCATCTTATTTCAGTTTTTCCCTTCCTTCAAACTTTTAAGCCACCTGTATTATTAGATTGATTTCTAATATGTTTCTTTCATCTGCTATGGAAGTTATGAATTCACTTTCTATTCTTCTAGAGGTTAATCTTAAAATGTTTAGCATATTTTAATCAAAATATAGAATGGTAGACTGATATCTTCATTCTCTTCCTAATTAAAGTAATAGTGTCTTCTGCAGAGTAAATTTTTCCTTTGTAAATTTCTACTTCCCATAACTTAGAGTGTTTTAATCACTTGGGATTTTAATTCAGATTATTTAATACAATTTTTTTTCTCGAGCTTCAGGTGTACATCTTTGGAAATCATCATTTAGTTCACCATTAAAAGTCCAATTCAATCCTTGACCATATAACTTTATATCGTTTACTCAATTTACTCACCATTTTCCCCTTCCCCTCTGGTAACCACAAATTGGTCTTATATTCCCAAAGTTTATTTTATTTATTTCATCCATTTGTTTATTTATCTATATGCCACATATGTATGAAATTATATGGTGCTTTGTTTTTCTTACTTATTTTTTTATAGCTGACTAATATTGTATATATTTCACATCAAGATAGCTTTTAAAATTTTACATTTAGCATTGAGATTTAAACACACATGTTAACTACTTTTTTAGTTTTTATTGTATTTCCCCCATCATTATTACTAATATACATTTGTTTTTGAGGTATAATTTGCATACTCTAACAATTACCCCTTTTGCTGTACAGTTCTATATATTTTGACAAAATCATGTAATTGTGAACCCAGCACCACAACAAAGATGCAGAACAGTTGCGTTACCCACATAATACTCTTGTGCCCTATTGTAGTTAATATATTCTTCCCATTGAAGTAATTGATTTATTTTCCATACTGGTAGATTTTGTCATATTCTGGAAAATGAAACTTTATAGTATGTAGCTGTTGTGTCTGGCTTCTTTCACTTAGCATACTAACTTGAGATTCATGTATAATTCTTGAAAAATTTTAGCGTTGTTGGCTGTAGTGATTCATTCAGAAAGTATCCATAGTTGTTAGAACTCTGAAGCTTCTGTTTGTGGGAATATTTTTGTTATTTTAACTTGTACTTCAATGATATTATGACTAGTCTATGTTTTGGTTTAATATAATTTCACTCAGACATTTATAGGTAATTCTGCATTCTCTTCCTGCACTAAATGATGCCTAATGATATATTTGGTGCCAATCCTGTTCTAGTGTCTGTTAAGCAATTTGTGTAACTTTTAGTTTTTGAAGGTTTCAAAATTTTCTCTTCATTATTTGAGTTTAGAAGTTTTCTCAAGGTATGGGACTTTACTCATTCTGCTTGTCCCTCATTGGGTAATTAAATTTAAAGACTTGACAATTGTCAATGTTTTCTTTATTGTTTCTCTCTCTCCTTACCCACCTTCATATTCTCTCTCTAGAACTCTTTTTGCAGTGAAAAAAGTCTATCTGACTTCATCTTCCATTTCATTTCTCTATTTTTGCCTCTGTATTTCATTCTACTTTTAAATGCTATGATATTCTAGATTATAATTTTTCTTTAACTACATATATAACTATTATTGTCTAAATTATATATTACTATATTATTTGTTATTATATATAATCTATTACTTAATCATTGATGAATTATTTATTCAGTCTTCATCTTCCTAAAAATTATTTTTCTTTCTGTTCCATTTTCCTGTTAGAATGTGCTTTAAAAATGATGTAACATAATATCAAATCAGATACATGGTTCAGGTTTCATGCTTTTTTTTTACCTTACACTTCCTGTTAAATGAGATTTATGGTGACATTTTGTACAGATATAATATGGAATAGTGCTTTACATATACTAAAGGTTCTGGAAACACAGATACTATAATTTTTGTCATTTTATTTTTATCCTGGACAGAACCATATCCTTTTTAACTTTCCTTCCCTGTCTGCAGCAATGTTTACTCTGGACAATGCTTCCTCCAGATCATGTAAAATTATCTAACGTTTTATTCTATTTTACTTTCTGCTTTGTTTATTATGTCTACTTTCATATTTGACAAAATAAGAGTAAAAATAGTACCAACTTAATTGGAATACATTCTTTTAATTGTGTAAAATGCTTAGAAAATTGCCTGGCATGTATTGCGATATAAGTGATAAATTACATGAATATATATATATATGTATGTATATACACACAAGTACATATTTATATCAGAAGATTAGCCTCTGTGTGCTCTTTAGTCTCTTAATCTCTGCTTGTATGTTTATTAGACTCATTTAGATTCTAATAATTTCCTTGTTTTTTTTCCCTTCCTCTAGGATTACTAGTCTTTAGGAGGTTTCTGCTCAGTTTAACTTGTATTTCTGCTAGAATTAGAGTATTCAAAATTCATTTCAGACCCTTTAAAACACCCAATTTAATTTTGGCATCCCGACCCTGTCCCATTTACCTTTAAAGGTAAATAGATTACAGACTATTAAACTCCTAATTTGCGCCATTCTTTTGTATTCTTCTAACAGTCCACAAGGTAAATAGGTATTATTGATATTTTTTACATGTGACAGGCTCAAAGACATTAAGTAACTTTTCTATAGTACACAATCATTAAGAATAACAACAATTCAAATATACCACCTGAATCCTCTAAGGTCTTCAATCAGTCATTCCATACTATTGCTCAATACTCTATGCATTGCATATAACTTTGGTAATTTCTCAATATTATTTATTCTCTTAGAGGTTCTGATTACTTCATCTTCTTATTTCAGTACATAGGCTTTGTTATCTTAATTGCCATAGCACTTTGTATCATTTAACTTGTGAGCACTCAAAAATGAATCGTTAATTATTTTCCATATTTAATTTCCAGTATTTCTTATTTTGAAAAAACCTCCCAAATATTAGCTTAATTTAAATAATTGTCCATAAAAACTATAGCTCTATATACTTCATCTTGAAAAAAGAACAAAAACTACCAGGTTAGACTACACAAATAGCTCATTTAGAATTATTGCATAAATGTTTAAATCAGCAGAGGTTGCATTATGGGTTATTATTTGAGAATGGTTTGCTTCTACAAAATGAAGTTATTCTCAAAGGAATGATGATTAGAACAGAAACCAGATGCTTTTCAAGATCAGTCTGAAATAAATGATAAACAAGTTGAAATCTTATATAAAAATTACCTAGGAGATTTCTAGACACTTTAAGTGTGAGTATTATAGAATGAGAGGACAGTGAGCAAGGGAGGTTAGAAAAGCACAAGAGAAAAATATAGAGAAAAGAGGAGGAGGGTAAGTAAGAAAATTTCAAAAATTAAAGTAGAACAAAAATATTTATGAATTCTTTATAAATATTTGGTATTGATAAAGAAATAGCATAATTTAATTTTACATATAATCAAGAAAGTTAAAAACAGGGCAAGGTGGTTTTTAGTTTAACAGGAGTAAATTAAATACTAATGAGATGAGGACCACTGTTGAAAGGGAAAAAATTCTCTTAAATTTGAAATTTAACATGTTCTGGGTGTGTTAAAAAAATCCAGAAACTTTGCATTTTTCATTCCTTCTCTTCCATCTTTTCTGAGGGATAAAAAGAACAATATTGTTTTGATGCTTTTGAGGTTGTTTCCTGGTTTTATATTTGATTATAACATAAATAAAGTATATTTATTACCACAACATGTCAACATCTTGGGTGGAATAGAATAGAATGGAAGACATGAAGAAGGCAACCAAAGGAAGGGAGCAGTGCTTCAAAAATAATTTCATTACCATTTTTGAATTAGTCTGTAATCACCCCTTTAGTTATACTAAGAACTAGAATTAGCCTTTTAAATTTTATTTATCCAAGGCAAAAATAAAATAAATGTCTCCTAATAAATCATTCTATATTAGAATAATTTAAATTATAGTAAATTTGCATTAATTTGAAGTTTCTTTAATTCAGAATCTCTTACCATCAATGGAGCTTGAATTGAAACATCTTTTTGCTCTGTAGACATTTTCAAGATGGTGAAAATTAATAGGCTAAAAAGTTTTAAAAATTAGTAAAGAAAGCAATCTTCAAATAGCTTATTGGCATATCATATCCACATTTGCAGACAAAGTAATAAGCTATTTCTATATTTTTCTTATTCACTTAATTCAGTTTCCAATTTGATGTGGTGTCATCATTAAATAATATTTAAAATACACTATAATTTTGATTTTTAGTAATTCAGTAATTTTCCAAGCTCACAAAGCAATGCTTTCAATTTATAAGCCACCTAGGCTAGGAAATCAAAGCTAAAATCAAGAGTACCCATAACTTTTACTAGAAAGAAATAAATCAGTTGTGTTTTTATTATTCTAGCTGTTATCAACTGTCTGATAGAATTGCCTTACCCATCCAAATTTACCAATTTCTCTTGGCATTAAGTAGAGGCAGTTTTATTCATTTATTTTTCATTAGATTATGCACGTATATATTTTTCACATCATTGTATACCCCAAACTTCTCCCACTACCTTGTCACCTGTGAATCATCATCTTATCTCTTGTGCCCACTCCTCTCCCATTTTTATTCCCCTCCTCTTCCCTTGCTCTATGCTTCAGTTCTGCGGAAAGTTTGTTAGTTT
Organism: Uropsilus gracilis; assembly: GCA_004024945.1. Lineage (NCBI taxonomy): Eukaryota > Metazoa > Chordata > Mammalia > Eulipotyphla > Talpidae > Uropsilus > Uropsilus gracilis. Next base: position 129,327 of record PVHY01000125.1, on the reverse strand, counting down.
TAAGCTTTACTTGTCCTTTTATTTTGTTCACTTTCCTCATATCCTGCATATGGGTGGGATCATCCAGTATATATGTAGATCATCCAGTATTTCTCTTTTTCTTTCTGGCTTATTTCTACTTGTATGATTCCATCCATGTTATCACAAATGCATCAAATTTTGACGTGTTCTTTCTTTTATACAAACCACTAGTAGTATATATAGTAAACATACTAGTATCATATGCTAGTATGACTTATTCAACAAAATTTATCCATTTGCATATTTCTTTCTATAGTGGGACATATAGAAAATAGAAGCAATTTCTATTACTTCTTAACAATCTACCTTTAACATATTTTTTTTAGATCTTAAGCTAAATGTCACCTCTTCAGAATAGTCTTTCCTGACTAGATTCTAACTACCTTGTTTTCCCTCCCTCCATTATGTTATTTGTTACCATAGTAACCTATTCTTTTTCTCTTGTAATAGCATCAGTTTTTAAAATATTTTTATTATCTCTTCCCTCCTTCATAATTTAAGCTCCATGAAGTCAGAACCCTTGCTCATGTTACTAAACTATGTACCTCTTTCATATTGCTACCTAAATATTTAAATAAATACTTTAATATTAATTTAAATATTAATTTACATATTAATTTAATATTTATTTAAGTAAAATATTTAAATAAATATTGCTACCTTTCATATTGCTACCATATTTACTACCTAAATATATAATGCTAATTTAATTAGCTGAGTTAACAGATAATCAGAATAGGACTGAGAATTTTATTCCATCATTGAAAACTCAATATACAAAATTTCATAGGAGATACCTGATTGTTGCTTACAAGAGTCTTGGGTCCCTCAAGTGGACTGAATTTATGAGAATGAGTTTATGAGGATGATTTCTTTTACATTTGTTTCTCCTACCAAATGGGGAGTAAATGAATTTATGAAAACAATTTCTTCTAATTTGTTCCCTCCCCTACCAAGTGTGGAGTAAATGAATCTTACTTTACCCCAAACAATGAGAGAGCCTGAAATTTGGGGGTAATGATGATCAGAGAGGATATTGGGGAGAGGAGTTTGCATGTTAGAAAAAGAAGTCTAGATTTCTGTGCTGGAAAAAAGGGAGTGTTACTGAGGATTTTTTTAAGCAGAAAAATAACATGATTACAACTACACTTTAGGAAAATTAATCTGATAATGACACACAATGGCTTGGAGGTGGGAGAGAGAAGATACAAGAAGATAGATTAGGAAAAAATTGACCAAAATGGTAATATTTACTTATTTTATGTGAAGATGATAGTAGGTAGGAAGAAACCAGTGTGATGGTAGAATAGATTATTTTCAGAATTGGTTAGAGAAATGAGGATTCATTATGACCAAGGTGAAAATGTGATTAATATTTACAGATTTCAAGAATTTTAATTTTAAGAGTAGTCTAGGAAGCACATGCTTTCTTTTTCTTATGCATGAGCTATTCTGTTAATCACCAGTTTTATACACATATTTATTATACTAGATATCTGGCCTTTTGTGAATGCATCCTCTTACCAAAGATGCTGGATTCTAACATTTTCTTTACTTCTTTAGTATTAAAATTATCTTAATTCTGCCTCCCTTTCCCATTTTTGAAATGTCCTGGTTCTAAAAAGTCTTATTTTCAAAGCCAACAATTAAAAAAACAAACCAGTATTATTATCAACTCACTGACAGCTATGAAACATTAAAAAATGGTTAGCACCAGTCTTACCCATGCTTACTATTTGAATATGAATATATGAATGAATATGAATGAATATGAAGCAATGAATATGAAGCCAAATGATGACAACACAAATGAAGCACAGGGTCTTTGTAGTTTTCACAATGTTCTCCTCTACATCTTTATAATACTTTTCTCTTCACCCTTACAAACTCTATATACTCCTGTAACACTTTTCAATTGTTAGAGGGCACTAGGCTGTCAAAGCCACTCACTAGTATATAGCAATGGATTAAGAGGATTGGTTTTTTGCTAAGTTAAGAATTAATTTAAAGATAGTCAAGGTAATCAAGAGTGAATTATATACACTTCATTATACAGGCATTTCCAAACAGAAAAGAAAAAAAAAAAAAACACAACGAACTAGTACTCCAACTTTATACCTTTCTCCAGATCTAAAGTCACACAGTAATTTAGTAATTTACTAATATAATTGGAAGAACTTTAATTTTAAATTAGCATTTCAGAAAAATTTTTAGAAATGCAAAATTAAAAAGCAAATTTTTATGGACTTAGAAATGCAAAGATTCAGGTTACATTTGTAAACGGAGATATTTATGTAGCTGAGTCACAGACATACCACAATTTGGAGCGTATGACTCAGACTTCATATCTTATATATAGTTAGTTTAAAATGTTAGGGCATATGCCAAGAGAAAGCACAAAGTTTACATAACTGAAGATTTATGGAAACCCCAAGCTTGCTCAATTACTTTTGGGATTTAATCCAGAGTCTAAACCACTGTATTTGATCAGGTCTATCAAGTTTGCACTCTAGCTTCCTATGACACTTAGAATAAACCCAAACTGATTACCATGACCTTCAAAGTTCTTTAAGATCTGGCCCTTGTCTACTTTTTTTTCAGTTTCATCTCTTAGTACTCTCCCCAGTATGCTTATACTCTATCACACTGACTTTCTTTAAGTTCTTACAACATACTAAGATCACTTATATTACCTCTTCAGATAGACCTTTCCTAGTTAGATTCCTCAATCCATTTATCTTTCTACTCACTACACCCTTCAACTCCTTTGTATTCCAATATTCCCACTGCTCCAGCCCCACAGCATCATAGATCTACTTGTTTATGTTTGTACTCTAATGGAATGCATACTCTGTAAAGGGCAAACACTGCCTTCAGAATATTCACCATTGGATCTCTAAGAGTCTAAAACAACATCTGGTACCAAGCAGCTACTTAATAAATATTTGTTAAGTAGATGAATTAAGCAAGTAAGTAATATTGGTTGTATAGCATGACCCAAAGTTTTAACCCAAAGTTGAGGTTAAATTTATGGAATGGAACTAACAGAGGAAAAGAAGATAAATGCATAGGGTGAAATACAGACACAAAACTTATAATCTCAAATATGAAAGAATAACACAGAGACATAATTAGTCAGCCTTCAAATTTTGAGCATTTAACTTTCCCAGTTCATGAAAATCTTAACCTGAATTATTCTTGGTCCCCCCTTCAGATTCAATTTCAAAGGATCAGTCAGGACCAAGAAAAGGGCTTTTAATTACTGAGTCATTTTTCTACTCTGGGTATTCATTGACTGTGCCCAAACAGTTCTTTCAGGTCTGTGCTCCCTGCAGCTTCCAGATTTTTTTAAAACATGGAAAATCTTTCTAAGGGCTACTTATAGGCCCTTCTGCTTAGATACAATAAGTTCCTTACTCTCTGGAATTTCACTGCTTCTACTGTGTGCTGTGGCACAATCAAACTATGAAAGTTTTTCTATCCAAACTGACTTTTTTCTATGTTCCAGACTTTACCTTCCTAGACTATTCCTCAAAGACACGTTTATGTTTTCCTTATTTTTAAGGCACTTAGCACAGCCCTTTGAAGTGAATTTATACTTTTCCCAAGCCAGGAAGCTAAATGAGTTTTTTTCCTTTAACTTTTCTTTGATTACTAAGCTTGGCTATCTCTTTAAAAATATGAAGCATAAAATATAATGGACACAATATAATATTTCATAAAATTAATCTGCTAGTAGGAATTATCAAGAAACCTTGGGACTGCACAGAGGCAGGGAATACAAAACTGATCACTGTAACTCTTCTATTTCACATACTATCATTACTTCCTATTGCTCTGAGGAAAAAACTCAAACTCTGTAATCTGGAATCTTGCCTCTCCAGCATCTTGGTGCACCACAGTTCTTTTTATTCTCTCTCAACTTGAAATACACTGGTGTTTTGTTGCTGAAAAAGACATGCTCTCTTTCAACATAGGATTTTTGTATATTTACAGCTATCTCTTCCCCTGATTAACCTTCATTCATCCTTCAAATTGCAACTTTACTGGTATTTTTGTAGGAAACTTTCTGGTCACTGTAGATGTTAATAGTTCTATGTATTAAAATAGTTGTCCATAGTGGTCAATTCTCTTATAACATGAAATCATCATACAAGGGCTAACTACATTGATATACCATTCTCACTTGTCAGATAAACAAAACTGATTAAATTTACAATATATGATATTAAACAGGCTTTCTTACATATTGCTAGTGGGACTGTAAAACAACTGTGTAGAGTAAGTTGACAATATCTTTACAAATGACCTCTAATTAACATAAAGTCCATAATCTTACATTTCATATTAAACTGTTTCTAATTTTACACTTAACTCTGTGTAAATAAACACATAAACTATATGATCCAGGTAATCCACTTCTAGAAATTGATGCTACAAATATATTTTCACAGCAGGCATGACACATTTATAATTTTATTCACTACAGCATTTTTAGTAACATAAAAGTACATAAGAAATTAATAAAAATAATTACCTATATTTTTTGGAATGTATGGAAAGTAGGAGGAGGTAAGAATACAAATTATTGAAATGATTTAATTATGGTCTTGTCTATTGCTTATGTTAAACATACTTAAGTTGTGGCACAGCCTTAAAATTTATTATTTAGATGGAAAAATCATCAAACGAAAGTTATTTTCTATAATTTTCTCTTCATGACATAGGTATATATTAGATTTTGCGTAAGTAAAACTAAGATAGTTCATCCTTATTTTAACAACTATGTTTGTTAACCTATGTTTTTATGATATTCACTGAAAAATTCTCTGTATTCTTTTCATATATTCGACCCCCAATTATACTAGACAAATGTTGGGAGTAGTTTCTTTTTGAAGAATCCTCATGCTAATTTAAATCTTTTTTATAAGTCAACTTTAAGAATAGTTGCAATAATCCTTTGCTTTACAATGGACTCTATTACTACTAAGTATTTAAAAAATAGAGGGTTACCCCATGTAGAGATCCCTAATGTTACCCTTGGCTTCTGGAAAAGCTCCTTAGAAATGTAAGTTTAATAAGGGTATAAGTGAAGCTTAAATGAGGTTCTTCACTATAGCTGCAGAACTACTGAAAAAAGTTGTGGTCCCCTCTTGAATTATTTACCATTAAGGAAGCTGATAATCAAAGGATTTAAATATGTTCCTTAGTTGTGATTTATCTGCTCATTAATACTACTAGGATTTTTTTTCAAATATGATTTTAAATCACTGAGTTTAATGGTTTCTAATGAAGTTAAAGTATACAGATCACAATTTTATACATAACCGGTTTCAATTTCACAGTTAACCCTACATAGCAGATTTTAAGGAGATACAAAACATTCTTTATTCAATTAAAAACTATCCATTTATTTAAGCCATAGGAATTTGATTACTAAATGTTGACCTATTTGTTGATCATTTAATTAAAATCTGTTTTATATATAAATAAAGAAAAAAAAATAAATAAATATTGTGCTATAGACACAAAAAAAATAAAATAAACATAACATTAAAAAAATAATTAAAATCTGTGGGGGTCAGTTTAGAATAGTAGGATTCAGTACCACTTGAATTCCTTTAAACGTGAACTTGTTTTTAATTAATTTACATTTATTTAGAAGTAATATAAAAGTCCCACAACTTCTAATCCTGCTCATTATTGCTGCCTGAAAAATGAATAGGGGTATCAATCAGAACACAGTATCTTAATATTTTCTTCCTCCTTTTAGAGAAATAGATAATAGAATATTTTGTAGCCATCTAGCTTTCAATAGATGGAATTAGAAGGCCCTAACCTGAGTTAGTAAATTTAGAAAATCAGTATCTCATTTTTAAAGAGTAACAGCGCATGTTTAAATTATTCTGGGCTCTTGATCTTTTTCTCTCAAAAACACATAAAGGGGAAATCTCATAAACTTAATCCAAAAGAAGACTTCATTTCCTTTGCTAGTTGGTCTACATGCACCACCTGGTGGTAAAGTAGTGCATTTCAAGTACTGCATGTGTGTGTGTGTGCATGTGTGCTAGTAACATGGGAAAGAAAATTTTAATATACATTTCTAAATGTATTTACATATATTAACAAGGCAACTATATTGCAACAAATACCTAATAAAATATTAAAACTACACATGAGCTATAACAGGAAGTTAAAAGGAGCATAACTCATGTTGGAAAGTAAAATAACTTTTTTCTTTTTCACTTTAATACAGCTATAAATCTTATAATTTTATCCCTAAGTTAGCTTTTATATATTGTGCTGTTTGTGTTGAGGCAAAAGTAAAACATTGAAAGTCACTTAAAACCATGTCTTTTATTTTTAATTTTTAAGAATAATTTTAAATGTATTTTTATTTATGTATTAGTTATTAGCATGTCACAAGATCCAGAATTTTAAAATTACAGGGCATTATAAAATCATTTAGACACCAATTGTACAAATGTATAAAATCATCTAGAAACTAATTTTAAAAAATAAATGTAAAGTAATTATTTAGAAAGTAATTATACAAGTGGTTAATAGCAGTTGACACTTGGAAACATCAAGTAACTAAGTAACTCACTCAAGGTTATCCCAGTAATTATTCCAACCTAAAAAGCTAGATCTTACTTTCAATCAGGAATATGAGATATAAAATTTGTACTCATAGACAATGATGAACTATTTCTATATGAAAAGATGTACCCTTGTTCAACTGAATAGTGCTTTCAGACACTAAGTTGTGAGTTAATATATATTAGTAGTTTTATTCTAACATTCTAAATACAAAAGAGTAATAGTAGATGCATGTAGCATAACATTATGGAAAGAATTTTCTAACAGAATATTCATTATATATGCTCAAAGGATTATTTTTCAACATATATGCAACTGCTATATTGTAAAGATAGTTTGAAAAAAAACTTTCCCCTTCTAACTGCTTCAGAGTCAAAGATCTGCTTCTACAAAGTAGGTACCCATTTGTTGATTTAAGAATAAACCATGTTCATAGCTCCCTCTCATGACCACTGAATGAATACTATACAAAAGTCTCCTTTTACTCTCACTGTTGTATTCAACAGCTCACTGGTTAAGTTTTAATTGCTTCCAATGAGGTCAGCAAAGGTATTTATCGAAAAGCCCTGAATAAAAGGCTCCACGGAACACACACACAGACACACACAGACAGACACACACACACACACATGCACGCATGCACGCGTGCGCGCACTCACACACAGAGAAAATCCTCTTGCCTGTTGATTTATGGAAACAATTATGATTCTGCTGGAGAATTTCTCAGCTGAGAAATAGTTTGTAGCTACAGTAGAAAGGCTCAAGTTGCACAAGGCAGACAACAGACATGGAATTCTTGTGTATCCAGCTGTTATCAACAGAACAAGTAAGTTACTGTTATTTGTCTTTTAAAATTATGTTTAATGTTTTCTACTAGTTTATCTCTTTCTCTGGTTTTAGTGCTGAGGGGGAAAGTAAAGTTACCAGATTTTTGAACCATGTAATTATCTATAGCAATTCTGCTGTAGAACTTACATAAAGATAAGGCTGAAGTTTTCCAGAGCAATCTTGACATTTAACTTGAGAAATGTGGGCAGTTCAGCAGAAAACAATTATGATTTCACAAACATGAAAGCATATAATAAGGAAATCTAGAGGAAGGAGTTGTACTTTGTTAGTAGTAATTTTAGATTTTAGTGAAATTAATAACTTTAATTACAGGATGTTTCTTACCAAATAGCAAAAGAAATGAATGGCACAAGGATATTTTGATTTGAATGCATAACTTTTATAAGTCTACATTGCATGATAATGATGCTGAAATTCTCTGTGAAAGCTGTTTTAAATGTACCTTCACAATATAAACTACACTGAATGTTACAATTTAGCCACCGGAATTCATACATATAATTTTTCATTTTCCTCTCTCCTCCCTTCCCCATTCTTAATCTCTCATTACAAACAGAAGTCTAATAGCAAACAGTGTCGCAGCAACTGAGCTCATTACAACCTGTTATAAGGATACACCAACAGACTTACTTAAGGAGGAATCTTGTATTATCAGCAACTAAAAGGATAAGGTTAACAATTTGGATAGCTCAATTATTCCTTTAAATCAATTTACAATTCAAAGATAGGAAAAGGTCAATGACCTAGAAGCAACAATCAACTCAAGATTTAATTTTCATTATGTTATTCATGAACACCTGGAGCACTACACTATAATGCGCAAATGGATACTGACATGGATCCTGCCAACTTTGCTCTACAGATCATGCTTTCACATTATCTGTCTAGTGGGCACTATATCTTTAGCTTGCAATGACATGACTCCAGAGCAAATGGCTACAAATGTGAACTGTTCCAGCCCTGAGCGACATACAAGAAGTTATGATTACATGGAAGGAGGGGATATAAGAGTGAGAAGACTCTTCTGTAGAACACAGTGGTATCTGAGGATTGATAAACGAGGCAAAGTCAGAGGGACCCAAGAGATGAAGAACAATTACAGTAAGTACTGTCTTTTAGTTATGCAGTTTATAAGTCTTAACAATCTGTATAAGTGTCAATTTTTAAATGATATGATTTCACATTTGGGTGAAAATGGGTGGTTTTGTTTTTTCAGGAAAAAACAAATTTCTCTAAGCTGGGACAGTTGAACTATATTCCTAAAAATATCTTCTGGAAAAGGGCAAATCTAAAAGTGCTCAAGAGTTAAGCAGTATATAAACAATATTATTAACACTGAAATGTGGTTTGTCTTCTCACAAAATACATTAGGAACTCTGATACAGAATCAGCAAACAATCACTAGAAACTACTTATCATGAGTTTGAGGAATTATTTTTGAATAATTTTATTTCATTTGAAAGGATATATCTGTGATGTAAAAATAAACTGTTCAAAAACATTCAATAACTTGTACAACTGGATATAGTTATAAAATAGAAGGCAATCTGTGGTATCTCATGTGTTCATGTCATAAAGAACATGTATTAGATCACTTAATTTTTACCAATACAGAAAAATAGATTCCTTCAATCATTTTCTTTATATAAATCTTCCACACAGTAAGAATTCTGTTACCTTAAGAGAACTGTAAATAGTGAGAGATGAAACCAAAGTGAGTTGGAAGAGATGATAATTCCATGATTATCAATTAATAAGCTTTCTATTTTTCCCAAGAACCAGTTAATTTTCCAAGGTGAAATATCAGGGCTGTATTTATCATTTAGCAGTTCAGTGAGTTACCAGTTTTAGTATTATTAACTCTGACAATATAACTTTAAATTCCAAAGTGAAAATAATTTTTGCTCATACTATTAGTAATTGAGCAGTGCTACTACTATTCAATTCCTATATATGCTATATTTGTTCAAGTCAATAGAAAGAGAATGTATAGGGAGGAGAATGTAAACATTTGCCTAGAATAGTGCCATGGCTGCTATAAATTTTAAGCTTCTGTTTCTTGTTTAATAGATAATTCATTTTAGGCTAATGAACCACTAAATGGGAATTTGGAGGATTATGTTTCCAAAATAAAAAACGAGGGTTTCATTAAGCAATAAAAATATATAATATTGTTTACATGTATTGCTTTCATTATTTAAATCATTATAATATAGACTATCATTTAAATACAGAATATCATTTAAATGTATGGTTTTATTATTATTATCCTTAATAAAGTTATCACATTAGCTCTAGAACATAGTTGTGATTGTACTAAAGTTCAGCTAAAGAAATAATTATTTGCAAAAAAGTTTTGTGGGTAACCATTCTACGTGAGCAACAGAATTTGGCTTATAATTCAATTTATTTAAAAGTATTGCAATTGACCATGAATATGGAACTTGGCAGAGAAGACAAAGGTTAGGAGGCATTATGACACATAGGTAAATCCCAGGCAGTGAATGACCTGAAGCAATTTCTTAGTTTTTCCAATTCTCAACTTTTTCATCTGTAAAATTGGTACTGATGATATTCCTGTCATCCTCTTGTTCCCATAATCTATCCCATTCTAAACTATAGAATATATAGCATAAATGTAAACAGCTTAAAGCACTCATCGTACAATTACCACACATACTGAATGATAAGAAAGGTAAATTAATATTAGCTTAATGATTTCAAATTATAGTAATAAAATTATCAAACCTAAACACTGTAGTTCTATTTGCTGTCTAATTCCTTTTTGAATGCTTTTAACAAGTAATGGAAAAGCTATATGTAATAAAGCTATATGTAAAATCAAACAGGCAAATTGACATGTGAAGCTGAAGGCATTATATGTAGGTTAAAAGAAACCTAGGTATAAAGAAAGTGTTCAACAGAATTTGTCTGAAAAGCAAAAGAAGAGAAACTTAAATTATTTGAAGATTAATATTTTAAATTCCTCCATAGCTATTTGAATTAACAAATGAACAAAATGTTTCCTTACTATTTTCACTAAAATGAATTATCTACTAGATTGAAAATCAGCAGAGTTTAAAAAGTGGCAAAGATCAGAATCAAACTGAATTTTATTTCAATGTTCTGATGCCTAAAATTAGTGAACAGGTTGTTAAGTATAATTTTCTGGAGGTCTTTAAAGATTTCAAAACCTTAAAGAATAAAATATTGGATGAAAAGTTACATGTCAGCCATGTGAACTATAACTGTTCTCTCAGTTACCATAAGAATGTCCCCAGTCCATCATCATAACTCTACTTTGAATGAAAGGCAAAGTGTTCTAAGGATGCTACTGTACCTTGAAGGACTGCTTGCCTCACCAGCAAAAGCATAGCTCCTTTGTAGGAAAACGGTCTAAAATAAATTGCTAAGCTAATGAAATGGAGAGAGAAGGAGTTGGAAAGTCTGGGTGTATAATTCTGCTTCCAGAAGATATTAGGTTGGGGCAGGTAAATAGAAGACTTGAGGGAAGTGAAGAGGAACTGTAGGCAGATGTATATGATAGCTCCTATCTCATATCTTTAGGGAATTAAAATAATTAAGTTACCAAGAGTTGTGGGGTTCTCAGTTCAATCTTATCATAATCATAGTATTGTTTTGGGGAATACTTCAAGTTTAGAATAGAATAAGTAAATTGCAGAAAAAGCACACAAAAGAACCCAACAGAAATAAAACTTGTATTAGCAGATATACAAAAAAGACTCATTGTAGGAACTATTGAGAGGACAAAGAATATTGGACCATATTTCTGACTCTTGAAGAGAGAGAATCCTGTTGGAGAACTGGGTCTGGAACTGAACACTATTTGTGATCAGGAGGCAGAAAACCTTTCTTTTCAACTTGTTCTCTCTGGTGGTGCCATATTTAGCATTAGAGTAGGTTTCTAAGCAATGAAACTGGAAACTAACTTGAAATAACAATAGGGGTAATAAAGGCATGAAATATTCCTTCAAAAATAAGGTAGATACTTATATACTCTACCGAAGGAAAATATTAATAACATCATAAAGGGCTAGGGAATGGATGGCCCAAGACTTCCACTACTGGATGTTTCCACTTCTGTTGTCAGAATTCTCCCTCCTGGGGACATGGCCAGAGGGTGAATTTAGATAATTGCTGGACTCCTCAGTTCATCAGCAGACAGAGCTAATCACTCTACACCTGACAGAAATACCACTGGTATTTAAGCTGGGAATTGAGGTGCCGATTGAGAGATGGCAGCAGTGCACTGGGCAACAGACAACTGCCCTGAGAGACAAATGTGGAACAGGGAACTCAGTCCCTCAGGATGTTTTTCTTGTTTTTGGTATACAATTACTAAACGTTTTGCTCTTCCCAACAACAATCACTAGCACTCATTCCTTTTAAGAAGAAATCCTGAATGCCATAAATCAGAGCTAAAGGAAAGTATACCTCACTATTTACAAATAAGCGGTGTAAATTCCATAGCAAGAAAGGGTTAGCCATTCTGAAAATTGGCCAGTGATTTAGCAATATTCTCTTTTGGATTGTTAGACTGTGACGGGATATGGCTTAACAATTGGCAAAAAGCAAATAAACACAGTGTTGTTGGATTTGACTTTGGCCACAAAATCTTCAGCAACTCAATTGTAAACAATTCTTTGGATAAGCTCCTACTCAACAATAATCCCAGCTAGTGGTTAGCGAATATACATATTATGTCTAAAATGGAGATGGTAGCAGAAAATGGAAAAGATAATCAGCCACTTACACTGCTTAAAATGTTTAATATGAACTTAATGCACCAGTTTCAGTGATCCTGTATTTTAATTTTGGCATAAAATAAAATAATCACCATTAGAAATTTAAAAAATGAAGACCGTAAACTTGCATTATGCTCTTAATAGTCCTTAGCAAAACTTCTAAAAGAATAGTTCACAGTCAGTTAAAAATAAGGACAATTCAACTTAAAAAAACAGACAATAAGGAACATATCTATGGGGTAGAATCAAAGCTAAAATTATTGATAAATAGGAACCCTGCAGAACTGTTGACCAAACTTTAATGAGAAAGGGTAAACTAGAAGGGAGCAGATTTTACAATAATAGCTTTCTTTAAAAACCTTCATCTTCCTCTTCTCCTTTCTTTTTTTTTTTTTTTTTTGCTAGTACATATGCCTGGGACTTAAATGTCAAAAAAAAATTATTACTACAGGTGCACTATTTATTTTGTAATATATTTCTCATTTACATATCATTTCTGTATCAATCCAGAGTACCTGTTCATGATTTTTTTTGCCTCAGTCGTATTACAACTCTTCAGCATATAATTGTATTCAGAGACTTGCATGAAATGGAGAGAATACAATAAGTCTGTTTTTAGATCCCTGGAAAGGGCTTTCTTTTCTAGATTTATCTATTTCTCAGCCTTGGATAAATATTGTAATCAGATGGAGAACTTTAAAAAATAGTAATACCAGGTTCCATATACAAAGCTTATTACATTGTTCTAGGATAAACTTGGGTATCAGGAACTTTAGATGTTCTCCAGATAATTCTGACTTGCTGCCATGGCTGATTGGGTTAAGGGGATCACAATATATTACTAGGGAAAACACATCTCAATTTAACCAGAACCTTGTGAAGGCTGGGAGAATGCAGGCATCAATGTTTGTTAAAATTCTCTAGTGATTCTAACATGCAGCTTACATTGAAAGCCAAGACTTAATGGAATCAAGGGTTCTAGGCCAGCCTAAATCTTCTCAGGTGTCCTGGGAATGTTCTGGAACCCTTGGAGGGTTTTGAAATGAATTTATCAGGAACAAAACACTGAATTATGCATTGAAGACGAGCATCCGAGTCATTTTGACCTTTCTGACAAATCTTAGCGGCTCCAGCATTCAGTGAAATAACCTGGAAACACCTGTGACAACAGTTCTGTAGCTACTGTGTAATAAAGCTTCCTTGGTAAATGAGCTTGTTGCAGGGAAGAACAGGTTCTGTGCTATAGACTCACAAAAATGTAAAGGTGTGAATATTTTCTGACACTCTTGAGGTGTTACCAGCCTGGAACACAGCTGTCAGTGACAGCTTGCTTGACAACACAAGCCTACAAGATCTATCCACATTAACGAAAAGGATATGAAGTTAGAGGTCTGTTCCCTTTTATAAATATTTGAGTATAAAAAAACAGACCTTTCCCCAGGATCCACAAATAATTTTGGTAGCAAAGTAATGTGTTTTATATCACTAATGGAATAAAACACTTTACTGTATTTTTATTTCACATATGACAGAAGAAAAGGCAGGAATTGTGTATATCTAGGTAAGATGGAGAAAAAAGATTCATTAAATAAAATGAGCAAAGATATGAATGCCTCCCTTTTCTAACCTATGCCAGTTTTTATTAAAAAAAAAACCCCTACATTATTGAGGTAAGCTTGATACACAAAAGTGGAACTTATTTAATGAATATACCTTGATGAATTTGGAGACAAGTATACATCTGTGAAACCCTTACTTTACATAAACATACCCATCACTTGCAAAACTTTTCTACAGCTCTTGCTATTTTATGATGATGATAAAAACACTTAAAATTTAGCCTCTTAGAAAATATTTAAGTGTGCAATACAGCATTATGAACTATCGATAAAACACTGTAAATAGTTCCCTAGAATATACAAACCTTACATAATGCAAACTTAGTACTCTTTAACTAATATCTCCCTGTTTCTTCCTCCCCTCAGGATCCAGCAACCACTATTCCACACCCTACTTTGAGCCTGACTATCTTACATTCTGCTGTCCTTCTGTGTTTGGCTTTCACTTAACATAATATACTCTAGGTTTGTATACAGTCTTTCTACATAAAAATAGGTTATAAAATGAAAACCTTCAGTCTTTCCTATGGTTCTGAAAGCCACATCAAAAAATCAGTTTAACATTTTTTTACAAAGATTCATATCGACATTTGAATATATATATCTTCATATCAAGTCTACTACCAAAGAAAGCACCATTAAAGTTAATTAGCTAGCTGTGTGAGTGGGTTTATGTAGTAATATATAAAGACAAAGTCATTAGCATGGAGAAGGAGAGAGGAGGCATATTCATTATCCATGTCCACATAGAACTGACCTTTCAAGCAAACAACATTATTCTCAGAGGGAAAAAGTTTGATATATGTTGGGGAACAATAGACTCAAGAGGTCCCCTAGTAAACTTCCCTGTAGAAGAACATGGTCATTTATTCTTGAGTAGACACAATTAGGTGATAGAGCCATCAGTCAGCACCCTCCAAGAATACATAGGAAGAAAATATCTCTGTGAACTAGGAGGAAAAGACGAGAGGAAAGGAAAAAGGATTTTATATAAAAATGAAAGAATTTTGCATTTTAAATTTAGGGAAGACGTAAATACAAAAGATTATTCTAAAATACAGCTATACTAACTTTTTGAACACACATAAGGAATAATGCAATGGAACTGCAATGGATAGATAAGATGGTAGAGAGAGAATTTTGGAGTTCAAAGAAAAACAAGTAAAAACAGTGTAGAGAAAGTCAAATGATAAAAGATTGTTGCAGATGTTACTAAAATAGGAAGTTAGCATCTATTAATTTTGTTCCTAAAACAGTAATAATCTTTTCTTATTTCTTAGGACTATAATGAACCTGAGTGTATTTTTATGATTAATGCAAAATAAAAGATATGAGGCATATTTCAGCATCCTTAAATCCCTTATGTATCATGTTCCAATTAGAATTACTGTAATATTTTCCATTATATCTGCCTATTTGAACTTTATATGTAATTGCATATAATGTTGGGATAATTATTTAAATCCAGTTGATTCAAATCCAGAAACTAAACCAGAGATTATTGTAAGGGTTTACAAACAATTTTGAATAACAGAACTCACTCCCATCCCCACTACTCCCTGTTTTCACCCTTCACTTGTGTAAAACATTTAAATTTCACTATGTTGCAACTTAAAAGGTAAAATGTAAGGATTTTTCTTTGTATAAATGAAGAACTAAACCAAGCATCTACACAGTTAAGTTCAAATAAAAAAACCTATCAAATTGATTTGAACCAATATTATTATTGAACCAAGAATTTGTGTGAAAATTAGGAACCTGGATAATATTTTGATTTATTTAGGGTGATATTTGGTAACAGTGGTGGGTTGGGTGAGATTTAAATCTGACTTGAAACTACTTTAAGTTTATTAGGATTATTTTCCCAATTTGAAAGGATCCCCAATTACTACTGGGGCAATCTAGAAACTGAACAAAAACACTTCCCATGCAGCTTGACAAAAAATGTTTTTCAATCATGTTGGAAGCCTAAGATTCTAATCCTATGTTCCTAAAAACAGCAAATTTTGTTTTACTTCTAAAAAAGTAATTTGAACAGAATCTGAAGTTACTACAATGCTGTCAATAAAGAACAAGTTTTATTCACTAGACAAATAATACTGAGAAAATTTAAATCTGGTATAACTTGAGAACTGCAGATTTAATGAGTTAATTTCATTGCTTTTTAAATTTGTCAATTATTTGAGACTTTAACAGAATTGCTTTCTCCAGCCACATGTAGTACATTTGCCTTGTCTTAGGGTTCTATTCTGTTTGTGCTTGGCAGTACCACAGGAACATCAGTTTGGGAAAGGTAAACATTCGGTCTTATCCTTTTATCTTCTAATGATAGAAGCAGCAGCACATAGCCCAATGCAAAACTAAAAAGGGCAAAGGATTAACAACTACTCAATATATTTCTCTTTTGAGTTTTTACACTTAAAGGTAGTGTTAGTTAAGAAACAGATTACTAAAATATCATGAACATTCAATGTGACCAGTAAAAAGCCCTGCTGAAAGAGAAGTACTTTTCACTTTTCTCTTTATCATTAAAAACCAAGTATTAACTTCCAGAACCAGAATATCTTCCTAGTAAATTTAAGGAAATAGTAGAAAAGTTGGTTTATTACAGAGGCTGAGGATCAAGCAGGACACAGGTATCACTGGTACCACTGGAAGGGTGACTGGCAGGGCACAGTGCAGACGAATGCTGGAAAAGTTGTTGCCTTCTTTACACCCATTCTTATTTTCATCTGACTGTCACTGAGTGCTTGCATAGAAAACACTATATACAGGAAGAAAGATATACAGTTGACAGTAGCTTAAGAAAAGTCATTAGAAGGAAACAGAGTGGGAAAACTTTAAGAATTAAATGAGCTATGCTAATGAACACAAGAGGTGGGCTGATAATTTTGGGGTAAGGATCTGTACTTATATTATTAGCACTAGTATATGTGGGATTGACCCAAGACGAGACTATCATTAGAGGAGGGAAAATGTTTATAGGCAGAGAATGTTGGGGGAAAATGGAAAGCTGGTGACTATGTACTCAATTAATTTTATTATCAGTAGCCTGATCCTCAGATAGTTTTGGTGTCTTATGGTGTCCTTGGTGTCTTAACTGTACTTCTCACCACAGACCTGGCTAGCTTGATTCATATTAAGGCAGACATAGGGAGTTCATCTGTAAGTAGTGGACAGTTCCATCCATCCCCCACCCCTTTTTGTATAAAGAAGACATCATACATACTGAAGATTGGTGGCTCCTTTCCTAGGCTACAATAGTACACAAATCCACAGTCTGTATTTTTAGAGAATTAACTGTTTAGGTGGGGTTATAGGGTAAACTACAAATCTGAGGTTGGAACACATAAGGGTGTTGCCTAACTCAGCATAAGAAAGGGAACATAGAAGTCTTTTCCAGGAGAAAATAACCAGAACAAGATGAATGAGAGAGACAAATACATGACTTTGAGAGGAAATACTTGTTGTATATGCCTGATAGTAAGAGAGATTACAAGATTTGTAAAGGAAAGAGAAAACCTTCATTATCAGTATTAAGTTCACTAAAATAGACTTTTTATTCTATTAAAAATGAGAAGATTTTTTTTTTTAGTAAATTTTCATATTTTGTCTGATAATGCTGCTCTGCTGGCCATTTTCCTTTAAGGCCACTTTCCTTTCAAAGACAGCTTAAGTTCTGCAGGTTGAAATATTTTCTTTGATAAGTGCTTTTCACCTTTTAATGTCTTTCATTATTTGCTCACAATTATAACCTGCTTGAGTTAGCTGTCTACAATTAATCACTTTAACTGCTATATTATCATTATAGAGACTCTCCCCCATAATAGTCTTTAAAAAGTCAGAGAAACAATTGTCTTAAGGCATAGTTAACATAATTTAACATAACAAAATTATGGGATTTAGTGGCCACATTCTTTAAGACTTTTACTATTACCTATTTCAATTATTCAGCATAGACTGTGCTCAAATAGCTGTGCAGTTCTACTCTTTTTAAATCATAAAGTGAGATATTTCCTCCTTAGATAAATCTATTGTAGTGATTCTGCTTCTGTGAAATTGTGTGCAACTCCATTCAGTATGAATAATGCATTACCAGACTGATGCTAAACAGACATTGGAGATACTATCAATTTTGAAAGAGTTCTGAACAAATTTGTGCCTCAAATTTTCTTTAACTGGTTTGAAGTCGATCAGTTATTGAATAGTAAATCATCCACAAAGAAGATGAGCATAAATCTGTGTCATGTTTGGTAAGTTGTACTTGGGTGTAAAATTTATGTTTTAAAGTAATATTTAATAGTTTATCAGGTACTCACAATAAACTCACTATGAAAAACACTATGTTGAAACAAAGTTTTTTGTTATTGTCATAAATCTAATTTATTCTATATAAAAACATAAAATATGCAAATTATAAATGTGCAAGTTCGAATATTTCAGTTGAGTAGCTTAAGTAGATGATTAAACTGATGTTAATCCTACAAAAATACATACGGCGAAACTGAAATTTGTGGAGAACACTTCATTCTATTCTAATTCTCAAAATTCTTCCTTTTTGTAAGTTCACAACCGTACTGTTTGTCCAATTCACAAAAAGAAAAGACAGTCTGGAATTATTCAACTTGATAAGTCTGCTAGTTTTAATTTTAATAGTATACATAGTCCTACTTAGCTGTTGTTCATTTTATTTAAGAAAAATCGGCATTCAAAATTAGCTAGTAGTGAAAATGATCATATAAAACACTTCTGTGTGTAATGATTGTTTTCTGAAAATATTTGGGTTAACTGTTACCTTAAAAATAGTAGATACTGAATGGTAGCTATTAAAAGATATTATGAGTTCACATGTGATTAACATCATAATATAGGAAGAACAAGAAGTCATATTCAGAAAACTGATGTAAGCCTTTCCGTTTCCTTATAGCAAATGTTTTAAAATGTTTTCCTTCTTATCTGAAGGATAAGAGAGGCATTTTTAATAACATTTTCCTCTGCAATGAAAACACAAATTAATATTATTTTACAATAACAAAAGTAACTATTATAAAAGGTAATCTTACTGAATGGTTACTGCGTATGGCACTGTGCTAAACATGTATGTATGTGTGTGTGTGTGTGTGTGTGTGTGTGTGTGCAAAATTTTCACAGTAAGCAAAGTTATGCTTATTTTGCAATGGGGCTACTTTGGCTCACAGAGTTAAGAAACTTGCTGTCACCATAGCAAGTAACTGTCAAAGTTGGGATGTGAACCTAAGTAGTTTTTAACTCCAATGCTTAGTTTTAGTTATCACCCTATTTATCATTACACTGTCACTAGTATTATTAAAATATCACACATTAATCTGCACCATGCAGTGGGATAATTTGCATCTGAAGAACTACAAACAGTTGAAATTTTATTTGTGCAATATGACTTCATTAGTACTTGGTATTATCATATTATTATTAATAAGATACATATTAAATAGAAACTTTATTACAAATTTCCTCCTACAAAACGTTTCTATCTTCCCCTGAGCTGGCACAAAAATCTCCACTTTATTTATCAATTGCTAAAAGTGCTGCAAAATTTGATTGTATTTTAAACACATTTTTAACAGTTACTAAAAGATTTATACATCTGTCATTAATATTTGCATAATCTTCAGGATATGTACAGCTAGATAATTTAATTTCAGAGAATAAGTCATTATTTTAAGAGCACAGCCAGATAGTTTCCCTCTTCACAGTTCACTAAATCCAAATAGGAAAAACACAAAAACAGAAGAACAGCAGCGAGTTTGTTCTGACAAATACTTCTGAGGGATTGGCTGAAAAAGAAATAGTTTCTTTTGTTCATAGTTACCATGTTCTCAATTTATTTTTAATCCTCTTAGGGACTTGACCAACTAAATGAAAAGGCAAAAGAAAAGAAATAAAAATGATGAATTAGTGTAAAGACTATATTGGGTTGTCTCTTTTTTTTATGTGATTCCAAGTAAATCATATTAAATCTGCTTCTCAGTGTGTTTTTAGAAGACTAGTCATATGCATTTGTGACCTGACTGACCTTAGTCTCTTTCAATATCTTTAAAAAATAGCTTAGACTTTATATTTTGAAAGCTACAGTGACTTTTTCCAGCAACTAAAATATTATTTATTATTATACTGAGTGAGCGTATACTGTGTATGATATATTGCCCCATTGATGTATAGGCAAAGAGCATTATTCGAAAAATTTTAGCCTAGTTGGGAGACCAACAGCAAAGGCTCAATTAAATAGAATGGGTAACTGTGGTAAAAATATGTTTGTGGAGTTAAGGCAATCAGAGTAGTAGGTAGCTTACAGAATCTGGGAGAGACTTTTAAAGAGTATCTTTAAGGGCAATTGGGAATGAGCAAGGCTGGAGAGAGAGTGGGTAAGGGATGCAGTCAGAAGATGATAGTCAGAAGGCAGAGCACTCCTTTTAGGCAAACAGTACATGAGTACCTGTTTAAAGTAGGAAGTAAGAGAGAAGACCACAATGAAATTTCATTTCTTGGAAAGTCATTTTCCATGTTAGGGAACATGGAATTTATACCACAGGAGGAATTAAGGAAGAATATGGAAGTAGTAACTAAAAAAGAAGTCAGCTATTACATTATTCATAAAAATGGCCTTCTAGTTATACAATATTCAATTATTTTTATTAAAAAATTAAATTCTTCTTAACAAAGTTTCTTGCAAAAACTACCACAGCTAACAAAATGAGTTCAGCTCATTTTGTTCAAAATGCTTCACTTTATCTATTTTTTGTTTACGGGTTTATGAATGGACAAGGTTGTCAATTGGAGAAAAGGCAGAAAAACTAGGCTTGACCAATTCACTTATGATTCATGTGTCTTAGTTTTTTATACCAATAGTCCTCTTTTGTATAAATATTAATATTATTTACTACATGGGAGTAGACTGATTAAAAAGTGGGAGGTGGCATGGGACATGGAAGTAATACTGTGTTAAGCATTATGGAACTTGGGTTTTAATCCTTTTTGTTGCAATAATTCACTGAATGGACTTGGGCAAGTATTTAACTATTATAAGTTTGAATTTTTTTTAAACAAAAATGAAGGAAGTTAAAGTTGACTGCAAAATAAATGCCAATTGTAAATTGTTATCAATGGTGGGTAGTGAGAGAGAGGAAGATGGAGATGGTTAGAGGAGAGAATTAACTGTTATATAACAAATTATATTAAAACTTTTAATTTTATTTATTCATTTTAAAAATGTATTTACTTCACATCTCTGTATTCCCTGGGGATCACCTCCTACCTTCCCTCTCTGACCCCTCCTTCCCACCCCCCCCACACCTACCCCATGGAGTTGTGTACTTTAGTTAGGTTGTTAGCTTGTTTGGACTTTTCCTCCTGGCCTTCTGCTTGTTTTTTCTATATTCCGTATATTAGTGAAACTATTTGGTTTCTGTCTTTTCTTTCTGACTTGTTTCTGCTAATATGATTTCTTCTAGGTACATTCATGTTATCATAAATTCATCAAATTTGTCATTTTTAATTGATGAGTAATATTCCATTGTGTATATATACCACATATTTTTCATCCATTCATCTGCCTTGGGACATTTGGGTTGTTTCCATTTCCTTACAATTAAAAATAGTGCTGAGTAAACATCTGAGTACAGGTGTCCCTTTGTGTAAAGTATTGAGATCTCCTTTGGGTAGATTTCCAGAAGAGCGATTGCTGGGTCAAATGGTAGTTCCATTTTCATTAGTTTGATTTTAATAACATTTTGTTAACCAATTGTTTATAAACCTGGTGTTTCCAGGGGTATACATGTATCCCCCACCCTCCAGCACTTTCAAGTGCCTCTACAGTTTGCCTTTTAACTTCCTTAATTTCCTCTTCTCTATCTCTCCTCCTCATCTCTGGAAATTACCATATTTTTCAGAGAATTTAAGACTTATTTTTGTGTTTTGCATGTTTATTTTCTTTGGCTATTTATATTCTATAAATGAATAAAACCATTTGATAATTGTATTTCATGTTCTTATTTAGCTTAGCATAATTACCTCAAATTCTGTCCATATTGTTGTAAAGAGCATTTTTAATAGCTAAATTATATTTCACTGGGTATACTATAATTTTTTTAATGTGCAAATATATTTAATGTGAAGCAAAATCACAAAGGTTACAATGTATTTAGAACCAGAAAAATGTAAGTTGAAATGCAAATTGTATTTTTTAATACTTAAATTTTAACTGAGGTAATATTGGGGTACCCCAATCAAGTATTTCCACTATAGTGCACCCACTACCAACTTATCTGTATTTTACCACCATATATCACTGTGCTTCCTTCTTTGTCCTTTTTCTCCCTACCTTCTCCCACTTTGGTGTTTCAGTTCTGTAGTTATCAAGTGTTAGTTTTACAGCTTATCTTTATCTGAGTACTAATTTAGTTACTTTATATTCCACATATCAGTGACAACATCTGGTAGTTACCTTTCTTCTTCTGACTTATTTTACTTAGCATTATCTTTTCAAGTTCTATTCATGTTGCTGCAAATAGTGTATCTTTTTTGATTCCTGAGTAGTATTGCATTGTGTATACATGTGTTTGTATGTATATACTCACATATACACATACCACATCTTCTTGATCCACTAATCTGTTCTGGGATACTTAGGTTCTATAGTTTAGCTGTAGTAAAGAGTGCTACAATAAACATGAGAGTGCGAGTTTTCTTTTGAATTTGTGTTTTTGAATTTCTTTTGGATAGATGGCTAGGATAGGAATTAATGGGTCAAATGGTAAATTCATGTTTAATGTTTTGAGACACTGCCATATTGCTTTCAATAAGGGCTGGTTCACTTTGCATTCCCACAATCAGTGCAGGAGTATTCTTTTTTTCTTCATAGCCTTGCCAGCACTTGCTTTTTCTGGTCTTTTCAAATAGGTCATTCTCACAGGTGTGAGATGGTTTCTCATTTTGGTCTTGATTTGCATTTCTGTATTAGTGATTGTGAATACTTTTCTATGTGCCTATTCTGGCCATTTTAATGTCTTCTTCATTTTAATGTCTAGTTAGTTCTTTTTCTCACTTTTCAATTCAGTTATTTATTTTGTTTCTGTAGAGTTTTATGAATTCTTTGTATATCTTTGCTATCAGTCCTTTGTCAGATCTATGGAGCACAAATATTTTCTCCCATTCAGGGGAGTGTCTTTTCATTTTAGTTAATGTTTCTTTCCCGTGTGGAAGCTCTTCAGTTTCCTATGGTCCCAGCTGTTTATGCTTTTCTTGCTGCTAGGGTTGAATCCCTAAATGCATCAACAAACTTATGTCATGAAATGTTTGCCTGTGTTTTTTCCCTGTGTATTTTATGACTTCAGGTTTTACATCCAAGTCTTTGATCTATTTTGAGTTGATTTTTATGTATAGTGTGAAATCGTGGTCTAGTTTCATTCTGCAGGCAGCTGCCAGTTTTCCCAACACTGTTTATTGAAGAAAATATACCACAACTTCATTATTCAGTCATCTGTTCATTGGCATTTAGGTTGATTCCATGTCTTGGCTATCGTGAATAATGTTGCTATGAATATGGTAATGCATAAAACTTTCTGTGCATTAGTGTTAGAATAACATTTATTATATCACAATGTCAAAGTCAGCAATGTAGGGGCAGCTGAGCTGAAGAGTTTTAGTGCAGGAACCCTAAAAGGGCTGCAGTCAAGCTGTTGGCCAGTGTTGCAATCTTCTCAAGACTTGATTGGGGGTTAATGGATCTGTATCCAACTGTCTCAAAGGTAGTCGGTTGGCACTGATTCCCAACAGGCTTTCAGGCAGAGATTTCTTCTTCACCATTTGGGCTTCGGCATAAGCTTTCTCAGTATCTTTATGACATGGTAACTGACTTCCCCACACTGAGCAATGATAGGGAGAGGGGAAGGAGAAGAAGAGAGAGAATATGTACCGCCAAGATGGAAGTTTCAGGGTGATAAAACATCACTGTCTTATTTTACTGGTCATACAGACTGACAGTAGGAATATATGGAAGGGACTACACAAAGGTGCAAATACTAAGTGGTGACAAGTATTAGAGACCAAATTAAAGGTAGCCTATCACATACAGTTTCTGCATGTGAAGAACTTTTAGTCAACTTTTTGTGCAGCAAAGCATACATAAAGATTAGGGTAAGGCAATAATAGTAGAGGAGCAGAGCAACAAATTAGTGAAATTAGCCTGAGGATTAGAAAACTCTTCTTAAGGTCTCCTTAAGAGGCATATAGCTTCCTTCCCTTACTGCAAACTATTCAAAGGAAACCTATAGCATGTTAATATCCTGGTTTGTAGTCCTGAGAAGAAAATCATATTATTTGTTAATTGAAAACTCACCATAGTTGTATGAGACAAAGACAACACCATTTTTTACAGAACTAAAAGCAACCCTTGAGATCATCTGGTACAGAGGTCTTGATATGGAATTTGTATATGATCCTCAAAGAAACTGGTAAGGAAAAACTGTACACAAAATATTGGAGAGTAAATTCTTCAGATTTTTAAAAAGTATCCATGCTTCCCCAAAATAGTATAATAAACATGAATGTAGTTCATCACCGTCATCTTATTGATGAGAAATCTGAGACACAAAAAAGTAAGATAGTTTTCAAAATCATGTTATGAATTAGTGGCAGTGCTACTGGACACAAGCAGAAATCTTCCAACTTTTGATTCAGTATTATTTTAATTGCATGAATATGAATACAACATATGTTGTTATCAGGTTTGTAAAAACAAAAGCTTAGTTGATTTCTCTCTATACACTTGTATAGGATCATGTTCTTTTTTCATCTCCCAATGAAGTATTAAAATTGGTATAATTTTCCAGAAGAGAGTCATCAAAGGGGAGACTATTTGCTCCAAAGTGTTTATAATATGAAACTCATAGTTTATATATAGGAATAAGAGATAAGCAAATCGATTATAATTGGTCATCTATAACATAAACCCAAATACTGATCTCACTTATTAATTAATTAATTTGATGGGTATTTTTAAACACTTCATACATGCCAGAGACTGTGCTAGTTGTTGGGGATGCAATATGATGGACTCAAGATAGAAACTATTTTTGTTATCATTTTCTAGCAGTCCTTTTTTATATAAGCATACTTTTTGACAAAAGAAGGACATAGAACTCTGAAGTAGAGAATGAAGTGTACAAAAAGGCATAAATATAGTAGGGAAACTGGAAGGAATGGTGAGTCCTGGTTGACTATCTGGATAGTATGGTTCAAGGGAAGTGGCAACACAGAGTTAGCAAATAGACAAACAGTTTATTGTCGTATTATGAAAAAGAGAAGCTAGGAGACAAAGAAAATAAAAAGGGCAGAAAGAATTAATGGACAGGTGTGAGGGAGCAGAAAAACACAAGTAGGAGATGAAGTAGGGCGAAGTAGGGAACACTAAAGTAAAGGAAAGGGATATGCAGATTCATCAAAACAGGACATTAAAGGCAAGAGGGAGTTCTGAACTCCACAGAGATTATGACAGGTAAACCAGAGTATCCACCAGAGTCAGGGGATATGGGAAATTTGTCATTTCAATAAATGAATTGTGATCCAACTGATAATATCTTAATCATTGAATGAAATAATGCTATAGGTTAGTATGCAAGTCAGTGTCTTCCTTTCCCAATATAAGGTTTTCACAAAATCATCCTTCTAACAATATATGGAGCCAACACACTAAGCATACTGTCAATAACTACAATCTTGGGCTGTATTGTTATTTCTTTTAGCCCAAGATTGTAAATTCTCTAAAATAAAACAATAATAATACATGTTTTCAAATATTAAAATATTTGGGGCATTTAAGATATGAAATTTTAAAAAGATCCTAATATATATCTCATATAGACTGTACACTGGTCAAAGAAAGGACAGTACTTTTATTTTCAACAACTGAATGTTATTTGCAGAATGACTTACAGGCACTTAATATTAATTGAATAACTGAGGAGTAGGATGAATAAATAATAAAAACCACATTTACTTCTAGTAACAACAATAATAAGAAATAATATTTACAAAGTCTTAATGATTACCAAGAATTCTAAGTTATTCATAGGTAAAGTTATTTATGCCTCAAAATAACTACCATGAGTCAGGTAATAGATAACAGATAACATTATTTATATTACACACACACACACACACACACACACAGGCATTAACAAACATACCAAAAATCATAGTGGCAGTAGCTGGCAAGACCAGGATTCAAATTCAAGTTATCTTACCTATGAGATTACACTAAACCACTGCTACCATGATGTTGCTGGATAAAAAGGGGGTATGATGATAAAAATGATTGTGCCTTGTCTAGAAGATATACTACATGATTAACATTTCAGCATGAGTTAAGAAGCATGCCTTTCATTTTTAAGATAGCAATAAGAATTCAAACAATTGAAAAGTCTGAGTGAGAAGTAAAGGGAGGTATGATGGTTTACCTCAGATGCTGAGTCAAACCTGAACTATGGAATGCTCTGTGTTTTGCTCAAGGTTATTGGTTTCAGAGTCAGGATGAGAATCCATTCATTACTCTGACATTCCAAAGCAGTGTTCATTGCCCTATAATTATGTAGAAAATAATATTCTCAGAACAATTAATGTGGGGGAAAAACCTGTTGGAAATAATTCAAAAGACATGCTTGAAAATGTAGTTTCGAAAATAGAAAACAGCTATAATTTTACAAAGTATTGTTTCCTTTTTCATGCTGTAAAATGACTAACTCATTAAACCATTACAAATGCATAATTTCCCCATAATTTTACTATAATAAAATTATACTCTTCTTAATTGTACTCTTCTTAATGACAAAACCCTATACATTGCATGGACATTTTGTTGCTAAGGTACTACATAAGAATATGCCATAACAATATGAGGTAACAAAGTTTGTATGAAATAGTTCTAGGTTTATGAATGTGTGTATATATTTGGGGGAAGGACTGTTGGCAAATATTTAAAAACTACTTCAAGAAACAGGATCAAGATGGTATAAGGAATATGGCAGACCTGGATATGTTAACCTTCTATGAGTAGACCTTTGTTTTATAGAGTATAAGAATATATAATGCTGAGGACAAAAGGAACGTCCACTTTGTCTTTTAGAAATGCTAAAGCTTAAAGATTGCTGTGCACTATTTGATGGGGTGATAGTTGGTCACTAACTATAGGTCATCCCTTGATCCCGGATCTTTTAGAAAACGTCCTTTCCTATTTTCTTATGGACACTGAAAGCACCATGTTATATCTACAATACCTGTCAGAGAATAGTAACATTATTTGATATTTGTGCGACTATATTTTTGGTATAAGACATAAGACTAAGCAATGACATCAAATTTAATCTTCAAATTGTCAAAAGTAGCTGGCATGACTGCTTATCTTTTACAAATGAAGAAATGAAGGCTCAGAGGACTAGATAACTTTGAATAGACATAGTGGTGATTAAATGACTTGAATAAGATTTTCACTGTACATTTAATAAACAAGTTTAGCAAGTTTTCAGACTTTTTTTTTGTACTTTGGAAGTCAACTTTCTATAATTGAGATGGTTTGGCAATTGACTTCAAAATAAAGGAGGAATTCATATGATATTTATACAATGAAGAGAAAATAAAGAACCTAATATTTAAATACTCAGGCAATATAATAAACAAATATGAATTCTGTACCAGCAATGCCAGTTATAGTTCCTGATCTATCTGAAGTTTGTTTATAAATGTTGCAAATTGTTTAATTTTTCTTAGTCTCAATTCTCTTTTTAACTGAGTCATCATTGATTTACAATGCTGTATTCAATTTAGAGATATAGGATCATACACTTCAGACATGTTGCCACACCACACCCATCACCAAGTTACCCATAGTTTTCCACTGTAGTCCACTGTGACCCTCTTTTCACCTCTCCTCTCTCCTTTCCCATCTGGTAGCCTCAATTTTACAGTCAGCCATTAAAAAAAAGATAAATTCTTGCCATTTGTAACAACACAGATGGAACTGAAGGGGATTACACTAAATGAAATAAGAAAGTGAAAGACAACTATCAGATGTCACTTATATGTAGAAAAACAGAGAAACAAAACAAAGGGTCAGATAAAACCAAACTGGTAACATAATTCTTTATAAGAATTAATAAACCAGGTGATCATTAGGTTCTCTTTCAGCTATAAAATCTTAAGAGATCCCACAACAATTTTAAATGGTTTTCGGTTGTTTAATATGCAACGCTGGCTAATAGAGACTTGAATAGAGTCTTAAGTGATACTTCTAGTCTTCAGAGAATTGCTTACTCTTTTTAGCATAATACTTACTCTTTCTTCAAAATACTTGTTTACTCTTTCTTGATAATACTTAAGCTGTATTATCAAGTCTGATATTTTTTTCTTGCTTTCAAAATTAATATACATCTACTCAGGCTCATATTTAGTCTCTACACTAGTTACTGTTAATCCTTTCCTTATGGAATATAATTATCATGCATCAATGGATACACAGTCAAAAATAATACCATGAATTGGCAAGTGTTTTACTCCTATATCTAATAAGTGATCCTAACAAGATGATGATTTTATTACAAAAGGATATTTCTATTTCTATTTAAGCCTATTTTTTGGCTAAACAAAGCAAATTCCCTCAACCATTAACCTGAAATCCAATTTCCTAATCTTTCACTAGCCATCAATCCCTTATGGATACCACTGTGTTAAGAGAACACAATGCTCCAAGCTGAGCAGGATGAAGGCAAGAATATAGCAGGATTACCACTTCCTCAGCAACATAAGACTTTTATTAAAGCATCCAAACATGCTATGTCTATATTTTGGAGCAGGCATGCTATATTGTTGGTTTATCTTAAAAGTTACAGATCCCTTTCAAATAAATTGTTACCAGCTCTGATCTCCCCTACCTCTCTAATTGTGCAGTCACTGCTTTGAACCATTCCTGATAAAATCCTGATAGTGATTCCTAAAAACTTATTCTGTTGACTTCAACAAAAACAGCACTCAAAACAAGGTCACCTGTGAAAGAGGTGACATGTTCCTAGGGATTACATAATTATAGAGGTCTTGCCGTCCTGTGAATTTCTAATAAAATTTTGGGTTGAGAAGCAGTCTTTTAGAAATATACAGAAAGAACACTATAAAGACTTTTGCAAAGAAGACAATGCTATACCCAATCACAAACTAGACTGTGACTTTGCATATTCATGCACAAGCAGTTGTGTGGACCCATAAGGAGTAGATAAGCAACACAAGTGCCAAAGTGGTCTAAGTCCACAGGACGAAGAAACAAATGAAAAATATAAAGTTGTAGAACAAATATAACTCAAAATGAATAATCACTTTAAGGTGATTATCTTTTTCAGAAATTCCCCAAATGTATCTCTTATTTTCTTAAGAAATAAAACTTATAGATATTTATGTAATTATCTTTCTTTTAAGGATATTAACTTTTTGAGGATAGAGAGCCCTAATTCCATAATGGAATTAGAAAGTGAATTTAACGTGTATGTCAGGAATCAGAGCTAATGGGAGCTTTCAATGGAATAATAGACAAAGTGAATATCTTTCAGTTGTTTTCTGTTATTATTGTCATGTTCCTTTCCTACAAACCTTGTAACTTTTATGTGCCCCTCACTCTTCAGAGATTCCTGCTTAGAGCAGGAATTAGGTTTCTAATTATGTTGTTACTAAGTTGATCTCTTTTTCATATTCTGATCCTTCAAGACTTTCCTGAATGTCTTCTATTCAGGGCCTTCTTCTAATTTAGCAGTGCTGCTAGAAATCAATTTCATAAGTTGATATTACAATGGTTAATAGAGCACTGTGTGAGTTTTATCAGAAATATTTGCACTTTGTGTGACCCCTGGGGATATAATTAATGCAGAACAATTAATTTCCAATGGCACAATTAGGAATGCAACAGACAAGAATGTGGATCAACAAAAGATATATTTTGGAGAAAAAAGCTCCTATTTCCCACACAATAGGAAATTTTGCTTTGTGGAATAGCCTGTTTGGAAAATACAACAAATCTAGATATATATTTAGCATATCTATAGCTAATTCACTCCTTTGAATGTAGTAAGAAAACATATTGTCCAGGTCAGAGTCATTTACATGTAAGGAAAAAAACTGTCTTAAAAGATAATTTAGTACCACAAAAATTTTATAAACCAGATATAAATCTGAGGATCTGGGAAAATATATCAGAAAATTATTGTAGAAGTTACATGCATTTACTTATAAAATATTGACTAAGAATATGGCTACTTTTATGTGAAATGAATAATACTATCATTGAATTCTAGCCTATTTAGAGTTTGCCAATTTCTACAAAATATGTGGTAACTTTCATAATATTTTAATGTTAGAAATAATTTCTTAATATAGCTAAATACCATAAAACCTAAGATGTTTTGAGAAACATTACAAAAATATAGTTTTAGTAGGTACAAAATTTAATATCATAGCGATGACTTTTTTCCTGTAGTGTTCAAACAACAAATAATGGAGAGAGAAAACAGACAGCATCATATTATTACAGGTGATTTTTGCCAATTAGACTACTTGATAAGGTTAAAAGTTTAATGTAAAACCTAATGTTTATGTAGATAATATCTTTGAAGTGAAATTTCTCAAAAATTTTACTAACATTCACTCAATAAATATAGCATTTTCTACCTGGGTAACATTTAGATATATATAATGAAGGATACTCAACTTTTTGGGCTTGCTCTCCTCAAAAAGTTAATATCCTAAAATTCCTTTTATAATAACTACATAAGTAACTATACATTTTATTTCTTAAGAGAGTAAGAGATACATTTTGGGAACTTCTGAAAAGGAAAAAATGGTGGAGGCTCAGTGAAGGCAGTGGAATTTTACTTTGAAAGATGGACAGGATGCTGACAAATGAACACATTCTGGGAGGTCACTGCAGGCTGAGTAAACTAAAAGTGTAGAGTTGTGAGAATCAGCATCAGTCAAATATTATTGGTATGTGATAAAATTGGAAAAGGATAGGTAACAGTTAATACAAAGTGTTACAAACAGTTAATACAAAGCATTGAACACACAACTCTAAGGTTACTGCACATGTAATTTAATTTAAGTCATAAGGTTGCTGTCATAATTGGAAAATTAGTCAACTTGCTAAAGATCACAGAGATGGTGAGTAGAGGAATCTAGTGTTTAGAGCCATGGTGAAAAGCCAATATTCTTTTATGTGTTATATCATGGTGTTAAAATATGAAGACTCTATAATGAAAGGCAAGGACTTTGCATTTCATTTCATGAACAGTGGAAAACTATTAAAAGCTTATAGTGTTGGTTTAGTTTTGTTATATTTTTAAAAACAAGAAGTTTGTTGGATAGGTTGCAGTGGGGGGGAGAGTGGAGTAAAAGAACTCAGATACTACTGTAACACTTCAAATCTGCTAACAATGTTAGAAATAAAATGGAACAAAATGGGATCTACATGCAAACTACACTGTAGATTGAATTCAGTGACAGTGGATTTTAGATGTGGGAAATAAAATTAAATAATGAAAAAAGCATCTAAATTTGAAATCTGAATGAATTAGAAACCTGTGATGCTGTTAACAATAGGAAAATCAATGGGACTAAATATGAAATTTGGTAAAATTTACATAAATAATGTCAATTTTTAAAAACTATAGTAATAGTTTCTCTATAAATGAAAACTGTTAATTCTTTAAACAGCAAATGTGTTTCTGCTCCGTTCCCTTAGTAATTAAAGTAATATCATTAATTTGTGTTAATTTTAGCACCAAATATATAAAATCTATTACTAATGTTACTTTTCCTTGGTTAGGCAGTACTTTCTTGATTCATATTGATTTTTCCATCATAATATTTACTTCACAGGAAAAATGATCAGGATTCTGATCAAATATCAGAAAATATGTAAAAATTCTCTGAACTCTTAGTGAAAAGTGTTGAGCTAGGGGGTTCAACTTGATTAGATGGTTAAGTCAAAGTATTGGTAACAACAGTCAACATAAACTATTGATTTCCTGGGCAAAAAAAAAAAAATCCCCCCAACACATTTAAATAGTTATAATCCACAAATAAGCTGTTACTTGGCTTTGAGTCATTTTTAAAGGTCATTTAAACTCATAAACATGCACTTCTAGCCTAGTTTACTTGTGTTTCTAATTAATTATCATTTAGAGGCTTCAGTTTTATTTGGATTATTTTTCATCCAAGATTTTCTTGTTCCCTCTTTCCCAATTTAATCTTCAACACACTTCATGCATTTTAAGATAATACTCACTAAAAGAAACTCGAAGAATGCAATGACTAGAAATTGCTTTTTACCACTGCCAAGCCCTTGTCTTTATAGAAATCAGTGAACTTTATGTTCCCATATTTACTGACTTTTATACCAAGTGAAAATGTAACACATCAGAAAACAAAAATGAAAATCAACATTATGATAAAATTTTATAAAAGCAATAGGATTAGTTGTAGTTATAGATACTTTTGAAGTTCCTAAAGTCTTGTCTTTTGGAAATTCATTCTATACATTCAACATGTAGACAAAAATAAAAGTCTGACATACTTTTTCTTGTACAAGTAGTTTGCCTATTTTAAAAAAACCAGGTTTCCAAAGGTTCTAGGTTCTACTCTTCAATCACAGTTATTTGTAATTCATTGGGCCATTTGATAAAAATGATTTTGCTATTCAGACAATAAGACAATTATTCCTTTTATTATCTTTCTTCTCTTTTTTTTAAAAGAGCGCTCTCATATAATTAATGCTCAGCCATATGTTCTATTTCTTTGGTGACAGGAAAATAAACATTACAGAATATCTACAGATTTATTGGGAAGTTTCAAAAATTTTCCAAATCTTTGCCCAGACAGAGGATGTATGTGTGTGCAGCAGTGTGTTGACGGTTGGATGCAAGGTACAGAGAAGAATCACAAGAGAGATTACCCAGCCAAGACAGGGGGCCCAGTGGAGGTTATGAACTGAAAGGCAATTTTATTAACAAAAGAAGGGGTGCTTATAGAGACACAGGGTGAGGGTCTATTGAATTTCAAAGAAGACAAACACACCTGAGGGGCAGTTAACATTCTAAAGCCTAAGAGTAATTGAGGAATGGGGAGTATAGGCAGGTGGTCACTATCCCTGATTCATCGAAGCCAGCGGCAACACTGCAATCTCAGTTCAATGCAATAATTCAGTTCCTCAGTTTTCTGGGGACAGGTTAATGAGAGAAGTTTTCCTCATCTTGTTTACAATGATTTTTCTGGTTTGCAAATGGCGCACAGCAGCAGTGTCTCCCACAACACTGCGATAGGCACATAGACCTAAGTTGTTCCGGACAGAGGAGGTAAGTGTTTGGCCAATCTGAACACTGTAGTTTAGGTTTTCAACACATTCAGTCTTAAGGGGGTCTCTGAAGTAACAGCATAACTCTTTGTTGCGCAGCAAACACAGACTCTTAGAATTGAATCACCTATAATTAGTAAATCTATGCAATGCATTTTCACAGTCTCCTTTCCCACATGTTGCACACTCTTGTAGAGCTGTTTTAATTTCTTTCTTAGAAGATTGCAACATGAGAAAGAAAATAAACTTGCCTTTCAGCATTATATTAAATGCTTTCCCTATCTGATAAAGGGGCCACAGTTGCCTATATCTTTATTTAATTCATTTCTCTTAAAGTTCTTTTTTTCTTTTATATCTCTTCTTTTGCAGAATCTGCTCTTAATGTCAATTCGTAGTTTAGGGCATAACTACAATTAATGTTTGTACAGTATTGTACATTATTATGTTTTTTGAAAAATGGTGATGCATTTTTATAGGCTAAAATCAGACTATCTGGCTCATAATGCAAACTGTGGTTGAGAATTGTAGGCAGTGGAGACCTAGAGTTGGCACATCTTGGCTCTTGAGAATCAACAATGTGCATATTTTTCAATTCTACATTTATTTCTTAGGAAACCATACTGGTAGCTTGATACGAGTATAGATTTGGATAGAGTGGGACTATTTATATCATAGAAACTGTCAAATGCTACAAATCAGTCTTTTCTTCTGGAGAGTCAGTTGTTACATATTTCCTAGCACACCCACTACCTGTAGATGAAGTTTCCACAGTTATTGTCTACCTCCTTGGCACCATGCCTCACGTCTTCCTGTCCTACCAGGAACAGATTTCATGTCTTTGTTGGTGTTATAGAAACCTGTGCATGAGGAGTCATATAACAACGTCAAGTATGGCAAGCTCCGGATAGGGGGAAAATGTGATAGCCTTTTCTTAGCGCTGACTGGAATCACTTCTAGACCCCCCTGATCCCCCCTCAAAATCCTGAAAAACTCGGTATTCTTAAAAATAGGATAAACAGCACATTTCATTATAGCATACATAAAAGTGGATTCACACATAATATTCTTAGGCTTAGATACACATACAGTCATGCTATGGAAGATAAAATTTTATTTTTAGTGAAATATGTAATTTAAATTATTTTAGATGTGTACTGGGTATCCACATATAATCTTTGCAAAATCTGGAATGAATGTACTCAAACTGGTTTAAATTCTAAATCTATAGTACTAAGATTTTTTTTCACTTTTACTATTATATTTTGACATTTCTTCACAGTCCCAGCGATCATTACCAAATATTCGAGGTGGGAGTATTAGTGAATTTCAAAAATGTTCTAGTAACTGCCAAGTCATAAAACAAGTATTTTAACCCACACACATTGTATTCATTACAGTCTGAAAAAGAGAATTCTTGATACCAGTCATGTATATTAATGATTAAACAATTCTGAAACCCCTCTGGCACTTGTATAGTTATGTAGCACACTCCCTTGGCAGTGAGGTTTTCTGCCCTGAGCAGGGACATATCAGAGGCCAATGCTGTGTGGTCTCTGTGTGTGAAACAAATATCAAGAAAGAGAGTTATTTATTTTTGTTTAGTTTATTTTTACTAATTTGTCTTATTATTTTTGTTTTTTAAAGAAATACAGCCCAAACTAAATTCTACTATGCTACATCTCTGCTTTGCTGATGAAGAGCATTCAGGTAGACAGTAAGGGAGAGATGCTGTTTAATGTAGTGAAAGCATCCTTCCCCTACACATCACTTCTGCAATTTCCTGTCTGTTTTCTTTCTGGTCTGTTTCTCTCTGATTTACACAAGAATTTCTTCAAGGTTATCCTGTTCTCCTAGACTGGAGTAGTGACACTGTTTTTACCTTTTATTATTTTGCCACTTAAACCCTTCCACATGAGGGCAGGTACATGGATAAAGCTTGATTCATTTATTTAGACATGAAACTGTTAAGTAGATAGACTTCTTTGGTTATCATTAAAGTTATAAGAGAAATAGCTTATTTTGGCCACATGTTCTGTTTTCAAGGTAGACTTTAGCTGATCTTGAGAAATTGCATCTTCCATGCACTGGTACTTCACACTTGCTGCTAAATGTCTTATTCTCTCTGAAAGAACCATGTACCCCAGTTTTTGTTTTAGACTAGGTCTCACTATTTTTTTTGCCTATGGAACCGCAGGTTCACATTGCCTGGGGTACCACAGTCTCAAGCAATCTTTATCTTCAGCTTCCCAGGTAGCTGAGATTACAGGCGCACGCCACCACACCCAGCTATTTTTTTGGGTCTAGGTCTTGCTATGTGCCCCTGGTGGGACTCAAACTGCGATCCAAGGCTGCCGCTTACAGGCATGCACCACCATGCTGGCCTCATGTACCCCAGTTTTACTTGGTCTTACAAGGTGGATTCCTGCCTAAAAGAGTTGGTATAATATATATGCATATTCTCAAAGCATCAAAAAATAAGGGAATCCTGGTTTTTTATGGAAAATTTTGAGATTTGATTAAAAAACAAGAGACACACTGAACAACCAAACTAAAGTTCCTAATACTAATTATAGCTTTGCTTTTATTTCAGATTAAACAACCAAGTCACCATCTGCACGTGGTTATTAAAATATTCCGATTTGTGTAATTGAGATAACTTCAAAATATTGCTTTTTGCTTTTTTCACCTTCACCACATATGAAGGCACTAAAGACAATTCTATAATTTAAAATCCTTTCCCCCCCAAAAGTAGATAGATATTCAGCCTTTGTCTAGAAATACCTTTAATCCAGTCTCACCATTCTCCTTTCCAGCATGAGCAAATATAATTTACAACTCTCTCATCATTATCTTTTAACTTTGTTTCTCCTGATTCCTGTGCATGAAACACTCCCAATGACAAAAAACTGGAAAGCATGGGGAAAGAAAGTAAGGGCAGCTCACATTAACATTTACCAGGAGGTAGAAAGCTAATTCACCTTTGTTCTCGGATTCTAAGACTGCTTTCCCTTCTTCCTCTTGTTTAACCTGTTTTGCTTTCTATTAAGTGAAAACACAACTTGGAAAGTAAACAAACGAGAGAGCAGATTATGAAAGTAGTTTAGAAGAATAAAAATCAAGAAATATGTACAATTAATTTTGGCAGATTAGAATAATACTATGATAGTTACAGCATATGAGATTCTCTAAGTTTCAACAAAACTTTGAGGTCTTTAAAGAGTTTGTGTCCTAAATCACTCAAGAATGAAGATTGACATTAGTCATTCACACAAATACAAGATACATGAGGAAACAGTATGCTCACTTACAATCCCCAACCCAAACCATGCTTACCTTAGAACAATTAACCCTTGTTTGCATCACTGTTACTATCTCTGCAGAGCCCTCAGCTCTTTTGAATCCATTTCTCATACTGTTCATAGAAACATCATTCTGAAGCTTTCCATGACGTGATAAAAATCTCCAACGTGATAAAAATCAAGTCAAGGTACCACAAAAGATTCTTCAGGATTTGGTCCCTTGTCTGTATTTCTTGTTTCTTCTACTGGTACTTCATCTTAAATAGGCTCCAAAACACAGCAAACCCAAACACCACAGTGCTTTATGCTTCTATGCCTTTGTCATAGTTCCTTCTGCTTGCTGTTCTATTATTAATGTTGCTATAAAGTACTCATGATATTTGTAGAACAGTTGTTGAGGAAAGGCAAAAGTATCTAAAAGGGTAAAATTGTATCTATTTGTTAAACTTTGAGAAAACGAAAATGTAGACATCATGTTTTGACCTTCAAAATTACTTAATGTGGTTCATGAAATAAGATTTCCTAAGGTGACTATTAAGATCCTAGCACAAAGTTGATTCTTTTTGTTATGAAGGTATGACGATACATTTTAAAAACTGATTTAAAATAAATTGTGAACTTTCCCATCCCCCAAATACTTCTTGCATAGAGAAGACCTCTATTAGTATTATCATTGACTAATTACAAAGATAAACCATGAGGAGTGGAATGGGAAGAGCATGGCTTTCCAAGATGGGGCACAGTATCAGAATCTCCATGGACTATATATTTTAAAAAGTATCAGTGATTCTGAAATCTTTCCCCTGAAGGCCATTCTTTGCCCCAAAATGCCTGTTCTTAACCCTGCCCCCAGCCTATAAGCCTGTTGAGAGTCAATAGAACACACAAAAGTGAAGATTTAGTTTTAATAAATATTTTGAATGAAAATGTGTAATAGTGAGATTATTTTAGGGATCAATTAAGTCAACTTAGTTAACATTTTCTTTCTTTTTAAAAATTCAAATAATTTATTTATGTATATATTTCACATCTTCGTATTCGCTGGAGTTCACCCACCACCTCTCCTCCCTGAACCCTTCTCCCTCACCCCCCAGTCCCATTTGTGTATTAGTTTTGTTGTTGTTGACTTGTTTTGATTTTTCCTCCTGGCCTTTTATTTGTTTTTCCTACACTCCATATATTAGTGAAACTATTTGGTTTCTGTCTTTTTCTTTCTGACTTGTTTCTGCTAATATGATTTCTTCTAGGCACAGCCATGTTCTCATAAATTCATCAATTTGTCACTTTTAATTGAGGAGTAATATTCTATTTTTTTTTTTCTTTTCTGAGACTAGGTCTCGCTATTTTGCCTGAGGAACCGCAGGCTCATGTTGCCCAAGGTAGCATGGACTCAAGCAATCCCCAGTCTCAGCTTCCCAGGTAGCTGGGATTACATGTGTGTGCCACCATGCTCAGCTATTTTTTGAGACTAGGTCTCACTATGTTGCCTGGACTCAAGCGATTCCTAGTCTCAGCCTCATTTTGTAGGCTGCAATTAAAGGCTCGCACCACAATTGTGTATATATACCACATCTTTTTCATCCATTTGTCTGTTTTGGGAATTTGGGTTGTTTCCATATCCTTGCAATTATAAATAGTGCTACAATAAACATCCGCATACATGTGTCCCTCTGCATCAGTATAGAGGTCTCCCTTGGCTAGATTCCCAAGAGAGCAATTGCTGGGTCAAATGGTAGTTCCAGTTTCATTAGTTTGAGGGGCCTCCACACAGCTTTCCATAGTGGTTGGACTAGTTTACATTCCCACCAGCAGTGTAGGAGTGTTCCTTTCCCTCTGCATCCAAGCCAGCACTTGTTGTTGCCCGTTTTTTTGATGTGGGCCATTCCTACTGGTGTAAGGTGGTATCTCATTGTGGTTTTGATTTGAATTTCCCTGATTGCTAGTGACATTAAGAATTTTTTCATGTGCCTGGTGGTCATTTGTATTTCCTCTTTGGAGATGTGTCTTTTTAGTTCTCATTTTTTTACTGGGCTTCTTGTTTTGTTTAACTTCGTCAACATTTTCTAACACTGAGATTTTAAAGTGATATATACCAAAAATTCCAAGTTTGCAAATTTTGCTAATATTCTTAAGTAAGTGAAATAAGGTAACCATGATAAATACAAGAAGACAGAACATCTGTATATAAATAAGAAGAGAACTGGCAGGTTAGTTTGAGTGTAATATACTTATAATTAAATTTAAATTGTATTATACAATAAGGAGCTCTGAACAAAAAAAGTCCTCATGAAAAAGGCACCAAGAAATGACTTTGGATGTTCCCTAAAGATATTATTTTAATGTATAATTGCAGCCAACAGACCAATAAGACACCAGGCATTATTAGGAAGAAAGAAAGACACAAAACAGAATATCTAATAGTTCTGGGCAAACAGACATCCTGATGTTAAAAAAACAAACATCTGGAATACAGATGTCATATACTTCTCTAAGCATTAATAAAGAATACATAGCACAATGGAAGAAGCATCCTGAAATTAGAATGAATGAATGATGTAAGATACACATAGCATAGGTTAAAAAAAAAAACAACACTGGGGTTACATTAGAATAATAAATGTTTATTGAGATGAACATTAAGATGGATTATAATCAATGTCCATAAAATTATAACAATGGGAGTAGGAAGAACAGAGACTTGTTAGTCAACCCATGAAATACTAGAACTAGCATGCATAGATCGATGTGCCATATTATACAGCAAGCAGAAAACATATGGAAGATGTTAGACAGATAAGTGTTGCATGCTAAAAATATAAATAGATTCAAGGGAGGTTTAGCCAAAACTAAAAAATAAGATTCTATAACTGGTTAGAAACCTTGAATATATGGAGTCTTTCAGTTGTTTTGAACTGATATCATGAAATATAATCTGAGATGAACTATTGTTTCCAAGATGAACTATTGTTTCCAATTTGTGCTTTCTGTATAATTAGATAAGAAAATTACAAAAATGTAATGAAAATTAGAAGGAAACTTAAGAAGTGATTCTGGTTCATCAATCTTTAATCTTAGTTCTAGAGTATGATTTAGGATACTTATTAACTTTAATATTGGAATGAGTAGTAATTTTAATTTGTTGAGTTATGGTATAACACATTAGTTAATGGGAAGTTTCCATTTCATTCTATCTACTTCAGCATTTAATAAGGGCCGACCAAGCACAAACTACTATATCAAGTATGAGGGATTCACAGTAGCATGAGATGATTTCCTCAAATACTTTATAAATTATATGAAAAATAATAGGCTAAAGTTTGAATAAAAATTGAGTAAGAAGGTAAGTGATAATTAAAAGTATAATATTTTAAAAGTAAAAGAGATGATGACATATTAGAAAATTTATGGAAAACTTCGAATTTTGAAAGAAAAGTGCCACTCAGGTAAATAGAAGCTGTTAAAATACTGATCCCTACTGGACCATTGAATCAATCTGAGGAGTGGCAATGGGTGTTTGCAAAATTTCAAGAGTCCATCATAGGATCCCATTTTTCCAGTTAATTATGAATATTTGGGAAGCACTGAAATAGAATCTATGTAGTTTTGGGAACTGGTATGCTGAAGTTGGAAAAGTACCTAATATTTTACATGGAAGTTTTGTCAGGTTTGAGGTTTCTGGATTTTGGGGTTCCTTGGTCCATGACTATGGTGAAAATAGTTCACAGCCAAGTCTTTAACAGAAGTAAAACCAAAGTTTATTTAGACACAGAATAAAAGGACACCAGGTCAAAGTGCCTGGGCATCAGAGTCCATGAAAGTACAACTGTGAGAGTAGAGGGGAGCAAGGCTCTTTTTTTAAATGTGGAGCAGGCACTGTTCACTCTTTCCTTTCCTGGGGTGCACTGCACAGGCACTTTGGGGTGATGGCTTATGGGTTCAGGCAGCAGTTCCTAAGTCTCTTCCCTGTCTACTGTGCTCCCTAGGTATATCAGCCCTACCATCAGGTCCGGAAAGTGAAAAACCTTAGACCCTGAGATGCCACAGAATCAACCAGCTCTACCCTTCCCTTGGCAAGGGGTATTGTTTTATTTCCCAGTGACCTGTTAATTTGAAGGAACATTCCCCCACCCCTCTGTGTGTTTCTTGCTCTCCTTGAGTTTTATTAGCTTATTTATAGGTTGGGGTGGGGGGACTACCTTTCTCAACCCCTGACCTTTCTTGGCTGTCCCTAGAACTTATGGGCTCTGGCAGGTGTTTCCTGGGATCCCAAGTACAGGTCGCCATTTATTTCCTTTAACCACTGCCCTTCCTGCCCTGTTTTCTATTAAGAAGGCAAAGACAAGAGAATAAGTTTGTTTGAAGCTAAAGAATTATCCCTTGTAGATAAACAAGGGAAGAAATTTGAAAATAGGCTGGTGTCAGGTTTACTCTGTGTTCTAAATAAAAGGCATTTTCTTTAGTTTTGCTTATTAATAGAGTCCATCATTGAAAAGTTTTGAGCAGAATAGTAACCTTCACAAATAGTAACCTTTTAGGACTATATCAGGGAAAACAAGGTCAGAGAGGCTGGAGGCAGGATCTAGTTAAGAAACAAAAATCACAGTCAAGACCTTGTCTAGCATGATGGCAGAGAAGTACAAGAGGTGTGTGGTGAAACACACATTTGGAGATATAGAGAAAGATAAAATGTGATAGCATCTTTGAAGAGTTTGGGGTGTCTGGGACTCTGTTTTAATACTTTAAGTATCTTCCCCTATAAACTCAGATGTTTTTATTTATTCCTCTTTTTCCTTCCATTTTCATTTCTGTGAAAAATGTAGATATGATGCATTATTGTTTCAACTGCTAACAAAGAAAGTGAACCTAAAAATTCTTAAGAGAACAAATGTGAAAATGACTTTAAATCATGCTTCCATCTCTCAATGCTGATTATATTTCAGCTTGATCTGAAACCAAACTATAATTATCTTATTGCCTAGTGACAAAACATTTACAGACAAAAGAGGGAAAGAGGAAGGATATATATTTA
Organism: Uropsilus gracilis; assembly: GCA_004024945.1. Lineage (NCBI taxonomy): Eukaryota > Metazoa > Chordata > Mammalia > Eulipotyphla > Talpidae > Uropsilus > Uropsilus gracilis. The sequence goes on along the minus strand of PVHY01000125.1, from coordinate 87,730 downwards.
TCATAGATCAAAACTTTGCAGGGCATATTTTTTATTTTTAATTAGAATGGGGGTAAGATGAGGTGGATCTATGGTTTATGTTTTTCAAGCTGGTGTCTACGAATTAAATGAAACCTAGCAAAAAATATCTTGACTCTTAGAGCTAACTGTAAGCAAAATGTTAATGGAAGTTACTGTAACTTCTTCCCTTTCTGCCATTGCCTGATTTAAGTTTCATTCTTGGCAGCCTTGTGATAATTTCCTTTGTAGTCCACTGGAATTTGGCTCTCAGGAGATATAGTCACTGAACACACAGTATGAACTGATGTCTATGTGTTATTACTACCAGTATATTTGTAATCTTATGCAAGAAAAAGCTTAGTTTCTTACTGAAGATATTTTTGGTTTTTGGGAAATTTAGATAAAGGAATATTTTCTATGTGGCAGGAAGAAATGACTTCCACTATAAATAAAAACATGATGTTTTTCTTACACATTCTCTGACTATAGCATATGCACTACTCTACAGTGAGCATGTTTTCTCTACTTCAAAGGAGAAAACTAGCTCCCTTGTGTTCCAGAGAGGTCATAATTATAAGGTCAGAAAATTGGTATAGAAATTTAACTCTATACAATACATTTCATTGATGTTCCCATATCACTTTTAAATAATATACTATAGGAATCATTCTATTTTTTGTACAACTGAATACTTTGATTTTAATCCTGGTATAGTTCTAACCCTGCAGAAACATTCTTTGTTTCTAAAGAATATTTTGCCATCATGATACTACATGATACACAGAATTGATCATGCTAAGCGTATCTTTGATTTCCTTTTAGTCTAAGTAATCATGCCCTGTATATGTCAAATAATAGAACTAAAACCTTACTTAGAATATACTAAAAGAAATTAGAAAGCCAGTAAAATCAAAACTAACAAGGAATGTAAGTAGAATATTAGTAACAGTTCATAGAAAAGTAAGAGAACCTACTGGAAGTCACTTCATGTCATCTCATCAAGTGAAAGTCAATAGAGAAATGTGAGAAAATTAACTCACTTCTTTTTTCATATTCATCCCAATTTATTTCAGCTTATGATACCTTCTGTATATAGACTACCAATTCCCTTATTTTTCTTTATCAAAGTTTTGTTAATCTCTCAGGAATTTAGTGCCACTTATTTCAGGAAATGTTTTCTACCACTCACTGCTGTGTGCTGTCTGTTGACACCTGTGCCCAAAGCCTTTGGACATTCCAGTCATGTCTTAGCTAGGTAACTTGCCTTGACCAAGGCAACAGCAATAGCAAAATTAAAAGTCTATCAACTTGAAAGATGTATGTGTGTAGGACTCTCTTCTTGCTGCTTCTGAAACACTTTAGCTGCTATCCGAGCAAGCCTGGATCTGCCTATTGGGAGGTTAAAGCCAGGAGTTAGGCTCTAGTAGACATGATTATCATAGAAGAAAAAAAAGTAAACTAGCTAGTCCTCTGTATCCTGTCATTTGACTGTAAAACATGAGGAAGCATAGCTGAAATTTGTCCAAACACCAGAACTGCCAAGTTGAATGCAACTTAATTGGCAATATATACAATTTTGTGCTAAAAATGGTTAATTTTTTGATGTGATTTTATTTTATTCATTAATTACACTATTATTATTGTTGTTTACATTGTTGCAGCTGTCATATGAATTAATTTCTTTCCCATTTCAGAGAGTGAATTTTTCCCTACAGACATTAGAGTTAGTATTAGCACAGCATGTCTACCTAGTGGTCTCAAACATGGATGGAAAAGTATTGTATTTAATAATAAGCAAGCATGCTGTTTAAGAGGTAAAAATTTATTTTAACCTATTTGGTAGGTTTCATTCTAACTTTTAGGAAGCTGATTTTGAATATCATGCATATATTACTGAAAGTCACCTATTTATGTTTTAGGTTGACACCTTAAATCAAAATACTGGCACAGTAACATATTCTTAAGCTAATACATCTAATTTAACATTTGTATTCTCATAGAAGTTAATTCATGATAGAAGGCCCACGTGTAAATTTCTTATAAGAAAATAAAAGACTCATAAGTCTTCTTAAAATAAATTTAAGAGAGAACACACTTCAAATGGTCCATGAATTTTATTTTCTTCAAAGCAATTTTTCTACAGTGGTTAATCTGAGACATGTTACTCTGTTTTCAAGGATATTTCAAGGATATTTTTAAAGACTGTTCTACCTGTTAGAAGTGTGTGTATAGTATAAGCATATTGCATTTATCATTCATTTTACTGAGTACCACTTATACACATGTATATAGTCTATTCTAGATGATCTCTTAAATGCACTATAATTCTATTTCTATCTGAATGATTTTAATCACTGAAACACTGAAATTCATTTAAACACTGAAATGATTTTAATCATGGAACAGTTTCCTGCTCAATTATTACAAATTATATATGAATTTAAGTTTCATTTTATTTCACTCTAAAATCTTAGACTAACAATTTGACTTTTAATACAACAATTTTCATTCCCTTTATAGTCAGAACAGGAAAAATCAGCTTTCATTTTAAGGCCCAAACAATGATTTATGAACTAAACTATTAGGTGTCACTAAACAATATACTATTTACTTAGCTTTTTTGATTTTAATAAAAGGCAGACTAAAAGTAGTTGAGAACCTCATTTACAACAATCAGTAAATGAACTGATCATTTAAGTACCAAGATCTTAGTCACAACTAATCTATGCTTTCAAAACAACTGGTAAGACAATAATGTGATCGAGAAGTTACTGGCTGAACTATATTGTCATTAATTTTCAATATCTTCTGACTCCAGAAAGCCACAAGTTTAAACAAATTTAAAATGAGAAATAACGATAAGGAAAAATAAATGAGCACTATCCATATTAAAGAATTCTTACTTCACAGTACAATTAGTTCAAGTAGAGAGCTCAGAGATCCTGTTTTATCAACAGAAGGTATTAATTAGAAATTGGAATTATGCCTTAATATAACTTTTAATATCATTGCTACTAGCAAAATTTAAGCCTTTTATACAATCATAGTTAAACTTGATTCTGATTCTGCACCTTCTTTTGAAGACTTTAGCATATTGATCAGAGTATGGAAAAGAATGAAATTCCACAATGCAACTGTAGATTGTATATGAAAGAGAGAATCAGGGGAAGGCAGAGCACATAGTAATACACTTCAAGTGACACCTACATCCTACATGTATTTCTTTTTACACTGGGACCATTGGGAAAACTGAGCAAACATTAAATATTTTTAAAAAATTAAAACCACTAACGTAATGGCCATATTTTAAATAGTTAGGTATCATTTGAAATATTTTTGTGTTATACAAAATAGTTTTTACTGCTAGCAAACAATTGTTAATTCTATATATCTAGCACAGCTAGAATTTTATTGTGGATTTAGATTACAAAGTGATTTACTTATGTTAAATTTAGGAATATGGTATAGAAAACTGCCATCACTCAAAAATCAGTATATTCATAAAAACTCAAACACATCACACTCTTACTCCAATAAAAATAGTACCCTTTTTAACTCTTCTCATGTAAACATTTTCAAAATTAGACAGATTTAAAGTGGTCCGTGATTTCTCCAATTACTTATTCTTTTATGTCTTAGTCTCAATAGTCATTGAATACTGAAGAAACCAATGTAGCAAGAGACATGAGTAAATGGTACAGAAATAATCTGTATCATGCTTATGATTAGTATTTTCATTCTATCATATTTGCTGAAAAAGTTAGGCTTGAACTTAGGTAGTTTATTCCAGCATTAAGCTCCACTTCCTAGAAGAATAATAAAGTACAGAGGTAATGACAAAGAGATCTCCCAGAAAAAATGAAAAATAATGACCCAAGGAACTCCATAGCTTGCCAGGAGAAATTCAAGGATGTGAGGACACCATGCAGGTAGTTGAAATGACTTGAGGTGTATCTGTGATGTTTGTGTTTGTTGAGATGGTCAACACTCATGTGTAATATAAATGTAAGCCAGTTTTCCTAAAAATTCTGTATCTGTGAAGAAGAGGAGAACAGATATTGGAGACTAATGAATGCTGTTTGCTGAGAAAGTTCAGAAAATTGCCTGTGTGTAATTAATGAATGAATGAATGCCATAATGAATGCCACTGTAGTATTTTAAACTTGAAAACTTAAGGATTACTATATAAGCAGAGAAGAGGTCTGGCATGCCTAGGCAGAAAAGAACAAGACAAAATGTATAATTTCAAAGGGTATAAAAAGGCATATTACCTCAATTATAGATAAGTAAATAAATTTGATATTAAAAACAGAGTATAAAGATTAATAATAGATGGAAAATGTCTGCATAACAGTGTCTATTAAAGATGACATATCTCTCAAATTTGCCAGTGACAAATAAAAGCAAGGAGCGGGTAGTATGTTTGGTATCATAATTTTCTAATATACTCATATTTCACCTATTTATTATTTATTCACTGTCATTTTAGAAGCAGTATCTGAAATGACTACATAAAAAACCAAGAAACTATGATAGCAGAATATTGAATACTGGGAGAAATAGGAAGACCTAAGCTTCAGTAAAAAAATAAACTCTATCAGGATAAAATGTGGGAAATACGATTTGTGAACATGAATAAAGTCCTGGGCATTTTGCAAACTCAGCATAGGCCATCAGTGTGTCACTAAATTGTTAACAGAATGTTAGATTAAATGAATAAATTCAATTCACTATTTTTTCAAGAGGTTATTATGTGTCTGGGGAGTTAAAATAGCTAGAGACATAAAATAACTTTATCCCAATTTAATTATTTAGAAATATCTGTAGTTTTACAATTTATAAAAGATTGTCTTGGCGCTTCTACAGACATCATCAGATATGGATGGCTAGCAATGAAGAGATGAGATAATTTGCTCACAACTTAGTCAACTCATTCTTTTTTCATTTAATAAAATCATGCTGGTTTTCACCATTACTCCATATACAAAGGCTCATTGTCACATAATTAATTAATTAATTAATCTTATTTATTTTTTTGAGACTAGGTCTCCATATTTTTGCCCATAGGGGATACCACAGACTCAAGTGATCCCCACCCTCAGCTTCCCAGGTAGCTGAAATTTCAGGCGGGAACCACCACGCCCAGCTGTTTTTTTGAAACTAGGTCTCGCTACTTTGCCCCGAGCAGAACTTAACCGAGATCCCCGGTTCTAGCTGTGGCTTCCCAAACTGCCGCTTACAGGCATGTGCCACAATGCCCAGCCCATATATTTAATTTAGAAACTTATCAGCCACCAATTAGTCATAGGAAGAAGGAAGGAACTTAGTTGAACACAAGTAAATAAGTATAAAAATAAAATAGTAAGTTTACTATTTGAGACAACTGTCTTTAAGTGGGGTATGAAAAGAAGATAATGTACATTTAAAAAAATCCAAAGACTAGGGTAAATAACTACTAAAAATAATTTATCAGTAAAGTGGCAGGCTACAAAATCAACATACAAGTATATGTTGCATTCCTATATCCAAACAGTTAATTATAATAACAAAAAGTTTAAATACCTAGAAATAAACTTAAAGGCAGATGTTTGTTAAAATAAATAGAAGACATCAAGAAATGGAAAGACATTTTTTGCTCATGGATTGGAAGAGTTAACAATGTTAAAATGGCCATCTTAACCAAAATAATATAAAGATTTCAAGCAATTCCTATCAAAATACCGAAGAAGTTATCAGCAGAAGTAGACAAAAAAAAAATCACAAAATTTATTTCGAACTATAAAAAAAAATCATAAATAGTGAACACATTCCCAGGGAAAGAAAGAACAAAAATACAGAGTATCATGCCCCCTAATTTAAAAATATACTACAAGCAGGGTGCAGTGGCAGGTGCCTGTAATCCCAGCTACTTGGGAGGCTGGAGCTAGGATCACTTGAGTCCATGGGTTGAGACTACCCCAGGAAATGTAGCAAGACCTAGTCTCAAAAAATAAATAAATGAATAAAATATACTACAAAGCAAAAATAAGCAAAGAAGCACAGCATTGTAATAAACACACACACACACACACACACCCCACCCCCAAATGGCACAGAACTGAGATTGCCGAAACAAATTCACACGTGTATGGTTAACTTATCTACAATAAAGGAGCCAAGAGCATATAATGAAGAGGGGAAAGTCTTTTTAGTAAATTGTTTTGGGAAAATTGGGCAAACACTTGCTAAAGTATGAAACTAGACTGAAATGGTTAAGCCAAAAATCTTAACCAATATATATTTATATTACATTTAAGGCTATAGATTTCAATCACCTTACTATATGAAAATATACCAAAAATGTACACACATACAAAAACATCAAATATATCCAAAGTAAAGAGCTCTTGACACTCAATAATGAGAAAAAAATTTAAATACCTGATAATACCATATACTGATAAAAATGCAGAGTGATCAGATCTCTTATTCATTGCAAGTGGGAATGAAAAACAGTACAGAAACTCTGGAAGTGAGTTTGGCAATTTCTCACTGAATACTAAACATATGATTACCATAATGTGTAGCAACCATGCTCCTAAGTATTTACCTGATTGGACCCAAACTTGAGTATTTATAGGAGAACTGTATTAATAATTTCCCTAACTGGAAGAAACCATAATGTTCTTCAGTAGGTGAGTTGATTAATAAACTATAGTGTACACATACATTGCAATGTTACTCAGCAACAAAAAGAAAGGGATTGTGGAGCCATAAAAAGACATTCAGTAACCTTAAATGCATATGCTAAGTCAAAGTAGTCAGTGTGAAAAGCTTCATTATATATGATTACAACTGTATGACATTCAGGAAAAAACTAACTTGTATAGATAAAAGATCAGCAGTTTCCAGGGGCTTGAGAGAAGACAGAGGGCATGAAAAGGTGAACACAGAATTTTTAAGGCAGTGGAACTTCTGTCTGGTACTGTACTGATTGACACTTGTTAAAACACATAGAACTATGCAAAGCAAAGAGTGAACTTTAGCTTAACCTATGGACTCTAGTTAAATATGTGTCAATCTTGGATTAATTGTAATAAATATATATTAATGTAAGATGTTAATAACAGACTGTGATGATGATGAATTAAGTCATTCATTGACTTCTCTTTGTCAACTATAGCTAATTTTGAGGAGTAAGATTATAACTGAAATACATTTCAGGAGCGGAGGAAATACAGTATTTCCATATATATGGATCACTATTACAGCTGTAACTATTTACTATTCCCAGGTGATTTGGGGTTGAAAAATTGAGATCCAGTAAAATTTTAGAAACCTGATTTGAGAACTTTAACCATAATGCCATAAAGATATCTGAACACTAATAAAATGTAAATACATAAAAATTTAGTCCATTTTCTCCTTCTACAGAAAAAGAAAATGAATGATACCCAGAATTAGAACAGGATGGAAAATAAATTCAACATACATTTGAAGAAGGAGATGTTATATAAACTAGGTGTGGCCAAAATAGGATTTGAGAAACAGAATTTGAATTAACTCTTGAAGGATAAATATGGTTAACACAGATAGACTATAAATACAGGATTGGAACATCCTGCTGAGAGATAAAAGTATATGCAAAATCATAGAAGAAAAGATTCTAAAGTCATATTCAGAAGATTGAAACTGTCTGAGAAGTGTAAAAAGGTAATAGAATATGGTGGGAAAGAATTTTGAAGCAGATTGTTGTGGGCCTTGATTGCTAATTTAAAAAAGCTGAACTGTCATTTGTAGACAATGAGAAAGCAGTGGAAGTCTGAAACTTGAAAAATGTCAAAATATAAGGAAAATTAATAACCTGTGCAGTATAGATACAAGAAGAGAAAATGATTAGAATTGTGTAACCCCAGGTTTCTTCCTATGTCAATATATCAGTTGATGTTCACATTGACATTTAATGTTATTGATTTTTAAATAAATTAATATACTTTTAAACTAGATGAAAAAGATGTGGTATATATACACAATGGAATATTACTCATCAATTAAAAATGACAAATTGGACAATTTTATGATAACACGGCTGGACTTAGAAGAATTCATATTAGCATATTGACTTCAAAAAGAAAAGAACAGAAACCAAATGGTTTCACTACTATATGGGACATGGGAAAGTTTAAACAAAAAATCCATGAAGAAAAGTCAAAACAAGCCAACAACCAAATTGAAGTACTCAACCTAGGAGGGTTGGGGGAGAATGGGACAGGGTGGGAATGGTCAGGGAGGGGATGTGAACCCCAGAGATTACAGAGATGTGAAATTTATATAGAAATAAATTATTCAAAAAATAAATGTTTCAGTTAAATTTCTTAAACAGTTATCAATATTACAACTGATGAACAATAGCTCATTGATGTTCTCAATAGTTTTTGAGTGTAAAGTGATATCAAAAGTGAAAGCTTGAAAATAGTTTTTCTAAATTAATTCTATTTGTCTATAACTAGTAAATTGTACTCTCATACTTGTGAGTTGAATATCTTTGACTATTTTACATAACTTTCTCAATGAAGAAACTCTATGGCACATATATATAGAAATGATCAATGTGATCCAAAATGTCTGGAGAATTTAATTATATTTAAAAATATCAAGTTGCAAATTTAAATTAAATGGTGTAAATAGTAGTAAACTGTAAAACATTTGTGTAATCAACTTGGCTACCAGTTTAATGTAGTATGACTTTAATTAAAGAGCAAGGCTATGATATGTATTTATACTGCTACAATCTGCATATGCAGACACAATCAGAAGGATAGCAAACAATTTTTCAAAATAACTGCAGCATTTTTACATATCAAAAATTTGTATATTTTATATATCTTGCATGTAATTAATTCAATTATTACAGTGTAAGTGGGACTACAATGAGTAATATGACTAGCAAAGTAAGTAATTTTACTAGCAAATCAGGTTTAAGAAGATATTGAGTCTACCAACACTAAACTTCCAAACAATCAACATATTTTTAGGTCTACAGATTTCTTAGTATGAAAAAAATACATTAAACAGTTAAGAATGTTACTGAATCAGGAACACTCAGTGATGGAAAAACCAAAAGCTTTCCTTCAAGACCAAGTATAAGTCAAGGATATCTATTTTCACCACTCCACTGAACATAGCACTTGAAACTCCTGGCTAAAGCAACTAGGCAAGAAAATATATAAAATTAATCCAAATTGGTAAGAAAGAAGTAAAGTTTTCATTATTTGCAGATGACATGACAATATATGTAGAAAACCTTAATGATTTTACTAAAAAAGATATTAAAAACAGTGAGTCAGTAAAGTAAGGTAGCAGGTTACAAAATCAACATTAAAAAATTGGGAGATAGGTGGCTGCCTGCGGCCTGGATCCTGGCTCTCAGAGCTCCCTTGCCAGCAGGGAGCGAGGGGAGTCAGGCCTCTCAGGTGAGTCCCCCAGGAGGGGGAATGGGGTGGGGGAGCAGGCCCCACACGCCTGTAAGTGGCTGCTGACGGGAAGCCACTTACAGCCAGCTTGGGCAGTGCGGTGTAGCCCCCAGCCCCTAAGCCAGGGGCATGGAAGGGCGAGTAGTGGTCCGGCTGGCCTACCCCCACACTGGGAGCTTCGCAGGCAAGCAGGGGAGGGGGGAGGCAAAGGTCCCTTCCATTTCTTTCTTACTTCTTACTCCATCTAAACTTCAGACGACCCAGAATATGCCCAACGCCAACCCCAACATAGAACGGGTGAGGGACCAGGCAAAAGTCCAGCCCACAGGCCTGAGCTGGACACAGCAGATAGACAACCAAGTGAACCAGTGCATGCAAGACCAGAAAAACAACCGTAGAGACACAATGTCACCATGCGCACTTCTGCGCTCGCTGGGTCAAGACCCGGGACTTCATTTTGGAGATATATTCAAGTAGAGCAACACACCCTCCCCTCATTACGGGAGAGTAGAGGATGACCAAGAGGGGATAATGGGCCCCACATCAAAACTGCAAACTGAAGCAGAGGAGAGATGATCTTCAAAGGCACTCGCAGAAGCCTGAACTCAGAGAAACTTCTTGACCAACACTGGCTGGGGGCAAGACCCCCCTAAGTCCAACACCAGAGCCATAAGGAAAAGCAGCAAAGCAATAGAGATGGAATTGGATTGGAGAAGACTGCCTGCAGCAAGAAAACATGGACAGATCACAAACGAACATAACCTGGCCATCCAACGCAAACTTAAGACTGAAAATCTAACAGCAAGGTTCGCCTGGACCCACCAACGCAGTCCCTCACCCAGAGAAAAGACACTAACATAGGAAAGAGACTAATGGACTTAGCACAGCTAATAAACAACAAAGAGTGGGGTTTGAGAGAATGGAAGGGGCACCAGAGGGTGGAGGGATGGGGAAAAATAATAACACAGAGGTTGTAACCTAAAGAACAAAATAAAATAGTATAAATAAAAAAAATTTTAAAAATTGGGTTGCATTTCTATAGACAAACAACAAACTAGAAGAGAAAGAAATCAGGAAAAAATTCATTTATAATATATGGCATAAAAAAGAATTAAATGCATAAAGTAAACTCAAAGGAGGGGAAAGACTTGTACAATGAAAACTATAAGACATTGTTCAAAGCAATAGAGGACAAAGAAATAGAAATGTATTTTTTGCTAATTAATTGAAAGAAATAACATTGTTGAAATGGCCCTCCTACTCAGAACAATATGCACATTCAATGCACTTCTTAGCAAAATATCAGTGGTATTCTCCAATCAAATAAAAAAAACATTATTGAAACTTATAGAAATCATAAGAGATTCTGAATAACCAAAGTAATTCTGACAAAACAGAAGGGTGGTATCATGCTCCCAGACTACAAACTATACAATAAATTATAGTAATCAAGACAATATAGTGTTAAAATATACATGGACATATAGACTAATGAAATAAAACTAAAAAAACAAATAACCCCATACTTATATATGTATATACACTTAGAAGTGCATACAGTGGAGAAAAGAAAGTGTCTGAACAAATGATGCTGAGAAAATTGGCAGTCACAAGAAAAGGACTGAAACGACCACTGTCTCACAGCATGGACAAAAATTAACACAAACTGGTTGAAAGACTTGGATAGAGGCACTGAAACAAAAAAAATACATAGAAGAAAACAGTCAAGATATTCTGCAACTTTGGAGACTAGTTTCCTAAAACAGTGGAAACTAAAGCAAAAATAAATGAGCTACATCAAACTAAAAACACTTCTGCATGGTGAAAACTATCATTAAAATGAAAAAGACACCTAGTGAATAGAAAAAATAGTTGTATTTCAGACATTCAAGACTTTCAAAGAACCTATACAATTCAATAAAAAGAAAACATACAACCCAATCCAAAAATGGGCAGGAGAACTAAATAAACAATTTTCCAAAGGAGACATACTGATGACCAAAAGGCACATGAAAAAAATACTTATTATCACTTCTCCTCAGGTATGAAATGCAAATAAAAACCACATTGGTCTACCACTTTACACTTGTAGGAATTGCCCATAATTTAAAACAAACAAACAAACAAACAAACAAACAAAACAGAAATAACAAGTGTTGGTGAAGGTGTGACAAAAAATAAACCCACAGCATATTTTTGATGGAAACGTAAACTAGTCCAGTTCCTATAGAAAATGGTATGACAGCGCCGCTGGTGTAGTGGTATCATGCAAGATTCCCAGAAAATGGTATGACTGCTTCACAGAACATTATATCTGATTGGTTATTATCAATGGTTAGGGAGAAGGTTGGGAAGTGTGACTATGAAAGGATCTCTGTGGTGATAAGCTGTTTTATATGGTGATTTTTGTGGTAAATAAAGCTTACACTTTTAATAAAATCACATAAACTATTCATGAATGTATAAACATTCTTATATACATGTAAAACAGGAGACATCTAAATAAGATCTGTGGGTTATACCAATGTTAATTTCCTGGTTTTGAAGTGTGCTGTTATTTTGTTACTATCAACGTTACCACTGGAAGAACTGAGCAAAAGTTCTTAGTATTATTTTTGTGAATCAAGAATGATTTAAAAAATAAATTACATTCTGAGAAACAAAAAATAAAAATTATCTTACTTCCTAGAGAAAAATTAAATCTACCGTATTATCCAGCAAGTGTACTCTTATGTATTTACCTGAAGAATGCAAAAATACTAATTTGTAGGATATATGCAGTACGGTATTCACTGCAGCACAATTTACGATAGGCAAGTTATGAAGATAACCTAAGTGCCTAATGACAGATGAGTAGATTAAAAGGATATGTTTCATAATGTAATACTACTCAGCTATTAAAAAAACAGGAAGTCTTGCCATTTGTGACAGTAAAAAGGAGGGGATTGTGACAGGTGTATTAAGTCATAAGAGAAAGACAAATACTGGATGATCTCACTTATATTTGCAATATTGAGAAACAAAACAAAACAAAAACAAAACACACCCTTAGAAGTATGACTGTACTTTGAGGTTACTAGTATGGGAGGGTGGGAGGTAGGAGCAAAGGGTGGGTTCCATTGGACCATGATGGAGGATATGCATGCTTGGGAGATGAGTGTGGCATGGTAACCATACATTTGAAGAGGTGTGATCAAAAGTTATGTTTTCTGGACAGTTGTTCTATACAATAAAAACCAACAGTCATTTTAGTTTCCATTCCCTAGTTACAACTGAGCATGAAAGAAACCCCAAGACTATGAATCCTTTCCATCTAAGAGAAAATATAATGTTGAATAAAGAGAGCAATAGTAGGAATAAAAGTTCATGAAGAAAAGGAAAACATTAGCTTCTTTATAAAATTTTACAATGGTAACATCTTTGGAACTAACTACTCTAAGTAACTCTAACTACTCTACTAAGTCCCTAAGTAGATTTATTTACATTTTAAAGGTATTGCAAAATGTTGAATCAGTGACTCTGATATTCTTCACTGTATTAGTCAAATTTAACAAAAAAGAATTTATTTACATAGCAAGTTATTTCTTTCTGCTGTTTCTGACATAAACATGAAGAAGATATTCTTTTTGTTACCAGATAAAGTGCATTTAAGAGGGCAGAGTTTACCTTCAAATTGAGTCTAGCACACGAAACTGGCTCACTGATGAGGTGTTGTTGCATGAATATTATCAGTACCATATCCTTCACATCCTTATAAGCAATTAAAAAATTTCTCTTAACTGTCTTTTCAAACTTGCCTTCTGCAGAAAGCCATCCTCTCAATTAAAGTGTATCTATAGATGTGTTTACTGTTTATGCTAGGTTTTTAACTTCTGGAGATCAGAAACAAGGGCTGTTTTTCTTAATTTGTATCTTAAAGTTCTAGTACAATTCTGTCTTCTGACAGTGCTTCATAAAGACTTAAGAAAACTGATATCCTTTCCTTTATATTTTCTTCGTAGAGATCAACTTCTAATCAGCTACAGAACCCCAATGGATGAGCTCTGACTAAGCATAATACAATGGGAAAAATTTCTAGTAGCATATATAGGAAAGAGATCACAAGTATTAGATTATTAGCTAGGCTACCATCGCAGTGGGTAACAATTTCAAAGATAGGAAAACAAAAACAAATATAATAAATAAGGATGAAGGGATGATATGGACTAAAAAATCAGATTTTTTTTAGTAATGAATATTTTAGAAGACACCTTTTGGAAACTATATTTATGGAGCTAATTTTCCCTTGGAATTTTCTCTACATTATATTTAGTCATAGGAAAGATGATGTCTCATGAAAAAGATATGTATTTCAAAAAATATGCTAAGATTACTTGTACTAATTACATTAAAAGTTTTTGTAACAATATCAACAGATTTAAAAGTTGACCTTAATGTAATATATAGATTGATTCTCAACCTGAACATCTGAAACTTATACAACCTAATAATGAAACATTACTTCAATACACATTGAAAATAAACAAGAAAGGTATAATGTTATAACTACTATGTGGATTGGATTTATAAAATGGCTTTCAGATTGTCTTTTCACATATCAAAAAACTATCAGTTTAAAATATTTAATCTTTTTTAGGTGGTAGGTTTATACCATCCTTTACCAAAATTAGATTTTTCGCAATTTTAGAATATTCACAAAATATTCTATTAGCAATAATTTTTGAGATAAAATTTAAGTAGGAAAGCAAAGATTTTAGTTTATCATGTACTTTTTTGTTTTGTTTTGCTTTGTTTTTTTGAGACTAGGTCTCGCTTTGTTGCCCAGGTAACTGCAGGCTCATGTTACCCGGGGTACCATAGACTCAAGTAATCCCCAGCCTCAGCCTTCTAGGTAGCTAGGATTACAGGCATGCGCCACCACACCAAGCTATTTTTTGAGATTAGGTCTCGCTATGTTGCCCCAGGTGGGTCTAGAATCCTTGGACTCAAGCGATTCCTAGCCTCTGCCTCACACTTCATAGGCTGCTATTAAAGGCACATGCCACTATGCATGGTCTTGTCATGTACTTTTACAGGAATATATAAGGACCAAGGCTGTTTGGGCTCAAATTTCACTCTTGCTACTTGCTAGCTGTGAAAATTTGGGAAAAATACCTAATTTCTCTGTGCCTAAATATATTGATCTATAAGGTAACAAGAGAATTATAATATGTGATGACAAGTAAATGAGTAAATACATAAGAATGTTGGAACAATGCTTAGCATATGGTATAATTCAATAAATGCTAGCTATTGCAATTGTTATGGTAAATTAGAAATGAACTAGAGACTTAAAAAGATAAAATTCAAATATGTAACTATTTATTTGAATCCTTACCTCTTTTCTATAAAGTAAAACATGGTTTATATTTTTCATATTTAATAAGGACTACACTGGCAACTCTGTGTGTGTGTGTGTGTGTCTGTGTGTGTGAGATCAGTAAGGGATCTCAGACTGAATAAAATAATCAGATTAATATTCTTAATTACTTTCAACTGAAACAGAAAAAAGAACAAATGTTTAATATACAAAGTTGTATAAATAACTGACATTTCTGTGATTCCCTGCAGATATCATGGAAATCAGGACAGTGGCAGTTGGAATTGTGGCAATCAAAGGAGTGGAGAGTGAATATTATCTGGCAATGAACAAGGATGGAAAACTCTATGCGAAGGTATTGATAAAAGTTAACTCTTAAAAAATTCTCTTCACTTATACAACTTAAAGATTCAACTGAAACACTTTATATTCAAATATTAATAAGAAGATGCTGTTTGATCTTGGTCAAATTGCTTAAGCTTTCTTATGCTTTATTTATAAAATAAAATTTATAAAAGGCACCTCACTGAGGTGCCTTACAGTTCTAAAATTCCATGCGCATTTTAGCTACTTAAAATCTAAAATTTCCATCTGTTATTATCAAAGCTCTTAGTTCACCCAATTTGCACATCTCTGACATGAAAATTCTTGGGGGAAAATCCAGAAGTTTGTTTATCAACATCAATCTCCCAATGATGAGATTTGAACTGTAGGCATTCCCATTGTTCTCACTTTATTACAATATTACAATGTGAAGTATGTAACAGTTCATTTCATTATAATAAAGTATAACTACTTTTTCTAGTATGATCTAATATAATACCTGACATAGGCTAATTACATAAAAAATAGGTTTAACTGAATGAATGAATAAATGATAACTGAATGGAGAAAGAAATAATTTTTCATCACGACTGTAATCAGTGTAGCAGTCAAATGAAGCAAGGTTGTGAAATATGTTTTTTAACTGATGGAGACAGAGGTTCTACTAATTAAATAAAATTCTAGTGGCTAGGGAATGAGTGGATTTGGGCATAGTAATAAGAGAGCTACTAATAATAGCTTCTAATACTAAAAAGTAGTAACACTAACTGCCAAAAAGTTACATATTTGAAACAATGTTGCTTAACTAAATCTTATTTTCTTCAATTTAAAATGCCTTTTTATGTTTTTTCCAATGATGCTAACCTTATTGCATTAAGCTTGCTTTTAAAAAGTCTTATATGCTTTAATTTTTCAAATTGATTTATATAATATTATAAATGAGTTTTAAGAATATAACTTTATACACTGATAAATGTTTTAATATTACCAAATATTACCACTCACTCTTTGTTTAATCAAATTCCTCTAAAAATCATTTGAATAATGTCTCTGTTATTTTACAGAAAGAATGCAATGAAGATTGCAACTTTAAAGAATTAATTCTGGAAAACCATTACAACACATATGCATCAGCTAAATGGACACACAGTGGCGGAGAAATGTTTGTTGCCTTAAATCAAAAGGGTTTTCCTGTCAGAGGGAAAAAAACGAAGAAAGAACAGAAAACAGCCCACTTTCTTCCTATGGCAATAACATAATCATATGTGGTACATAAGAAACCAGTTCCAGCAGGGAGATTTCTAAAGTGGACTGTTTTCTTTCTTTTTTCTTTCCTTTTCTTTTGTTAAAAAGTAATCAAGAAAGGCTGGAAAACTACTGAAAAACTGATCAAGCTGGACTTGCGCATTTATGTTTATTATAAGAGACTGCATTAAAGAAAGATTTGAAAAAATATACACAAAAATCAGATTTAGTAACTAAAAGTTGTAAAAAATTGTAAAACTGGTTGTACAATCATGATGTTAGTAATAGTAATGTTTTTTTAAATTAATTTGCCCTTAAGAGTATGTTAGATTTGATTATCTGATGATTATTTAAATAGTCCTATGTGCTTATAAAATGGCTGCTATAATAATAATAATGCAGATGATGTTATATATGTCAGATATAAAGGCTGCTGGAATGATATGTCAGATAATCAAGCCAACACTAACTGTGGAAGATGAGTAATATTTGAAATGCTTCCTAGTGAAAAAAATATAATCCATTTTAACTTAAATCACTCAAATCAGAAATTAAGAATATTCCTAAAAAATTCATTACTGAGTTTAACCAAATGGGTAATTTACAAAAAGTATAAGATTAGAGCATGCTTGTACCCATTTACAAAAGCAAATTCTTAGTACTGCTCAAATTGAAAGGGCACTGCTAAAAGGACATTTCTAAAAATCTTGTATATAAATAGCAATAATGATAATACTGTACTTCATCTCACTTGCCACAAAATAACATTTTATAATTCATAAAAGTAAAATTCAGAAAATCTTTAAGTCTTTTTTCAAGTAACATAATCTATCTTCTGTATAATTCATATTCAGGAATATGGCTTTTAATAATGTTTTTCCCATGGATAATTATGCTTTTTCTCCCCTGTGGTTACAGCATTAAACTCTATTTTAAGTTGTATTTGAACTTTATTGTTTTGTTATTTAAGTTTATGTTATTTATAAAAAACAACCTTAATAAGCTGTATCTGTTTCATATGCTTTTAATTTTAGAGCAATAACAAAACCATCTGGCTCAATTGCAAGTTCCCCCTCCCCCTTGTGACCAAAACCAAGACTAGTACACAGCACTTGGGCCAGCAAATCCTGGATAGCAGACAAAAATGACAGCCTGCAGCAGTTCTTACAATAGATGTCTCACAGGGAACAGTTAAAAAAAATGTGAAATATGTTTTGCCATATACTCTTGTCAATTAGATTGTATAATGTAAGTAAAATCATGCAGATGAAAAAGTTATAGGATTTTAAAGTTAGACTGTAGTTGACTTAAAGAGTCAGAAAAGTATTATTTTTTAAATGTGCATAGTTAGTAGTTTTTTTAATCTCAAAATCTCTGCCATTTAAAATATGCAACATTGAAAGTTGCTTTCCTAATAGATGGCAAGAGCACAATGCCCAAAATAGAGACTACAGCTAGGTATTTGAGACCCTGAATATTATGCTAAATTCAAAATCATGCTAAATTATGGGCATATCAGAAAGATAAATTTCCATCTCATAATTCTTCCACCATCACACTTGGTAGCACTTTATGAGTTTGCCAAATGTAGGAAGTCAATATTTATCTAATTTAAACTGTGGGTATGTTAACCACTGTGGATTTTAACTTAAAAATAATTGTCATCAATTCTCTTATTTTGTAAAGTTATTATCTGGTATACATTTAAGGGTGAGTTACATGAAAGGCTAAGTAAAGAGAAACAAAAGATTCATTTGATTTTCTCCTGGCTCATTTACATGACCGGGCTCCATAGAAATAGGAAGAGTTGCCATTTTTCAGATATACTCTGGGAGATGCCTTAAATGACATCATAAACTGTTGTCTGATTCAAGAGCCTTGCTATTCTGGGTTCCTAGGTCAGATGATGTGACTAGAATCTTGTGAACACATCAAAGGTGGAGGAAGATATGTTTACTATGCTTGCTTCCTTAATGGCTAATCAAGCCTACAAATAGTCATTTTAAAGAGAGATTTATTCAAAAGTTTGGATAAAAAAGAAAATTGATAATAAGAATAATAATCCTAATTCACTTTTAAATGCTAGGGTGAAACATGTAAATAGAAACATGTAAATAGAAACTTAAACAGAAGCTTACATACAAATGTAAGCTATGTTAAGACCAAATAGTCTTTGTCTATGGAGTTATGGTCTGTGTCCATAGTATGATCAAATGCACAGCAACGATGAATTTCATGAAACTATTGTTTAATAGTAAATCCAATCTAGTAGTGTAGGTCATCTACAAAATCTTTCCAAAAACATTTATTTTTTAAAAATTCCCTATTTCTTTGTACTTATTATGTAGATTTTAGAAAATAAAATCTTCAATAGATATGTACAGTTATAATTCTAGAATATTAAAACTAAATGGGGATGTAAACTGTTCAATTCAGTCCTTCCATTCATTTCTAGATCAGGAATTGAGACTAACATACATCCAAAGTTAGACTACTAATTAGATATAGAGCACTCAGTCACAAGAGCCCAAGTTACTTAGTAGTGTTTCCCACTTTTAGATATTAGGATTATTGGGTAGTGGTCCCTTACAAAAAATTTCTATTGAGTTATGATCTTTACATTTGCATGCCCGTATGACCTATGCTTTGGCAATTCATTTCAAACACAATGATTAGTTTATATTGTGACTATTTGAGCCAAAAAAGATAAATAAACGATATAATTTCTGATCCTGATTGCTATTCAACTTTTACATACATACCTCTATTTGCACAAAGGAGAACATTGTTCAAAATAGATGGGTAAATGGAGTAACATTTTCTAAAGTGTTATTTTAAAAATGAAAATTGATTAGATATATAGGTACCCAATAAGAAGGAAAAAAATTAAAGAATATAAAATGTTAACAGAAACAGTAGTAAAAAGATACTTTTAAGGCAACTGGTAAATGAAAATATTTTTACATTAAAAACTATACTATAAATTATACATTATCAGTTTTTGACTTGAATATAAATTTAACTTAATGGCAGAAGAGAAGGGATTCTGAAAAAAAAAATATATATATATATATTTTTTTAGATTAGGTCTTGCTATTTTTGCCTGTGGAACCGCAGGCTCTCGTTGCCCGGAGTACCACAGACTCAAGCAATCCCCAGCCTCAGCTTCCCAGGTAGCTGGGATGACAGGCATGCACTACCATGCCCAGCTATTTTTTTTGGAACTAGGTCTCGCTACGGGCCCCAGGCGGGACTCGAACCGTGATCCCTAGCCCCGGCCGCTTCATAGGCTGAAGCTTACAAGCATGAGCCACCGTGCCCGGCTGAAAATATATTCTTAACTTCTTAGAGTTTGTTCTTTTGATTCTCAGGAGGGGAAAATGAACATAAAGTTGGACTATAGGATCCAGTTATTGTAAAAGCAATTCTGTATTAACAAATGTTCTAAATTCATTGCCTCTTATAATTTTCTACTGAAATACAGTAACAAAAGTAGAGAATGGAAGTCTAAGAAATAATACTTCAGTGGCTCACCCAAACCACAAAATTTTTTGAAAACCTCTCTCTCAAAATTCATATGATTTATCATCTTATTCCAAAGTGAATCTGTTTATGTTAACATGAAATTCACACTAGTGAGCAAAAGTGCAGTATTAGAAAGATGTGTAAGATTTATCACAAGATTCCATTACACCTCACCCTACCATCACACTTGGCCATGAATAAAGCACAAGTGATTCTGTACCTCTCACAGTCTAATTTCACACACAGATGACATACTGGTAAATAATGTCTACATTATTACATTACATTATTACATTATTAACAAGGGTGATAATGAAATTATTTAACAAGCAGCATGAATTCAGGTCAGTTAAAATATACTACTGATAGCTTTGTCAGAATAGAAGCAAGCCACTGTGACTAATTTATGGGCACCAGATAATTTTACCAGTTTTGCTCATCTCTATGATCAACCTAAAACAGAGCTTTTAGAGGTATCTATTAATTTGTTTTTTAAAGTGTATCTTAATATGAAATAGTTCATTAAAACTTATTTGTTTC
Organism: Uropsilus gracilis; assembly: GCA_004024945.1. Taxonomy (NCBI): domain Eukaryota; kingdom Metazoa; phylum Chordata; class Mammalia; order Eulipotyphla; family Talpidae; genus Uropsilus; species Uropsilus gracilis. The sequence goes on along the minus strand of PVHY01000125.1, from coordinate 67,285 downwards.
AGTATTGTTGTCAGGCTACTCATTATTCTATTTCTATATTTGTTCAACAGAGATACCACTTTACTTGAAGGTGATGTTCCTTTAGTTCTACATATACTCCAACTCATCCTCTAATTTTGATAGTTTGTCATGAAAATTTACTTTCTTTTTAATTGAAGTGACTTGACAGGAAGTAAGAAATAATAAAGTTGGAGTCTCTTATATTAATTCCCCACCAGTATTTATCCTCACCTGAGATAGATACCTATTGCATTTTCACTTTACTGATTATTATGTAGTTCCATTTTCCAAATCCTGACATTCAATCCATGAAAAACTCTACAAATCTTTATCATATCATCAGAACTTATATTCTAATAATTGAAATGTGAAATAACATCTAGTTTAAAGATAGCAGACCTTTCTCTTGACAAACATAGTTTTAGCTATTATTGTATAACAAAAAAACTTAGTGGCTTAAAATATGATAAATATGGTTGATGTAGTCAGGAACCTGGGCCACACTTTACCTAGATGTCTCTGGTTAGCCTTTCTTATTAAGCTGCAATTAAGATTCTGGCTAGGACTGCAGTGATCAATTATCTCAATGTTCAACTTGAAAATGGGTCCATCAGAGGTCATTAGGGACTCTTTTCTTGAAAGATCACTTTGCCTCATGAGCCTCTCCATAACACTACTTATAACATGATAGTCTGTTGTTCATATAGTAAGGAATCAGAGGGAGTGTGAGAGTGATCCAAACGGAAGTCACAGTATCTTTATAGCTTAATCTTAAAGCGATCTCATCATTTCTGCCCATATGCAAGGGAAGGGAATCACACAAGGGTGTAAATACCAAAAAGGATTAAAAATTGAAGGTCATCTTAAAGAATGCTTTATACGGATCATAAATATTAAAAATATTTAATATCTTAAATATTTTAAGAATCACTTTCAGAAGACATGACTCTTTAGGGTCTAATAAAAGTCATAACTCTAGGGGGTAAGCTGTTCAGCAGAGATAGATAGGTAGGTATATTTTCTATGGTAATATTATTGGTCTTTCTCTGAGTGATACTGTATGGTGCATTTCAGAATAATTGAGAAAGTTTAACTGTCGAGTAGCTTGAGTTTTTTTTTCCTTAGACTCCCTAATGTAGTTGGAAAACCAACAAAAATTGACCTTGACTTCAAATATCAAAGGAAATGAACCAACCTAATCCTCCCTTCCAATATTCTACCTCAAGAGAGTAAGATAGATGCCAGTTGAAATTCATTGAATAAAAGAGAATTTTGTCCTAGTTGGTGGAAACAATCAATCAAAAATTGCTCATCAATCTTTAATGCAATTGTTCACTTAAGTGATATATACACTTAACTTTTGATATTGCCCTATAATAATAGAATTGATTTTATCTAAATAGAAAAAAGTTCACAAAAATTTGAATAAGTAATACACAGAATCAAGAAATAACAAATAAAATGGCAAAACAAGCCCTCACATGTAAATAATCACCCTAAAAGTAAATGGAATAAACTACCCATAAAGGTACAGAGTGCCTTTATTAAAAGACAAGCAAATAAAAAATAAGATATCTGCTGGCTAGAAGAGGCTTACTTAAATTAGAAAGACAGTGAAGGTATAAAAACTGATACTGTAAAACAATGTTTAAAAAGTAGCAATTGTTTTATTTACATATTCATATATTACACTATAGTTACACTTCAGTCAAAAAGGTAATGATGGTAGAGGTAATGACTGTCCATTTTATAATGAAAGAGGAGTCAATATCAAGAGTATATAATATATATTAATGTATATACACTCAACATGTGAACACCAAAATATATAAAGCAAATATTAACACACATAAAGAGAGAAATTTACAGCAGCACAATAATAGTAGGGGGCTTTAATAGTACAATTACATTAATGGACAGATCAGACAGAATATCAATAAGAGAACAATGACTTTAAAAAACAAATTAGATAATTTAATATTTACAGAGTACTCTACCCAAACAACAAAATATACATCTTTCTCAAGTACAGATGGGACATCTTCAAGCATAGACCATATGTTAGGACACAAAACAAGTTTCAGTGTGAATTTATGGAGATTGAAATTATATCAAGAACCTTTTCAGTACATTATGGTATGAAACTAAAACTCAATCAAAAGAAAAAGGGGGAAATCACAAATATATGAAAAAAACTAGCTACTGAATCAAGCTTTAGATCAATGACATAATCAAAGAAAATAAATACCTGTATAAATGAAATTTAAACACTAGTTACCAGGAGTTATGGGATGCAGCAAAAGTAGTACTAAGAGGGATGTTTATAGCAAAACAGGGCTAGTTCAGCAATAAGAAAAATCACAAATAATAAAATGCAACCTCACTCCTAGAAAGCAATTAGGAAAAGGATAAAATTGAAACCAAGGTCAGCAGTAGATAAAAATTAGAGCAGAAAAAAGTGAAATAGAAATAAATAGAAAAGATTAGTGAAACCAAGAGATGATTCTTTGTGGAGATAAACAAAATAGACAATGCTTTAGCCTTCAGAAAGAAGTGAGAGAAAATTCATTCAAAATAAAATCTCAAACAAAAAAGTTACTGCAGATACAAGATGTATATAAGATCATAAGAGCATATTATGAACATCTATATGGCAACAAATTGAAAAATGTAGAAGAAATGAACAATTCTTAGAAATATAAAACATTCCAAGGCTGAATTAGGAAGAAAAAAACATGTGAACAGACTGAATACAAATAAAGAATTTGAAACAGTAATCAAAAGTATCCCAAAAAACAAAATCCCAGGACCAGAAGGTTTTAATAAATTCTGGCAAACTTTCAAAGAATCAATACCTAACCTTTTCAAACTCTTCCAAAAAACTGAAAAGGAGTTAAAACTTTCAAGCATATTTTATGAGGCAAACATTACCCTGACTTACAATTAGACAAGGGCATCACATAAAACAGAAAAATTATAGAACAAGATCTCTGATGAACATGTATGCAAAAATCCTCAACAAAATATTAACAAACCAATGTCAGCAATTTATTAAAAGAAACACATTCCATCATCAAATAGGATATATTTCATGGAACAAAAATAAATCACTAAATGTACATGAATGAAAGGAAGGACAAAAATCTTACGATCATCCCAATAGGTAGAATAAGCATACAATGAAATTCAGCATCAACTTATAGAAAAAAGGACCTCAACGAGTGGGTATAGGAGGAATGTGCCTCATCATAATAAAGGTCATTGATGACAAACTTATAGCCAAAATCATGCACAATTTTGAAAAACCGAAAGCTTTCCAAGATCAGGAGTAAGAAAATGTTGTCCATTCTATCATTATCATTCAACATGGCACTGGAAGTCCAAACTAGGGCAATTAGAAAATTAAACAAAATAAATAGTATCCTAATCAGAAAGGAGCAAGTAGAACTGTTATATTTATTTGCAGATAATATACATAGGAAATTGCAAAGATTCCAGTAAAAATATGAAAAAATTAAGTGAACATACAAAAATGATGAATTACAAAATAAATGCAAAAATCTTTTATATTTCTACATGCAAATAATAAATTAGCAGAAATATAAACCAGGAAGCAATCCAATAAAAAGAGTTAAATACCTAGGAATAATTTTAATCAAGAAAGTGTAACATTTGTACACTGAACTATAGACATTATTGATAGAAACAGAAAAGTCAAAGAAATGGAAAGATAGTCTGTGCTCATGAAATAAAAGAATTAAAATTGCTAAAATGTCCATTTTACTTAGTACAAAATAATGATTCAATGCATTCCCTATCAAATTCCAGAACATTCACCATAGAAATAAAATTTAAAAACTCATAAAATTCACTTGTAATTACAAAGACCCAGAAAAGACCCCAAACAGTAGAAAAACATAAAGGAAGGTATCATATTCCCCAATTTTAAACAATTTATCACAAAGCAATAATAACCAAAACAGCACTGCAATAAAAACAATACACACAAAAATACAGAACAGATTTGAAAGTCCAGAAAGAATATGGATAGCTGATTTACCACAAAGAATCCAAGAGCATACAAAAGAGAAAGGAAAATCTCTTCAATTAATGATTGTGATAAAACTGAACAGTTACATGGAGAACAATAAAACTAAACTATTACCTCATACCATACACAAAAACTAACTCAAGGCAGATTAAAGACTTTCACATAAGATCTCAAAGTGTGAGATACATAAAAAAGTACAGGTAATATACTTCTTGACATCAGTCTTAGAAATGTATTTGGGCTCTCAACTCCAATGGCAAGAAAACAAAAGTAAAAATAAACATTTGAGGAAGTGTGATTCTTATTCCCCTAAATAATATAAAGTATTGTAAAATGATGTTATGTTAATCATAAAAAATACAAAAAGAGGTAAAAGCATCAATAATGTCAGTGAAAAAGAGTAAACAAGTGGGACTACATCAAATTACAGAACAAAAGAATCTGTCATTAAAATGAAAAGGTTATCCTACTGAATATGGGAGAAGATATTTACACATCATACATTTAACAAAGGGTTAATATCCAAGTATTTAAAAAGTCATAATATCCAAGTATTTAAAAAGTCATAAAACAAAGCATTCGTGCTTAAATACATAATTCTATTTTATGTATTTATAAATATTTTTATAAATATTTTTATAAATATTTATAAATTTATAAATTTCTAATACAATAGAAATTAGAAATATAATTCACTAATTACAGAAGAGCTAAACTGGAATTTATAATTAAGTTATTCTCATGTTTACAAGTGTGATTTTAAAGTAAATACTACATCTAAACTGTTCTGCTATGAGTTTTTTTAAGTTTAGTTTAAACAAATCCACACATTTTCAGTTGCAGGGAGGTTTATAATCCATGCATTGTTCTTCAAGAGTCAACCAATCCTAAGAACCAAAGTACTCCAACAGTCCATAATACGGGCAGAAAACGGATCAAGTTACTGGGGTAAAAAGGATTCTACATAAAGTCAAAAACATTTGCCAGTCTACTGCAATTGAGAGTACTTTAGAATGAACTGCTGTCTTTAGAATAATTTCACCAGAATATTTTAAGAAGGTGGATATTATATCACCATCAAGTGCTTATAAGCTCCTTTTGTGCTAAACTGACTCCTCTGAATGATCTATAGTGAATTAATCACTAATAATTTTATTACCAGGTAAATAAAACCTGAAAGGAAGTCAATACTCTAATTGCTACATTATTTTCTGACCCATTAAAATAATTTAGCTTCCTCATAAATATATAACCTTAATATAAGATATATAAGTAAAATAAGTCGCATCAAGACTTGGTGCTACCTTGTTTTAGCAAGAAAGGTGTATCTCCCAAGGTTTGGACTGGAATTTCTGATACGTGAAATAGCGCAATGGAACTCCACTGGGCAACCACATGTATGTGGATCAGGTAAATGGGGCATGCTTAGTATCTCTTCTGCTCTTCAACTTGTATCATCCATATACAACAATTGCTGCAAACCTCACTGTGGAGAGCTGTGTTCTCATTACTTCATTTCTGGCCTGCTCTGAAAAGCTACTGAATGATTGCCTAATGGGTACAGAGGAAAAAGCAAAGTGTCCTTGGCTGTCTACAGAGCAATCTTTGTAAGATACCTCCTTGAGGTCATACTTTGGCCACACTTGAGCAGTTTAGACTGTACTTGGTTTAGCTGGTCTCCTGGTAGAGATGCTTGTTACCATGTGACCCTGAATCAAAACTTTCCTTTGTTACTGATTGCTTTATGTTTTCTATATGAGTCTGGTTCTAAATAAACTTGAAGCCACAGTCCTAAGAGAGAAGCTGTGAGCCCTTCTGTCTGAGTTTTTTGGCTCAATTTTCAATCCTTACTCTCTCCCTTGGGAACTGTTCAATCTCATTGCAGATGGTCTGTGATACTCCACCATTCCAATGGGGCAAATAATACCTCTTGTTTTCTGTATAAGTTTAGACGCCTGGTTTTCATTTTATGAAGAAAGAGAAATACCTGTATTGGCTTATATAGTTATTTAAGAAACTTTCAATTGCTCAGGCACTGCTTTCAATACTTAGTGTATGCTTACAACTCTAGGTTCTGAAAAGACAACCCCTACCCCTTCCATAAGTTTCTTGTTGCTACCTATCTGCAAAACTTCCATCTCAGAAACATTTCACTTCACAAGTTTTTTTTTCATATTCTTGGCTCCATATTTCCTCACATGACAAGGCACCAGACCTTTTCTCAGGATCCCCAACCACCTCTAATCCGTGATGTCAGGTCAGAACCTAAAACAGTGATTTTCATATACTAGACAGCAGGTAGCACAAAGCTGTAAATCCCCAAAAGAAGAAAAATGGGGGACCTCAAAATTTTCTTATCTTTTATTTATAAAAGAACTTCTAAGCTACCATGTAAGGAATGAGAATCTGTGCAGAAACCAGAGGTTTCACAGAGCTGAAAAAATAAAATTTAGTATTCAGAAAGACCAAGATGATTGAAATTATAGGTGAATATAATGTAAAGGATACAGACTGGCAGAAAAATACATTCTGGAGATGTTTGGAGGATTATCCTTGAATCTTTGCCTGAGATTGGGAAAGAACCATGGCAAGAAGTAAAGAAAATAATGCATGGAGCTTACACAAAGCTCATGTTTTAGACAACTAGATGAGAAGCCTCTTACACACAAAGCATGATGTAGATATTAAAAATGATTTAAACTTAGTAAGGAGAATAAACCAGGCTTAGACAAAAGACTTCTCTCATTCTACCTAATGATTTTTAAAAGCAAGCCTCAAATAAATAAAAATATTCCTAAATTACATTCCTAAAAAAACTCAAAAATACTTAAAGGAATAAAGTAAAAATGGATACAAAACAACAAAATTCACTCATAAAGAAACTGGTAATTTGAATAACATCTATTACAGAAACTGAATTTTTAGTCAAAAACCTTCCCACAGAGAAAATATTAGATCTAGAGGGTTTCACTGGTGAATTCTACCACACATGAAAAAAGTATATACCAATTTGACACTAGTTTTTTGAAAAAAGAGAAGACATTACATTTACTACTAATAATAGGCAGGAAAAGAAAACAAAATTTTAGCAAATGGACCCAGTAGTAGATAAGAAATGTTAGAATTTGGTGGGCTTTATCCCAGGAATACAAAGCTGACTAATTGAAAATCAATAAATGAAATTCACTCTATTAAGATACTAAAAACCAAAAACTAGATAGGTATTATAATAATAATAGTTAAGTCTGCCCTGACACACATATCACAAAAGTATGATTCTAAAGAAAACATTTAAATTTTTTTCTTTTTTCTTTTTTTAAATTAAATAATTTATTTATATATAAATTTCATATTCTTGTAATCACTGGAGTTCACCCCCAACCTTCTCCCTGACCGTTCCCACCCTCTCCCATCCCACCCCTTGAGTTGTGTATTTCAATCTGGTTGTTAACTTGTTTTGACTTTTCCTCATGGCTTTTGTTTATTTTTCCTATGTCCCATATAATAGTGAAATCTTTTGGTTTCTGTCTTTTTCTTTTTTAAAAAAATTTGCATATATATGTATATCTATATTTATATTACATTGTTCCATTTTGTGTACCCCGGGACTTTCCCACTTCACTAACACTTGTTAACCATCCTGATCTTTTGTGCTCTTCACCTCCCCCACCTTCCTCCCACTCCTCCTCTCTCACTACATTGTTCAGTCCCATTGGTTGGAAAATATCTAAATTTAATGAAAAAAGTTTTTAATTTATCTATTGGCAAAACATTATTAATCAGTTTGCAATATCATTAAAAACTAGGAGTATTCATAGTTTATTTTTAAAGTTACTGCACATCTATATATAAATATACTGACAGGCAAACGAGGAAAGGACTTAAGCACATACTATTATTATAATAAAAATAAAATATAAATCAACGTTTGAAATATCAAATCAACTTATAAATCAAATGCTATTTAAAAGTCATCAAAGAATAGGTCATTTGAAAATTGTGACAAATAATTTAATATACCTGATTTTGTCTGTATATTTCATTCTCCAATTTACAATAAATATACTTACAATTTGTTATGCGTTCTTGACTCTGCAGTATCCTGTCTAATAGAGATTTTGAAGGTACTTTCTTGCTACCATGTATGGTTGTTGTGAAGAGTTCATTCAAGTTCCAGTGGGTCCAAAAATCTTTTGGAGGTTTTAAACCTGTTAATATAAAATGTACATTTAGGCAAAAAATTAGGATTTTGAAAATATCTTTTAATTTGGCATTACAAATGTGTAATGAGCATTACACATTTCATCTTAATAACAATCCTGTGAGAATGGACTATCATTATCTAAAATTTCAAGTGAGGAAAATTTGATATATAAGTACTAATTATAAAACTCATTATTTTCTGAGTCACAGACATAAAGCTCACACAAGGACATTGAAGGTTAATTATTATGAAAACATGAAAGGGGCTTAAAATATTTTAATATCTATATTCCATATAGTAGATTATGAAGTATCCATTAAAACTTAAATATATCTATTTTTACCTAGACAGGTATTCACAATTGAAGAACATTTTTACCTTAAAAATATCTGTAGCTTCAATCTAAATAGTTAGTGTGACTGTCTCTGAGTATAGGTGATTATTGTTTTAAGATATTCTCTATCTGGGTTGGAAAACTATTCTACAAACAAATGCCTCCTCACCCCCAAAGGGTAGGGGTAGCTACATTTATATTAGGTAAAACAGACTTCAAGCTAAAAGGGTGATAAGAGACATAGATGGACACTGCATAATGATCAAAGGAAGACCTAACAAATGATAACCAGGAAGACATAACACTCATTAATATATACTCACCAAATGAGGGAATATCAAAATATGTTAGACAATTACTATCATCTGTGAAAACAGAGATTGGAGAAAATACATATATGGTAGGAGATGTCAACTCTCACCAATGGCTAGATCAATGAGACAGAAAATAAATAAGGACACACGGGCCCAAAATAAAGATCAAAACTACTTGGGACTAACAGACACTTTATAGGACACTGCACTTCCCCCAAAATGAACATACATTTTTCTCAAGTATACATGGATCATACTCCAAAATCAACTAAATCTGGACCACAAGACAAGTATCAAGAAGTACATGAAGACTGAACTACTAATTATTTTTTCTGACCATAAAAGCCATCAAGCCAAAAAATCAATTTAAAAGGAAATCAAGGAAGTCCCTCCCTCATTAGATGGAGACTGAAAAACACAGTACTGAAAGACCACTTGGTCAATGAGAATAAAAAAAGAAATTAAAAAATACTTTGCTACAAATGACATGAGGACACAGACTTTGAGACCATATGGAACACAGCAAAAAGCAGTATGAAGAAAAAAATATATAGCAATATAGGCCCATCTCAAAAAATAAGATGAAAGTCAAAATACAACCTATTCCCATATCTTAAGAAATTAGAGAAAGAACAACAAAAAGTAAAAACCCAAAAGTCAGTAGAAGAAAGTGAATAATAGAAATAAAAAGGAGATCAAGGAAATAGAAATAAAAAACTGCGAAAACAGATGGCTGAATGAAAAAATGTGGGGTGTGTGTGTGTGTGTGTGTGTGTGTGTGTGTGTACACACAATGGAATATTACTCATTAATTAAAAATGACAAATTGGACGATTTTATGATAACATGGATGATCTTAGAAGAATTCATATTAGTAGAAACAAGTCAAAAAGAAAAAGACAGAAACCAAACGATTTCACTACTATACGGAACATGGAAAAGATAAAAATCCATGAAGAAAAGTCAAAACAAGCCAACAACCAAACTGAAGTACACACTTGGGGAGGGGGACAGGGTAGGAATGGTCAGGGAGGGGGGATGAACCCCAGAGATCACAGAGATGTGAAATCTGTATATAAATAAATTATTTTTTAAAAAAAAACAGTCCAAAAGAGCAATGGAACCAAAAACTGGCTCTTTGGAAAACTGAACAAAATAGACAAATCTCTACGTAGGCTCACAATGAAAAAGGTGAAAATTCAGGTAAATAGGATCATAAATGAGAGAAAAGAAATTACAATAGACACAGCAGAAATCCAGAGGGTAATTAAAAATTACTATGTACATTTACATGCAAACAAATTCAACACTCTAGAGTACATGCACAAATTTTTGGAATTATATAATCACCCAAAACTAAATAAAGAACAGAAAACTTAAAACAGTAACAAGCAACAAAATTGAAACAGTAACCAAAACACTACCTAAAAACAAAAACCCCAAGACCAGATGGTTTCACAAGCAAGTCTATCAAAAATTCAAAGATGAACTGGTGCCTATCCTATTAACTCTTTCAAAAAGTTGAGAAAGAAGGAATACTACCAAATAAATTTTATAAAGCTAACATTACATGAATATTAAAATCAAACAATGATAATACAAAAAAGAAAACTACAGGTCAAGCTCCCTACTGAACATGGATCCTAAAATTCTCAACAAAATCTTAGCAAACCAAATCAAACAATGATCAAAAGGATTTTACACCATGACCAAGTGGAATGTATTTCAGCAGCATAGAGATGATTTAACATATGAAAATCAGTTAACATAATTCATCACACAAAGAAAAATAAAAACCATATGATCATATTAATAGATGCTGAGAAAGTATTTAATAAAGTTCAACATCCATTTCTGATGAAGGCCCTAGTTAAATTTGGGATAAAAGGAATATACTGTAACATAAGAACTATAGATGACAAACACACAGCTAACATAATTCTTAGTGGTAAAAAAAGCCTGAAACTTTTTTCAGTGGTAAAAAAAACTGAAAGCCTTCCTATTAAGATCTGGAACAAAACAAGCATGTTCACTCTCACCAATGCTTTTCAATGTAACACTGGAAGTTCCACTAATTTACATTTCTAGCAACAATGTCCAAGAATTCCTTTTTTCTCCACACTCTTGCCAAACTTGCTGTTTCTGGTCTTATTGATGTAGGTCATTCTCACATATATCAAGTGGTATCTTGTGACTTTGATTTATATTTCCCTAGTAATAAATAATATTGAGTATTTTTTAATGTACGTGTTAACCATCTATATCTCTTCTTTGGAGAATCATATTTTAAAATATAAGAATGTAATGCTTATTTCCTTCTTTGTTTGAATTTGTTGAATTTTTCTCCATAATTGGGAGAATTTTCTCTTTCTCAGTGTTAACAGTGGAGAAAGTTTCCAGGGTTGTTTTTCAACCTTTAATTCTTAAGGACTCCCTTAACATATGAAACATTTTATTATAGAATTGTTTGCCAAGAGTTGACACAAAACCATTTTAAAATATCAATCAAAATTTGGACTGAAAAATTTATAGAACTTTATAATTCAAAGGAGTCATAGCTTGTGGTAGTATATAATTGTAAAACAGACTTTAAAAAATTATGGGACTATCATTCCAGGTATATTAAACTACATCTTAGTTTTAAAACCAGGTACCTAAATCTCTAGGTAAATGTTCTAGGTCAGAATTTTCTCTTCAGTCTTTCAGTCCTTCCACTCCTATGCACTTATAACTCATGGTTCAAAAAAACATTTCCTCAATTAATGATTAATTATATGTACTGTGAGGAACTCAATTATATCTGGAATTTACCCAATATTATTTTCTATAAAAATGTCAGATATGATAATTACACTTGAAGTGGGGGAGGGGAGAACCTATATTCCCGAAATATAAACAGTAAAATAAAATTAAACTATAAAACGAATGTCAGTAGTATTCCAAAAGCAGTTTAAAATATTTTTTCCAAATATAAAATAATATGGCATGATTTTCTACAATAATTCAGTTTGTTATAATAATTTTATTGGTTATAAAATTATTTGGTTTCTAAAATAAGTAAATTATTTTGTGTAGCAAAAAGTTTTCAGAGCAAAATAATTTATATTTTAAATCATAGTCATAAATATGACATGTTTTGTAAAGCAAAGAACTACCAATATTTTTACTAGTGTAAATAAAATATAATGATGCAAAAGTTTTAGGAGTCAAAATATTGATCAGTACTTAAATGACATATTCATACCTGTCAACCAAATATAAATGTTATTCCCTAGCTCTTCTTTAAATTCATCATTAAAGAGATTGCTGGATTCCGGAAATGCTTCCTGGAAAGTTGCATAGATAGCTTGTGCCAAACAATCAGGATACACCTATCAAAATAAGCCATTTAAAATAATGTAATATTTTTACATACAATGTCTCAACTGTCAAAGAACTACTAAGTTTGTAGAACTTCCCTTTTTCATATAGCTTCTTTTTTGGTAATTTATTACATCTTTGTGTTTCTAATTGAAAATCAAAGAAGAGTTGAAAATAAAGTGAGCCAAGCTGGTTGTTAGCATTTTGAGGAAAAATTTTATGTTGCTAAAGGATGAAGTCAACAAATACGACAATGTTTGATTATTGTACATTTATTTCATTTAACTTTGCTAAGTTACACTCTCTTAGAATGTGACATTTACAAATAATTACACTAAAAAGAACACATGCATTAATTGAAATACAATTATCTGATATAATAAATTATTTTGGTGTAGCAAAAAATATAACATTAAGTAAATTTAAGGTATATTATTTGTTAACTTAATATACTTACATATTGGAATTGTCACTATAGTGCTAGCTGACACCTCTGTGTTTACATAATTATGTTTTGAGGTTATAATAAAAACCATATTTCTAATTAATTTAAGTCTGTTTAGGTGAATTCATATATTTAAGAATTATCTTTTTTTTTCATAAAACAATGATCATATATCAACAAATACATGGTATTATCAGTATTCCATTTGACTTAAAATATTTAGGCCCCTAATTCCTTTCAGGGAGTGAATAAACATAGAAAGATACTTTACATTAAGCATTTTAAAATGTTACTATTTTGGTGCTCTGCATTCACATAAGTATGAATTAAACATTTAGCCGTTAATGATGTAAATATTTTTGAAATTGGAAAGGCTTTAGAAGTCAAAAGCCTAGTCCCTTCATTTGTAATAATTAATTGCTACAGTAAAAGGGCTTTGCAGGTGTCATTAATTTAAGGATAAGGAGATGGGGAGATTATCTTGGATTTCCAAGTGGAGTTAAAACGTAATCACAAGTGTTCTTGTAAGAGGCAGGCTGCGGAAAATTTTGCTGTGGAATAGGAAAAGGTAATATGATGGCAGATACTAACTAGAGTGATAAAACCAAAGCTAAGGAAACCCGGAAAACACCAGAACATGAAAAAGCCAAGAAATAGCTTCTCACCTGGCATCTCCTAAATTAGCCCCGTTAACACTTGATTTCTGCTCATAAGATTCATGCTGGATAGTTAGCTCTGTAACTTCAAGACAATGAATTTCTGTTACTTTAAGTCACTAAGTTTATAATAATTACAGCAGCAAGAGCCACCCTGTTATTTGGTCATAAGCTCTGGCCACCCTATCCTCTACTTAAGATTTTGCCCCGACCATTTAAGCCAAAAACAACTTTCTACCTCACAAAATTTGTACTAGTGATGTCTAGTCAGCAGGCATGGCCACAAAAAAGGAGAGTTATCTGGTTAGAATAATATAGAAAAGACAATAGATTTTTAGTTAATCCAGTTGTACTTAAATTTACTGGTGACAGTATTCTTAGAATAACTCCATGATTTTATTTGGGGGGGGGGGGAGTGAATATATTTATTTTTATTGCCTGAACCATAATCTTTACTAACAAACAATCATATACTATATCTGTGGTACATAAATCATATATAGGGCAATACTGATGACTAAAATCAAAGTTCTGAACAAGGTGAATAAGGGGCTCATCTAAACATTTTTATGAATATTTCATCTTTAGGAGATTAAAGGAAAAAGATTTTCCTAAAACAGGAAATTTTTTGAAAGAATATCATTGTATAATATTGGAAGAAAGGAAAGTAAAAACCAGACCAAATTTGTTTGGATTAATTTAATATTGTGTTGAATAGTGGGAACTGAGGATAATTTTTTGATTCTGAAGTATTAATAAATTTTAACATTTCTTTAATAATAAGTCAGCAGTAATAAAACTCTGACTTATATGGATGAATTAAAAACAATGTAAATTGGTCAATAAGAGATGAAGCTCCACTTCTAATTAACTCTAGAGGGGGCAGACCTATAGGGAGGCCTGGTTCTCAAGTACACAACAGGGGAAAGGAGCATTATAAGAAGATCAAACACAGCTTGAGGTGTATATCTAGTCTGTTCTCAAATATGGTTCTAATCCTGATTAAATAACTTCTAAAACCTCACAGAGACCTAGAAAAAAATCAAGTTATGATTTGAGAAAGTTTATAAATATAGTATCAATCAAAAAAAACATTTATTCCAGGGGAGAATATGGGATCATATATAGGACTAGAAGTCCACATTAAATAGACCTCTTATTCTTTTCTTAAGTGCCTTGTGCTAAAAGCATACTTGGTTTCATGAAACCATATGAAGCAGCTAGGAACACTCATCACAAAAGTATAGACTAGGTAAGAGATTATGGTAGGAGAATCTTTTTTTTTGTTATCTCTACACAATTTAATTACCCAAATTCTAACCAGTAACTTTTTCCTGCAAATAAATAAATAAACAAATAAACAAACAAACAAACAAATAAATAAATAAATAAACAAACAAACAAATAAATACATAAATTCAATGTTAGAGAAAACCCTGGTCCATTCTTTTAGAACATCATTTTGCAAAACAGCTATAAACCTGAGAGATTCATGTCTTGCCAAATCACCCAAGGTAATTGGTAGCATATTCTGGACATGAGGTCAAGTTTCTTTATTCCTAGACCATTACTGGTTTCCTTCCATGACAGTGTATGAATATATTTGTAAGACCAGTCACGATTGATTGTGAATATTTGACAATTAAGTTTGCTTAAATTATCAACGTGAAAATGAAAATCAAGTAAAACAAAAAATAAATTTTCATTTTTACATTGAAAATATAAGCAAACCTTACTCTTGAAAACATTTCCTAACTCCAACATGTTTATGGATTCTGATGATAGATATAAGTACAAAAAATTATTTCAGTATGGCTTATGCTTTGAGTTGCTATATGTTTAAATTTTAAGACATCCAATAAAGTTTCTATATATCTTAATTTTACATTAGAGAAGAAAATAATTTAATAATATTCATTGTTACACTAACATTTGACTAAAAAATTACGCACTTTTTTTTTACTAGAAAGGTCCTTAGTTCTTAGGTATATATAAAGTTATTAAGCCTCTTAAACATATCAAAAGATATATGATAAAGAGAAAATGATAAATATGTACGTAAGTAGAACAAGCACTTCAATATATAAAATAACTGATAGTTATAAAAGTATTAGTGTATAAACAAAATACCTCTATCACACTAAAGAGACTTTATGAAAGACTTTTAGATAAGGTAATAAAACATTCTGAGGGGGAACATAACTTCTTAAAATTTACCATCAGCTTTGCCTAATCAGGTAACTTTGTAATAAGTAAAAGTAACAAACTGTGCTACCAGATATATACGTAAAATAACTATATTATGTTTCATTAGCTCTAAAATTAAGTAGTATAACCATTTAATTTCTATGCTTACTTGAAAGAATGCATCCTTTCGAGACATGGGTATGCTCATGAAAAGTATCACATAACTTTCTGAAATTCTATCAAACAAGAAATCCTGATTTTCCCTGTCAGGCTTAAAAAATAAAACATGTATAGCATTAAAATCATTAATAGTGCAATTTAAAAACTGGAACTTGCTTATGACAGTAATTTAATCTATTCTATTTTTAAAATTTTATCTATTTGAAACCAGTGTATCAGTTGCTATAGTGGAAAGAACATGAGTTTTGGAATCCTGTAGACTCAAATTTGAATGCTACTCTGTTATTCATTATTCTGCATTACCCTGGGTAAATTAAGTCTTTCCTCGTTTGCCAAATGTAGGTAATATATACACACCTAAAAGTAGTATCATAAAATCAAATTAGAACTAGTATCTTGTTATATATGACAATACTTCAAGTTGTCAACACACTGCATGATACACAGACAGTACATAAACATTTGATAAATTCATATACATTCTTGAATAATAGGACATGTAGAAGGCAACTGATAACCCAGTTTTTCTCAACTGTTCTCAAGCCATTCTACCTCATTCATTGTTAGCAATTCAGTGTAAAATTGAAGCATTACTGAAATAAGACAGTCATAACTAGTAAAATTATGATAGCAAAACTGAAAAAACATTTGTTGTAAGAAAGAAGAAATATGTAGATAGTAATGTCAATATTATAGTAAAGTTCTAATGTAGTACCCTCAATTTTTGTGTTATTAACCAATAAACCTGTTTTAAATAGGTTGTACCTTTAAAAAATTTTTTAAATTTAATTTTAACATCCTTTTTTATTTTTTCACAATATAGGATTTCTCCCCTCAGGTCACTGTAGTTTTCTCACCAACAAAGCACCCAGAGTCCTCCACAATAGTCCACTGTGCTCCTCTCCCTGTTTTCTACACTCTCCCTTCCTGAATGTCTCAGATATATAGTCTGCTTTCCAGTCTGTCTTACAGTTTGTCTTTGACTTATCCTTTATTTGGTTTATTTATATTCCACATATAAGTGAAACCATTTAGTATTTATCTTTCTCCTTTTAGCTCACTTCCCTTAGAATCATCCCATCCAGTTCCATTCAAGTAGTCACAAATAGCAAAGTTTTATCTTTTTGATCACAGAGTAGTGTTCATCATATATAGTACCACATCTTCTGGTATCTATTCTATCATCTATTCTGGAACATTTAAGTTGTTTCCATATCTTGGCAATTATAAACAGTGCTTCTCTAAACACAGGAGTATAGATTTCCTTTCAAATTAATGGTTTGTGTTCTTTGTGTATATACTTTGTCATAGAATTGCTGGGTCATATGATACATTTACTTTTAGAGTTTTGAGGAATGTCCACATTTTTATTTCCAGAGGAGCTGGATCAGTCTACATTCCCAATAATATACTAATATACCAACAGTCTATTAGGTCTTTTTTTTTTCTCCACACCCTTGCCAGCACTTATTTCCTTTTTTTCATTTGCATTTCCCTGGTAAGTGATGATGAACATTTTTTCATGTCTGTTGGTTATTTGCATGCTTTCTTTGAAGAAGTGCCAATATAGTTATTCTATTCCTTTTTTGATTGGATATTTTCTTTCATTGAGTTGCACAAACTTTTTGCAGATCTTCAGAATCTTATCAGGTATGTGGTGTACAAATATTGTCACCTGTTCAGTAGGGTGGCTGCTTTGGTCACTGTCTCTTTTGCTGTATAGAAGCTCTTTGGTTTGATATAGTACTGGTTGTTTATTTTCTCCTTTGTTTTCCTTGCCATGAGATTTGTCTGCAAAACTGTTTCTGAAGTTTAATGTCATGAAGTGTTTAGCCTATATATTTTATGATTTCAGGGTTTACATCCACATCTTCTATTCATTTTGAGTTGATTTTCATGCCTGGTATGTGATAATGGTCTAGGTTTTTTTGCATGAGTGTTTGCTTCGGCAGCACATATACTAGGTTTTTTTTTGCATGTGAGAGTCCAGTTTTTCCAGCACCGCTTATTGAAGAGATTTTCGTTGTCCCAGTGTTATGCTTCACTCCTTTGTTGCATATTAATTGTCGGTAGATGTGTGGCTTTATTTCTGGGTCTTCTATTCTATTCCACTGGGCTGTTTTTGTTCCAGCACCATGTTGCTTAATTTTAATGACTTTATAGTATAGTTTGAACACTGAAAATATGAGGCCGTTATGCTCCCTCTTTTAATGAGGAGAGGTTTGGCTATTTGTTTTTTGTTTTCATTTTGGATTTTTTTGTGGTTCCATATAAACTTCAGTAATTTTAGTTCTATTTCTTTGAAGAACAATTCTGAGGTTTTTATTGGGACTGCATTGAATCTATAAAATGCTTTGGGTAGGATGACCATTTTGACAATGCTGATTCTTCCTATTCATGAACAGGGAATATCTTTCATTTATTTGTGTAATCTTCTATTTCTTTTAACAATGTTTTGTTTTCCTTGTATAAGTTGTTCTCCTGAATTTGTTAGGTTTATTCCCAGGCATTTAATGGTTTTGGTGAGGTACTAGCTGGAATGGCTGACTTATTTTCATCTTCTTTTAGTTTTCAGTGAATAGAGTCTAAATTCATTTACTATGTTAATTGTAGAAGTACAAGTTGATATTAAATACATTTTGACAATAAATACCAGAAGTTATCAAGTTTAATGGTAGTTTTCTATAAAGTTACTAGAAACTCGTGTGAGCTGGGACTATAAATGCATTTGATCTTAGACTTAAAAAATGAGAGTTACATATTACCTAGATTAATTACCCCTATTTTAGTGATTTCACTAATGTTAAGGTTAAGAGAATTAAAGTTAGAACAATAGAGTAACTGATTATCTAGACTAGTCTCTAAGTCTCCTCAGTCCTCTAAAAGTTATAGCTTTTGTCTGAATAATAATTTTTTGAAAGGAAATAGAAAAAAAATATTGGCAATGTATAGGGATGTCTGAAAACTAAATGATATATATATATGTATATTTCAACTACACAACCTGAACATATTATGATCTGAAGAAAGGATAATTATCAAAACAAAAAGTTCCAATTAATCAAAGATTAATACAACTCATTCTGGTGTTTATATTATGTATACTTCCATAGTAGACTGATTAGCAAAATGGTTGGTTCATTTTTTGGTAAATGTTTTGATGCATATACGAAGAAAATGTATCCTGTGGCTGTTGGGTATTCAGAACACCAGGATATCTGTTAGATCAAACCATTTAACATATATTAAATCATACCTACATTCCAGGGTAAATCCCATTGGTCAGGGAGCAAACTTCCAATATGTTGTTGAATTTGGTTTGCTAGTACTTTGTTGAGGATTCTTGTATCAATATCCATCAAAGAGAATATATGTCTATAGATATTTTGTTTTTAGTAGTCTTTGTTTTTCAATTTTCCCTTTTTTGGTTTTATCTCTGCTCTTGGATCTTTTTTATTTATCTTCTGCTTGTTTTGTATTTCTTCTTTCTAGTTTCTTATGGTAGAAGTTGAGATCATGGATTTTGAGAAATTTCCTTTTTCTGTAGCTTGCATGTTGATTCTGTAAATTTCTAAATACTGTTTTAGTTAAATCTCACAAATTTTAACCTGTTTTCATTTTCATTGAATTCAAAATGCTTTTCCAATTTCCCTGCTGATTTTTAAAGGCTTGATCCATGGTTACTTAGAAGTGTTTTGTTTAGTTTTCAAATACTTGAGGACTTTTCTGTATAGCTTCTGCTATTCATTTATAATTCATTATGTTTAAAAATATACCATGTATGACATGAGTTCTTTTAAAGAATGCTTTTGTAACCCAGAACACAGTTGGTAAATGTTTAATGACTACTTGCAAATAATATGCCTTCTGTGGTTGTTAGGAGGAATGTTTAATAAAATGTCAATTAGATAAATCAAGTGGGTTGGCAGTTTTGCTTAAGTCTTCTATAGCATTTGATAATATTTTTGATTTTCTGGATATTCTTTCAAATAATGAGAATAGGGTATTGAAATACATAACTATAATGGTGAATTTTTTTCGCTAAAGTTTTAGAAATTTTTATTTGTGCTTTGAAGCACTTTATCATGTAAACAAATAGCTCAAACAGTTGGGATTATTAAGTTATATTGATGAACTGAAAAGTTGTACAATTACTCTTTGTCTGCTAACATTTTTTTAAATCTCTGTATGATGAGTTTTTAAAAACTTGTGATTTTGAAGATTATATAACTTTCCTTTGTTATTGTATGGGTGAATGATAAACTTGTCAGTCTCCTGAAACCTGTTTGTAGTTAAAGTCCCAAGGAAAATTTTAAAACATTAAGAGCTTTATAATATCATTACTCAATAATGAATGCATCTTTTGTACTCTTACAATATATGCCTTGTTCCCTGTAAAACAAATGGGTGTATGCAGTTTTTTCACCAACAACCATATAAGTTAATTATCTTATGACTTAGGAACATAGCTATTCAAGGTCACATCATTTACTAAGTGGACAAACTTGTTTTTGAAAGCCAAATCTTTTAACTAATTTTATAGAATCTCAAGTTATATTTATATATTATTTTACAGTTTTACAAGTTTTTTTCTTACTCACACCACCTTGAGTATATACTACAACTTTGGGTGAAAGTCAGGGTTTATGTTATTTTCTACCTATTTATTATTTTCTTTGTTAAAAAAAAAAACAAAATAAAACAAGTATCTGGGTAATCTCATGGATATTTTTAACTATTTCAAGTCACACTAACTATACTAAATAACTAGATTAAAATTTTAGTTTACGGATTCAAGTTCAGTATTTTCCTATTGGACCAAACTACCATGAAATTAGACAGTAAATAAAAGAAATTCATTTTCATATTGATAACACAGCAAGTAATAAGATAAATTTTAGAGCTGGAATGGTAATTTCTAGAATATATTCTAGAATGCAATTATAGTCTAGACTATAGATATAGAATCTGATTATATTATAGAATATATCCAGAATCTGATTATATTCTAGACTATATCTAGAATGTGATTATGCATTTTGTGCATTATATTATTGACAATGAAACTGTACCAGTAGCTTGAGATTCTGTTATAAAATCATTTCTGTTTATTCTCATTAAACAGATACCAAAATAGAATTGATTGGTTTTATTCTTATTTGAAAATGTGGCACATTAATGAAATTTATCTAATAAAACTGAAATACTAAGAATGGGTCTAGTCTCATATGACACTAATAAAAATGTGTCTCCTACTTCACCTCATTTATCTAGTATATTTAGGAATTATGACTTCATGTTATTTATCTAGTTCACCAGTTTCAACACATTTTTTTTTAACAAGGAATCCTCTAAGAAAAATAGTTAAATGCAGTAAAGGAAACAGATGAAAGAACAAATGTCTTGATTAAATCATCCAAAGGTTGCTTTGATTTAATCTGGATCACAAAAGGATACCTATCCCCTTCAGTTCTCTAAACACTAACAGAACATTAATCCAACTAAAATGTATATTGCTTCTTAAAAGATCAGAATCATAAATGATGCTGGAAATTGCAATATTTTAAAGTTTTAATAAATTATTTCATTTTAAATGTAAAAAGCCATGGTTCCTAGAGAATAATTTAAAGATTTTTAAAAAATGGTTTTTATTTTCTTACATCATTGTTCATTTTTGTACAATATTTGATTTCTCCTTTGAGGTACAATCCCCATAAATCTTCCACCACATCACCAGTGAACTATCACCATAATTGTCAAAAGATTTAAAAGTGTCTAATTCCTTCTTATTCCTAGCATAATTATAAAAATTACTGGGTTACTAAAATTTTTGTTTTAAATCTGTTTGTTCAAAATAATAAAATAATAGCAAGTTCTGAAAAAACACTTAATAAGAACATTACAAGATTATTTTTCTTTCAACTACTTATTATATATAATGTTAAGAGATTTAAGTAGTACCTCTACTAAATCTAAAAAGATTTAAATTGTGCTCCTCTCTGTTGCCACAGGAAACTATAGATTTGTGATCTAGGTCTAGAGAATGAAATTTAAGGCAATGAAGCTCTCCTTATTTCAAAAATTTCTCTAGATAATTATCTTTGTAGAACTGATATGCTACTTCCTAACAGCACTCAACTACTAACATAGGACAGATATTTTTAAGTATAATGATATTAACTAGTCTAGCATAAAATATTAATTGCATGGTTTATATGTAAAACTGGTAATAGCCATTCCTTCATGCTATAAAATTTCTGTGAGAATATTGTAAGAATTTTGCATACTTGAGTTATAAAAAGATGGAGAGTCAAGTTCATTTTCAGGTTTCCCCAATGGGATATTTAGAGTGTGACCTCCTAGACTGCTACATGTTCTTAAACATGTAGAGTGTGACCTCCTAGACTGCTACATGTTCTTGCAGGTTCAGAGGCCATGGTGCTGTAAACACATTTTCCAGGCTCACATATTCTCTAACATAAGACTCATATACTGCTTACTTCCATTCTCTTAATGTTTCCCAGGTACGAACTGTTTCTCTTTTTAATCATAGTGAGAAGTATATTATTTCTGAATCAAACAAATATACTCTCTCCATTTGATCTGTATACTATTTTTCAAATTAAATTTTTTCTAACGTCACTGCTTTGCAGTGGGTTCTGTACTTAATGTTTACACTAAATTATAGTAGTGAATAAAGCTACTATTTTGTTATTTATTATAATGTTTGCTTTCATTAATACTTTTCTGATCTTAAGACCCAGAATCTTTGAAATTCATATTAACCTTAACTCTTCTAAAAGAAGTTTATTTTTAAACAGGGTTTCTAACTTGTGCAGAATATTCAAAAAACCAAACCGTCAAATAATCCAGAAAACATTTTTTGCATAGGTGTTACCTCTATTGAAAAAAAATTATGATATAGATCAACCTTAAGAAAAGGAGTTAAAAATATCATTATACCTTAAATTTATGGAGAAACCACCACCAAAAGGAATCATGTAAAAGAGCAATAGAAGCTCTTGAGAGAAAATGAGTCTTCCATATTTTAAAAACTTTTTCCTACAGAAAACAAAAAACAGATCAAATTAAAACATTAATGCAAATGCCTTTATAAAAACGTATATATTAAATAGTTATAGGCTGACACATTTAAATTTTCTAATAGCCAATTAAAAAAATAAAAGGTGAAATTTTAATGACATTTTATTTAGCCAAATATATTTAAAATATAATTCAACATATACTAGTAAAAATATTACCTTTTTCCAAATTATGTATATGGAAGTAAAGTAGGCTTATATTATTGTATCTACTCTGGGGGTTAACAGGTATTAAACCTACAAACATATATTTTTATACACTACCTACCATCAAAGCCCAAATAATTATCCACTATGTAAAAGTGGTTAATCAAATATTTTACATTCTTTTGTGGTGGTAAATTTTTGAAATATACTATATATTTTATTTTGAACTCTAAATTTTCATGTAAACACTGGATCAGTATTTAGACTTCAGAAAATATATAGCAGTAATTTTTTCCAATCATAATTGAAAGGTTTTTCATTAACTGAGTCAAGTAACTAGCTTTTTGTGCAACAATTAATTAAAAGAAATAAATAAAAAATTCAGCCAAATCACACTAGTCACATTTCATATACTTAACAATCACATTTGACAATAGCTACTGATATGACATTGTAGGTTAGACCAAAAACAGCAAAAATACATGTTATAATTTTCTTTTTATAGAGATCAACAATCATAAAAACATATCCTTGAAACCCAATTTAGACTCCATTCAAATGTAGTATTCTCTTTGTATTAAAGATCAATACTGTCATGACTGTTAGAGACTACAAATATTTGCTTATGCATATTCAGTAGATCATTTTATCTTATTCAATAAACATTTTTAAATGCCAAATTCAGGTAGCTCAAAATTGATTTTAATGAAATCCATAGGTATGAATTCCTATTTTTTTCAGCACAAGCCTACAATGGAAATGTTTATAGTGAGAAAATGATTTGCCACGTATTTTGTGTGGGCAATTCAAAAGCCACTAAATACAGTCCAGAGTATACTTGTGATTCATTAAAGCACAGTATTAAATTTTACCTTACAATAAAAATAAAATAATATTTACTTACATCAAAGTTATGAGCTCTTAGAATAAAAAGATAAATTCGTTCAGCATCCAAATGTCTAGGTAGTTGAGTAAGCTCATTTGATTTGAATCCCAAGAAGTTGGAACCCTAGAAAGAGAGAAATATCACAGGATAGTCATTACACTGCTCTTTTAAATACAGTAGTCTCTTATGTCTACAGAGGACATTTAACAATCATTCATTAACATAATTATTTTGCTCCTTTTTATAAAAACAAATGAGAACTATATATCCCTAAGAAAATCTTTTTTATTTTATTTTTTTTGAAACCAAGAAAGCTGTTACAGTTATACAATAAATACAAAGGCAAAATAAATCATATTGTGGGATTAACTTTGACATAATTCACATGATGAAGAACTTTAGCTAAACTACACAAGCAGAAATGGACTAGGCAGTAAGGGGAAACTTCTATACCTGTTCCCAACTGTCTCTCCTGGGGTCTCTATCTATATTTATAGCTACATTTATATTACTGTAAATATCCTTTTATTCACATAATACTTTTGATATACAATTTTGTAGAACAGAAAATTTAAATACCTCTATAGTCTTCTTTGTCATCATTTCATCTGAAAGCTGAAAAACATTTAAAATAAAATTTTTAAAAATTACAAATTAAAAAAACTATATTTTGTGGGCCGGACATGGTGGCTCGTGCCTGTAAGCTTCAGCCTATGAAGCGGCCGGGGTTAGGGATTGCAGTTCAAGTCCTGCCTGGGGCCTGTAGTGAGACCTAGTTCCAAAAAAAATAGCTGGGCGTGATGGCACACGCCTATAATCCCAGCTACCTAAGTTGAGGCTGGGGATTGCTTGAGTCTGTGGTACCCCGGGCAACAAGAGCCTGTGGTTCCATGGGCAAAAATAGAGAGACCTAGTCTCAAAAAACAAAAACAAACAAAAAAAACCCCCACTATATTTTGTAAATTTGGTCACTTAATTAGTATGTGATATGGGTATGTGTACACATGTGTCTCACTGAGGCCTAGCCAATTCTATTAGGTTTGATAGTATGAATAAAAACATAATTCTTACCTTTAAACAAGTCATACTGCAAGAGGGGGATCAGATACATACCCAATAAATATAACAAAGAGAGGTTAGAGCTATACTAAATGAATAAACAACTTATTGCAGTGTAGATTTAATGAGAAATAGACTTTTGAGGTGAAGTTTAGTGTTCGGAATATTTATTGATAGTATCTTTGGGATCAAAACCTAAGGAAACAAGGGGAGAAGCAAAATTGGAAAGACAGAGAAGATAGGTATGATGTATGCCCAACAGCTCAACAGATCCTAAGAGGCGCTCACTCTGGAGTTGAAGCTATTCTGCAAGTGAATTGACAGTAGTGAGAATTTTTGGTCTCCAATCTGATCAGTCACTGGATGTGAGTAGTTCCTGGAAATACATGTCCTTGGGAGAAGAAATTCTCTGAGGTTTTCCTTTAAAGGGCTTATAACTATAGAGAGCCCCCATAGGACTATTAGTAGTTGTTCTTTCTTGAATGGAAACCAGGGTATAACATCTCCACGTCCACTATCTTGTTTTATACAGAAATTAAGTCATCTTCTGTATTACATTAGTTTTTTTATCATCCAGACATGGAGATATATTGTATTTATTAATTTCTACATCTCCGCTTTTTTTCAGAAATAACTAATCTTAGAAGTAAATTTTATACACACAGACTTTAGACACATACGTATATTACAGAGAAGATGACAAATTAGATGAGATGACACATTATAGAAGGAGGAAACAAATTTTAAAGGATGATAACACATTGCTAACAGAAAGAGGGTCACTTAATTGACCGGCATAGAACTGAGAGCCCAAAAATAAAGCCACACTTAAATGGATAGTTAATTTATGACAAAGGAGTCAAGACTATATAATAATGAAAGTCTCTTCAACAAATGATATTGGGAAAACTGTACAGCTATGCACAAAAGAACAAACTAGACCAGTATCTCACACCATTCATTAAAATTAACTTAAAATGGATTAAAAATTTGTATGTAAGATCTGAAAACATAAAATACTTAGAAAAAGACATAGACAAGACACTCCATGACATTGGTTTCAGTAATATCTTTGAAGACTTGACTCCTATGGCAAGAGAAACAAAAGCAAAAATAAACATATAGGACCCTTTCAAGCTAAAAAGTTATACACTGTTGGTCAGCATCTAGAGTGGTCCAGTTCCTATGGAAAACAGTATGGAGGTTTCTCAAACTATTAAAAATAGACCTGTCATATGATATGGTAAAAATATTTCTTAATATTCATATGAAAACTACAGAAAGATTAATTCAAAGAGATATATATGCTCCTATGCTCACTGCAGCACTTTTTACAATGATCAAATTCTTAGAAATATCTTGAGCAACCCAAACAGATGAGTAAAGATACAGCATATATATACTTGTGTACATATACATATACACACTTATAAACACAATGAAGTAGTCAATTACAGAAAATATGGAATTTTGTCATTTGTGACAACATGGATGAGGCTGGAAGAGACTAAACTAGGTAAAATAAGTCACAAGAAGAAAGACAAACTCATATGTAGAATATAGATAAACAAAACAAATGGACAGGCAATATGAAACATGCCATACTAATCTGATTCTAGAATTGATGGATTCTAAATGTTCTTGTGGGAGTGAAGAGTAAAGGGGATGCTTTTGTGGTGGGTATGACATAGTAACATCTATCTATATAGATGTGATCCTATTTCTCAAAATCAAACACAACGACAAACCAATGTCATCTTAATAAAAAAGTCACAATTTAACAAAACACATCTGAAATAATACAAAGAACACAAGTAAATAAATAGGTATGATTTGAGATAAAGTCTCCTTAAATATTATGATGCTTAAGACAGAAAGTTAACAGAAAACTATAGACTCTTGAAATGTAAAATTACCTATAGTAAAAAATAGCTTTGGTCTAAAAAGAAAAAGTTTTGGGTTTAAAAAAAAAAACCCTAAAATATGACTAAAGATTATACATAAGCAATTCATAATAATGTAAAAATGACAGTTAATAAAAACTTTAAAATTTACCCTAGCACTAAAACATGCAGTTGATAACATCTATACCAATGAACTTTGCAAACACTAACATAATTAAATAATAATTTAACATAACATAATTTAATAACTAACATAATTAAATAACAATTAAATGCCGCAAGGGAGTATCAAATTCAGTACCAAATTTTTTGTTAAAAATGCAATTTGGTGGCACTTTCCTAAAGAACAATTTGTCAATATGTATCAAAACACTTAAATTTTCAGGTCTTTCAACATGTCCTTCTACTTCTGGAAATTTATAGAATTTTTGTAAATAATAGTGATAGTGAAACTAGCTTAAGTATCCAATGGTTATCATATTAGTTCATTTTTAAAATGTCCTTCAAAGAATATTTATGGATATTCCATAAACTGATCTGAACTCTAAAATATTTCAAAACATAAAGGTAAAGTGACAAATAAGGAGACAGATACACTGATTTGCAAATGATAGAAGTAGGATGCTTATTCTTTATAGTGTCTATCTATTTCTTTCAATTGTCTAAAATATCTACATTAGTCATACTCAGGGGGAAATAAAAATTATTTTGAAATAAAAAATAAACAGTTACTGAGGTGGCTGTACTAGTAATAGTATTTAAAGTCTATGGTTTAATGTTATATGACTTTATAATGTATTTTGTTTATTTTTATACTTCTAATTTTTATTTAATTTTAACTTTGCTTTTTCCCCATTATGTTTATTGAAGTAGGTTTATATATTTGCAATGTGCTCTGGGGTTGGGAGAGTACTGAATTTATTTTTGAAAAGGATGAACTTTTTTCAGAGTAATTTAAAAATCCATGATATTTTAACCAAATTTTCAAAGATTGTTTTCAACTAACAAAGTAATTCTAAATATAATCAAAATGAATCATTGATATGTGCACTAATACCACTAAGATGATATAATTCATTAAATAACCAGAAAATGTACTATAGATGTCTTAAAACAAATCTTTAAATAACTTGTAATCATGTGAAAATTTCAACACTACAATATTGACTGTGGAAATAAAAATACGAGTCTATATATTTTTAAAACACAGATAGATGATAACATACAAAAGGGATATCAAAAAAATGTTTTCAGTGCTTATCTATAGAATAACAGTGATTGTATTTTCACAGAAGGAAAATGAAGATGAAGACAGATACTATACCATTACTTTCTTCTTCTTATGATATGTCCTTAGAAGTGCCCTGTATTTTTGCAACTTTTCATATGAACCTTTAAAAGAGGAGAATTCACAATATATGAATGTAAATAGATATGATTTAAAAGTGAAAAATTAAACACCTGAAAGAAATTAATATGAAACTATTCAATGAGATTACCTATTCTGACATTACTCTAAATATAAACCCTCTTAGCTGAATGAATCACTGATGACTACATTTTGTTTCTCTTGTTTTTAGAAAAGTCAGGTTCCAAGTAATACATCTTTAGTACCTACTGCCATACGCAAAATTTTACATATAGTGAAAATAAATCCATGTTTTTCAAATAGGTCAGTCACTTACATTTGGTTGTTAAAGAGGCAACCATAAATTTAGTAAAGCATAGTACTTTGGGATATGACCCTGCAAAAGCCATGGACTCTGGATAGGCTAGGTTGGAGTCCAAATTCTAATATTTAGACATTTAGGGAAATGTGTATATGCAAAATTATTTCTCTCAATAGTAGGGAGATGGTATAAAAAGTTATAAAAAGGAATGAAGAGGTTTTAGAGTGAAATTGATTTTCCATATTTTAGATATCACTACTATTTCATTCTTGATCAGAACATGCACACAAAGACAGATACACTGTTATTTTTTACTCATTAAGAATTTTTTTTTTTACTTGTTCTGGATATGCTGGTGCTCCACTCAAATATTTTAGAGGCGTGGCTTTTCAAAAGAATTGAACATTCCTCTAATCTTGTCTCCATTGTTGAGACTGCCTCAAATATTCGAGGGACATTTCCCCATAGATGCGTATAAAGTGAGGCAAATGAACTATCTTCTTTTATTTTTTTCATAGTGTTTGACCATTCATCATTATTTTTACAACAAACTTTCACTGGCCAACTGTCCTGCAAAAAAAAAAAAAAAATGTGACAGAATACAACTTAAATCATTTTAAATATATTTAAATAAGAGTTCAAAATCAGTAAACTAATTTGCAATATTATTCCATAGTATTATTTTTAATTAATGTTTTCTTTAAAAATGTCGAATAATTATAAGCTTTAAAAGTTGCAAGTACTTCACAAAAAGTTTTTTTTCCTCTCTTTGAAAATGCAGTAATAGCATAATGGTTGAGCTCTTGCCATTGTGGAACATGTGCTTTTACATGCTTTATATGCTTCTTGTCACAGAAGCATGTACCTGGGTATGTTTGCATGGGTGTCTACCCTACTCTGTGAGAACTACTGTCCTTGAATTTTTCACCTGAATTGGATCTCAAAGAAGTGTAGGAGTCAATTAGATGAAGCCAATATTCCTAAATTCTGGGCCGGCTTTCTAGCTATGTCAACTGGTCAAGTTCCTTACCTCTCTGTGACTTGGTTCCCTGCTTTGTAATAGAGAATGATAATCATATCAATATCTCATAATACTATGTCATAAATAAAATAATTTAATTTTACTAATTTAAATGCAATTCAATTTAATTAACATGTTTGTGATTAAATACAATTGTATGTGCCATATACATAGCAAACATTCAGTAAATATGTACTATTTTTTTCAATAAAGAAACAAGATTAAACAGACAAAGATAAAAAGAAAAGCTTTTTTTTTCTGAATCATGGGAAGATCAGTTGTTTACTTTGACTGCTACCCAATCATTCTTGAAAACTTTAATGTGTATTCCCTAAAACAAAAACCTTTTCCTGCACAGATATTTAAGAATTAAGAAACTGACACTGATACATAATTCTTATCTACTTCTCAGGCTCTATTCAAGTTCCATCAATTGGACCTATATAAAAGAAGGATCTAGGTTAGTATCACACATTACATAAGGAGATGAACTTCTTCAGTGGAATTTGAGTTAAGAGATGCTGGGAATAGAGTTAAATTCTGAAGTCTGAAGATCAGGAACTTTAAACCTGCCCTGGTCTATCTGACTTTCCTTTTTTCTTAATTATGATAGGTATTTGAATAATAACCAGTGGTAATGTCAGAAAACTTATCCAAAAGGATCTAGATTCCTGTTTCCAGTTTACTTTGGAAAAACAAGATATCACTTAGATATGTAAGTACCCTCTCCCAAATCCTACAAATGGGTATCTTATACAAGAAAACCATCTAGAAGAGTTTTACCACATAGATCTAGGAACTATGTGTTAAAAACAAAAACAAAAATCCACAAATATCACAGAAGAAGAATAAAGTCATAGGAATTAATCCCCAGAGACCATTAGCTTTTGTCTGGAAAGTCTTTATTTCACCTTCACATTTGAAAGATAATATTGCAGGATAGAGTAGTCTTGGCTAGCAGTTTTTATCTTTTGGATCATAAACATTTCATTTCAACCTTCTTGCTTGGAGGGTAGCTGAAGCAAAATCTGATGAAAGAGTAATTTGGTTGTCTTTGCAAATTACTTTCTTTTTACTTCTAGCTGCCTGTAATAATTTATCTTTGATTTTTGATAATTTAACAATGGTGTGTCTTGATTTAGGACATTTTGCATTTAGAAATTTAAATGTTCTTTCTGCTTCCTGGGCATCCAGATTATTTCATATATTAAGTTCAGAAAATTCTCAGCTACTATTTCTTTAAATAGGGTCTCTCTCGCTCTCTCTCTCCTTCTCTCTCTTGCCATCTTCTAGAATGTCCATTATAATAATGCTTCCTTTTCTAACTGAGTCTCATATATTTTAGAGCCTTTTCAATTTTCCTAAATCTTGTCTTTTTCTCTTTTTCCAACTGAGTGAACTGTACATTTCATGTTTGTACAATTCTCTTTTCAACCAGTTCAACCTATTTAAGATGCTTTCTGTGCTATCTGAATTACCTCTGCTTCCTCTCATTTCTTCCCCAAATCATCTCCTTTCAGTACTTCAATTATTCTTATTTCCTCACTCCCTGTCCTGCCTTCTGTTGCTCTGTTCCACAAAATTTGAGCTTCTTGAATATAGGGCCAGGCATAGTTCACAGGTCTCAAGTTCTTGAGTTCAGGTAGGGGATGGTCCTGGCAGGCAGAGGTTTACAATATGAGTTGCTTGTCCTATGCTTGTTGGCAATAGTCATTCTACAGCCATCACCAAGATATAACGTGGCAGCCACTGTACAAGAGATAATGTGGTTGCAAACCTACAACTTAGCCATTTGATTCTTTCCATGGGATTTATGAGCTCTCTCTTCCACTTGGCCATACACCTGCTGCTGGATCTACAAATTGAGCCCAGATTTCTGCCTGAAGCCTCTTTGTTCTTTTTTGCTTGGAAGGGGTCAGTAGTAGTTTTCATGCCCACACTGGCTGTGAAGCTCCCAGTAACCACTAATTCCCACATCTGTACTTTTCTCTACGCCCCTTCTGAAAAAGGGAAATTTGGGGAAATTCACCATACTCTATAGGGTCATAGATAGTTGTCTGTGTGGTCTGAGAACCAGGGTATCTTCTTCCTAGGCATGGCTCTTTCACCTCTAAAACCACCAAAATTAGTTTAAGTCCTCCATGGGGATATTGTCAGGGACTTCCTAAATCCTTTTTTATATAGTTTTGTTTAGGGGAAAGATAATCTAAATCTCTCTATTCTCTGATGCTGTGGGTAGAGTCTCCATCACTATCACTATTTAAATTAAAGGCATTCTAATAGTTTGTCCTAAAAGTAGTTCAAAATATTTTGCTCTGGTACAGTGATTGAAATAAACTTTTATAAACTAGAGTGTTTTCGATTTCTATTTGTTCCTAAAAGGAACTCAGTCCTTTACCAAAATATTTTAAAAACATATTTAAACAAATGTAAGATTAGAAAATGGATGTTTAAAAATATATTTTGAAATCTATTGTCAGTAGTTTAATCATAACAAATTATACTTATATTGAAATATAAATATGTGCAACCATTTAAAGTCCAATCTACTCAAAACAAGTATTCTGCATAAAAAAGGCCCCTTTCCTCTCTCTATCTTCCACATTAACACCCTTATCTTAGCTTTGATACTTCTCAACACAAAACAAACCTGACTTTATTATTCTCACAAGTGCATGGGAAAACCCACAGCAATAATTCTAGCATTCTATAGGTAAACAAACATAACTGCTAAATGTAACACTGGTAATGGGAGTTTATAACAAGAAAACACATTTTGAACATTTCAAACAAACATTGCATGGATAAATGAGCTAAATAGCTAAACTGTGATATATTCTTAAAGGTGTAAACAGGTAAGACAAAAATAATGTCACCAAAATTATACAGAAATGTCCTCTGACAGTGTACAGGGTTACATTTTTTTAAGTGAAAAAAGGAATTGAACATTGACAAGAGAAAATGGGAACAAGATAGAGTCTACTGAAAGGAGGTAAGTGTTTATAAATGTTTTCCACATTCCGAAGATTTCACATTTCCATAATAGATATTTTAAAAATTGTATTTGTACAAAAAAAGGGATATATTACTCACACAATTTTGAATCTTTAAGAATTCTTCAATGTTCTTTGGAGGGCTTGACATTTTCTTATGAAGTAAAATCAATATCGTTAATTAACAAAAATTCAGATTATTTATGATGCTTATATATATTTTTTCTTAAAAAAGTTGTGACACTAGACCTAAATCACAATGCTCAGAATTATAAGACATTATAAAATACTCACTTTGTTAATACCCCTAGACTTCGAAAAGGGACAGAGATGAACACTTAATCCTTAGGCCCCAATCATATTCTGTAAAAGCATTTCCTTTTATATACTACTCCCAGAGTAAAGTTCCATGTGAATCCTGCTCAATGTTCTCATTTCAAATTTCTACAAGTTCTATGACACTTTGGGCTATTTGGATGGCATAAAATCCAGAACCCAAAATGTATTAATGTGTAATTCTTGTTGATACAGTATTTAAGAAGTCACACTAGGGCCACAGAAAAATAATTTAAATATTAGGACATTTCAGTACAATAAGTAATAATACTATAATAGATTTTATGTAAATTGAAAATGTAATCTTTCATTAGATAACTATACTTTTATTAAGACTGTACCTACCTTTCCCTTTCCCTAGAGACTGTTGTATACATATTTTTCCTTTCACTTAGAGTTTCCCTGTCCCAAACTCTTCCCCTTCTTGGTTTACTTAACTCTTATTGAAAACAAAATTAAAATAACTTCTAGGGAGGTTTTCTTGGCACCCCACAATATTCTCTACTGTAACATGCAATAGATTTGTATCTTTATGAAGAAAGGCACTATAGTGTAATCACTGCTGAACTCTGAATTTCTTTCACTGGCTAAGCCATGGTTAGTACATAATAAACACCTGCAGTATGCATCAAGTTGTGGATAAAAGACAGAGAAATGTGTAGGTATTTTTTAAAAAGTACAAACATTTCAAGAGAATGAAAAGTCAGTGAGTAGGTAAATATAAGAGGAATTTAGACTACTTTAATGTAATACCCTGATGGTCTGTTGATGGTTGAAAAGATCACACTATATTTTTATAGTGTGAAAGTAAATCAATAAGTAAATCAAGAAAGTAAATCAATGGATGACATCAGGAGGCAAAATGATGAAGACTACAAAATCACAAGGCCATGTTTGCTGTGCGCCATTTGCAAACCAGAAAAGTCACTGCAAATGAGATAAGAAAAACCTCTCTTGTTAACCAGTTCCCAGAAAACTAGGGACTGATTTACTACAATGACCTTCTGAGACTGCAGTGGCACCGCTGGCTTCCCTAAATTAGAGATAGTGACCACCTGCCTACATTCCCCATTTCCTCACTTATTCTTAGGCTTTAGAATGTTAATTGTCTCTCAGGTTTGTGTTTGTCGTCTTTGAAGTTCAACAGACCCTCGACCTGTGTCCTTATAAACACCCCTTCCTTTTGTTAATAAAGTTGCCTCATGGTCCATATCTTCATTTGGCCACCCGCTATGGCTGGGTAAATTTCTTCTGTGAATTCATTTCTTGTACCTTGTGTCTGTCTGGCGGCCAACACATGTTTTTTTAAAGTAAGTGCACACTGAGGTTGAAGAGTATATTTCATTCACTCAATATTATTCTGAAAATATTTAAAATATTCTTTTATTAATAATATCAATAATTCTTATTAATATTCAAAATACATGGTATATAACTAAATATATAATGTGTATACAATAAAAAATAAAAGGATACATGGCAATCATTTAAAAAATAGGTATTCAGAAACAAAAAATGCATGAGGCTGTCAAGTAAATTTTGTGGAAAACAGGGAACTCCAGGCTTAGATTAAGAAGAGTTTGAAAGATGAGAGATAATGTACACTGGATGCTTAGAAACAGAAAAATGTTAAGGGATAATGAATATAGCAGTTAGGTGAGAAGGAGACTATCAGTATATTTTTAAATGCACAGGGCATAAAGGAGTGTAATTAAAACAACTGAAATGCTGACTTTTTAATTTAATTGTTTCTACAACTAAAAACTAAAAATAATATCCACATTTCATTTATAAGCAATTAGGAAAATGAATTAAGGGAGCAAACCTTGTATTGGAAATGGACAGAGATCAACATTTAAATGTTGAGCTAAGTTCCAGCTAATAGCAATATAAAATTTCAAAGTTTTCCAAGGCTAAAGTTAAAAGGAGGCATAAATCAAAGACTTCTGACCTTGGTGGGGATATAAAAGATTGCAAAATACCTATGTTCTCATGGTAACAAAAAGAAAAACCTGAACAAAATAAAATCTTTTTTATGGGACTAGTGAAGAACAGTGGATGCCAGTAAACATTACTGGCTACATACTTAATGACACTGCAAACTCTATTGTTTAAAATTAGGAATTATCAAATGGTAACATCAAATGATTAAAAGAAATGTAGGGTCCTCTCAGTAAAGTGACACAAGTTGTAAACCCTACCCTATTCCAGCTGCCCTACCTGGAATTCTTGATAACTTGAAATCAGTAAAACATGCCCTTTATGGAAGCACAATTGTGGTTTTCCTTACCTGACAGTAAATTCTATGAGTATACTCAGAGAAGAGTTGGTTTGCTGTGGTACAGTAACTTTATAGCAATGAAGAGAAATCAGCTGGGTCTTAGGTATTCACTAAACTAGGATAACAAACAGGATTCTGAAAAATGGAAAAACAAATGACTCAGTCAAACCCTACTGGCACACCTTATATAATGTATCCATCCTCATTGCTAACAGTGAGGGAAGCATCAGGTTCACCAATCATGTAGGTTCATTATTGGTTTTAGCAGTTACAAAGACACACCAGGCAAGGCAGGGCCAGGGCAGGGCCCAAGTCTGGGGGCATACAAATCCCTAGTCACCAGTCCCCCAGGAATGTTCATGCTCTTTCTCTGGCTGGTCTGTCTGTCTCTCTTGCATTCTCCCATGCTCCTGCATGCTCTCTGAGCCCCTTTAGCCCCTCCCCTAAGCCCAGGTGTGCAGACTTACACATGGGCACACCTACTGAATTGCACAGTCATAGTGAGATACACTACCCCAGTGTGTATACAGGCTAGTAAAGGAAAAAGCCTGACTAACTCACCTATCCTACATCACTTAACTCAGTATTGACAAGATATAAGAGGTGGTTTAAAAGGAATATTTTGGAGGTTAAGTTAGTCACCAGTGAATTCAATCTAATTAAAGAGGCAGGGAACCTGAAAACTCAATCCAAGTCTAGGAGGATTCTAAAAGACCACAACTGCAGAGTGAATACACAATCGTTTAAAGTAATGGAGCATTCACCAAAATGGAAACATATAGAAACATAAGACACATCTCAAAAATTTTGAAAAGGAAATCATTCATAGTATATACTCTGATCAAATTTAAAATTCTAGGTAATGGATCACTTAAAACTGATTTTTATTCCTAATAATTACTTTTAAGACACATTATTCTAAAGAGTCACAAAACACTTGGTGCATAAATATTTTACATTCCAGTATTTTCACTCATATCTAGTATTCTCAAAACAATTCATGGTCATCTCAGGAAACAAGCCCTTACTCTTTACATTTTGTATGTGTTTCCAACAACTGAGGTCTCAAAACCATCATAATTATCTTAGCTAGTTTCTTTCTTTCCTTATATTCAATATCCATTGTATCACCATGATTTCTTTTAAAATTTTTTCTTTAGCTATGGACTCTTCTATAATGCCAATGAATGTAATGATCAATATGACTTTTATTCCAAATAATACGTGTATTTTTTATTAAAGTAAAATATACAGCCAATTGCAAAATTCTTAAGTGTATGGATGTATAACTTTGCAAATACACAATAACTATATAACCAATGCATAAATCAAGACACAAAACACAGCCAGTAAGGAGTGTAGCCTCTTCCTCTTTTCCAGCCATTGCCTTTGAAATGTTAAATCCCTCCCTGATTTCTACTATCATATCATTGAACTTCAGTGAACTTCCTCTTGCTTCCTTCTACTTGATATTGTGTCTGCAATAATTACCTGTGTTGTTTCAAAGAGTAGGACTTCAAGTTTTTTTACTATAGTATGTCTTATTATATAGCATATACCAAATTTATTTATACATTCCAGTTTTGATGGATACTTGAATTATTTATAGTTTGTTACTACAAATAAATAAATATGAACGTTATTGTTACTACATTTTGGTACATTTGGTATATCACTAGGAGAGGGATTGCTTTGTTAGTTTCAGTACATACTATAAAATAGCTTTCCTATATGCTTGTACCTATTTTCACTAACAGAAGTCTATAAAAGTTCCATTTACTTAACATTCTTAATAAAAAAATATTAGTGCTATTATATATTCTGTATTTCAGTCCTTTAAAAAATAATAGTTCAGCCGGGCACGGTGGCGCTTGGCTGTAAGCAGCAGCCTAGGAAGCCGCGGTGGGGTCCAGGTCGCGGTCGGAGTCCCGCTCGGGGCTATGTAGCAAGACCTAGTTCCAAAAAAATAGCTGGGCGTGGTGGCACGTACCTGTAATCCCAGCTACCTGGGAAGCTGAGGTTGGGGATTGCTTGAATCTGTGGTACCCCGGGCAACGTGAGTCTGGGGTTCCATGGGCAAAAATAGTGAGACCTAGTCTCAAAAAATAGTAATAATAAAATAAAATAAGATTTAGTAGTTCAGGTGGGCATACACTGGTATCTTGTGATTTTAATTTGCATTTTCTTGATGAGTAATGATGTTGAACAATTTTTCACATTAGCTGCCATTTTAAATATCTTTTTTTCAGTGAAGCAAATTTTTTAAATGCTTGCTCAGTTTTTACTACAGAGTTAGTATTTTTTAATGATTCAAAGTTTTCTCTTTATAGACAGATACACATCTCATATATATGTGTGTTTCAGCTAGTGCAAAATTGTGCATTTAGTTTTTCATTTTTTATTATGGTGCTTTTAATTTTAATGGAGATTCTTAGAGATGATAAGATAATGTGTCCTATTAACAATACTATTTTAAGGAAATAAAAAATAAGAAACTAAAGCATAAATATAGTGTCAATAGAAAATTTGCAGGGAAAAAGATGATGAAATATTTGGAAACAATAAAAATGATAAAAAATCATAGGGAAAAGATAAGAATTTAGAATTACAATAAAATGACTTTTAACCTGGAAATTATATATAATTAGACCATTAACTAGGTTTATGGCATTTTTTTCCCCAGATCTGCATGATAGTAAAAAAAATCACCATTTTCCCCTGTATTAACTTCATACTGCTACTATCACAAATTACCACAAATTTAGTGGCTTAAATAATGAGTTTGTTATCTCATTGTTCTAGAGGCAAGACATCTGAAGAGGGTCTAAACTGCTCCTGCAGTCTCTTGGGGGGAGTCTGATTCTTAGCTTTTCCCACAGTCTAGCAATCACTTAGCTCTTCCCTCCAATTTCAAAACCAACATCTCAGCATCGTCTCTCTATAATCTCTTTACTCTCTAGAGACCCTTTGGTTTATGCCAGGCTCACCCAGATAATTCAGGTAATTTCTCCAACTTTTAAATCCATAACTTAATCACATATGCACAGTTCTTTCTGTAACATATAATAGTATATACATAGCTTTTCGAGATCAGCACAGAGGGGGTCCTCATTTTTGTTTACTACACAGTTGCCTTTGCTAATGAAGGTAATAGAGGACACATTTCATAAACATGAAGGATGAAGCGATGAAAAGGGAAAGAAAGGATCCAACACAGGAGAGCAGTATTGGATTGTTAAATGCAACCAATAATGAATGAACTGAAGACTGTAATGATCTAGAAGGAATATCTATCTAGAAGGGAAAAAAAAAAAACCTTCAGATGAACTGGTTGTTGATACTTAATCACTTTGGCAAAGTATTTGAAGACAGATTACCAATAAGTAATAAATATATGGCAATTTTTAACACAAAGGCAAGTAAATGTTAGATTAAAAATTAAGATGATGATGCAGTAGACTATGTGGATCAGGGTTGAATAATATTTACAATTGTTGCTTTAATCAATATTACTGTGTTGAGAGATGAGGGTATAAGAAGAGTGTATGGGTAGGAAGAGAAAGAATGTTCATACATTTTGGGGTGGTATTATAAAAGAGATACATCATGCCATCCACAGGAGAAAATCAATATAGTCTGAAATTGAAAAATCAAGAAATTACAGTATATGTATATATAACGTATACATGCAAAGCAAATAACAGAATATTCAAAAACAGTGAAATATGGAAAAAGAACCAAGAGTACAGAGGAGAGTGCAGATCACATGGTTTTGATTAAAAACTTATAATGTGTAAAATCATTCTTTTTCACCAAACATATAGCTCTCCCTCTACTTTTTCTAGGCATCTTTGCAGTTACAGTGATAACCTTGGTACTAAATTCTGGTTCCCCCAATGAAATGTGGACAAAGAGTTAGATACTAGTTTTTTTTGTTGTTTGTTTTTGAGACTAGGTCTCGCTATTTTTGCCCGTGGAATCACAGACTCACGTTGCCTGGGGTACCACAGACTGAAGCAATCCCCAGCCTCAGCTTCCCAGGTAGCTGGGATTACAGGCACATTCCACCATACCCAGCTGTTTTTTTGGGACTAGGTCTTGCTACGTGCCCCCAGTGGGACTTGAACTGTGATCCCTGGCCCCAGCTGTGGCTTCTTAGGCTGCCACCTACAGGCATGCGCCACCATGCCTGGCCCTAGATGCTAGTTTTAAGACTAACCTCTGAAACTTCTAATCTTGGGTAGTTCATGTTTTTTCCTTGTTAAATAAGCTGTGGATCCCAAGTCTTAAAGACAGTGGAACCATTAAAAATAAAAAGAAACCTACATCTTCAAGTCTAATATTTCATTTGACTAGTAACATTCACAACGGATTTCTTGTAAGAAATGATAGGTAGTCATATTAAACCACTGAAACTCTGGGTTTTTCTGGGACAACAGTGAAACTACTATGCTGGTTTAAAAGGAAAAAATGGCCGCAAATTCTTTGCCAATATTTTGAGAAGTGGCATCTAAGTCTCCTCCCCTAAAATCTTGAACAGGCCTATGACTCAGTTAAAACTAAAACATGAGATAAGTGTTACTTTTTGAGGTTAGATCAGAAAAGAATGTAGTTTCTACCCTTTTTATTGCAACATTTGCCTTAGTCTATGCTAAGAAGGCTGACTACCCTGCTGCCATACTGTGAGGAAGCCCAGGCCCCATGGAGAAGTCATATACATGATCTTTCATAATCTTCCCAGGTGAGTGACAGAGAAAAGGTGTTCCTTTGCGCCTTACTGAACCATGTTCATGTACATAAACAACCAACTTAATTAAAAAAAAACTGTTATGGTATTTTGAAATAATTTATTATAAAGTTGTGGTGCCCCAATATTTTAATTAAGTCATTTGCTTATTAATCTGTGCATTTGAATGAAAGTTGCTAAACTAGGGAAATGTCATGAATTATTTATTCATGATTTGGAGACGTTGTTACTGCTAGTTTTCTTACCCAGAAAGCTCATTTCCCGACCTACGTAAGTGAATTTCGAACTTTTCAAGAAGTAAAACACACTAAGAAATACATTTCATAAAAATGACCTAGTACCCACACTAGGGGACTTTCATCAGTGAGTCTCACATAATTCACTTGAAAAACACTCTAGACTATCATCATTCTTAATGATGTCACCAAGTCCAACCATTAAGACTTCAAAATGACCACTCCCTTCTGAACTCTTTTGTAATTCCTATAGCTCATTTATTAGTTACGTTGCATTTTCCCCACTATCTATGCTTAACTTGATACAGTATACTCCTCTATAGGGTAAGATCCTGTCCTGTATCTCCCACCTGATAAATTCATAGTACTCAATACCATCTTGCCATTATGTTTCTAAATCTTACAGTTATTAGCATTGGATTTAGATTTCTTTTGGCTTTATCCAGGAGAAAAAATTATTTAACAACCTATTCACATATTGTGCTTGACTTAAAACTGGAAACGTAGACAAAGTAGTACCAGCTCTTTTAGGTATGTAGTATTTAACCATTTACCAAATCATCAAGATACGAACGAATTTTCTAGTAACTTTCATTTCTATGAGGGGCACTATTTTGACCAGGCACAAAAGAGCAACAGAACCAAATTCTCACTGCTAAAATATCCTGGGACTGGTAAAAAGGCAAAGTATTCTCTAACATTTGAATTTGTCACAACTCGCAGCAACTATACACCTTGACGTAGTTTCAAGAACTAGTTCCTGCCCTGACTTAGGCGGGAAGCCAGCGGAGGGAAGGGGGGCGGGTGAGGGACCCTGGGTCCCGCTCCTCAACCTTGTCTCTCCAGCAAAGGGTGACTCCGCAGCAGCTGCAGAAGCTGAGGCGAATCTTCCACTCTAACCTGACCCATCGCCCCGGAGTAGGTTACCTACACCGGGAAGCATGCGCAGAACTCGCCTTCAGGAACGGCCCTAGCAACGCTGACTCCGCCCCCTGGTGTCGCAGGGAAAGCGCTCCGCCACGTCCGTGCGCGCCTGGAGCCGGATGCGCGCCTCGGGCACGGGCGAAGCGGAGGACGTGTGCCGCTGTGCGAAGACCCTCGGGCTGTTGCAGGTCTGAGTCCCGCTCCCCTCCCTCACGCGGGTCTCCGCACCTCGCCGGGGACCAGTGATCTGATTGGAACCAAGCGACTGCGGGGGAGTGGATGCGCTTTGACTAACGGCGTTCGCGCCGGGGTAGCCTACGAGCGGGGCCCTTGGGTTCTGCGCGAAAGCTTGCGTTTTCAGGATCGTGCGGGCCTGGTGGAAAAAGGTTTCAAAATCACCCCCCCCCCCCCGGCCTCAAGGCCCCCCGAGTAAAACACACACAAAAAGGAAAGGCTTTCTCAAATATATTTTCGTTGCTTTGTGCCCCACGGAATGTCTGTCCTGCAAACTTAGTTCCCCGCTCTTCATGGTTTAGTTCCTGAAGTGATTTCCGGGAGATTGATGAAGGAAAGGTTTAGCCCCATATACAGTGATATATAGTGTATCAGGCAGTGTATTTAAAGTATTAGTCTGCGCCTTACGTCTAAGTTATATCTTGGGAACGTGGGACAAGAAGGACGTTCATTAACACTTGTAGCTGTCAATTTCACGGATTGGAGGAGAAAATATTACTAGATTTAAAGCCACAGCATTTAAGAATTACTTCCCTCCGAACCGCAGTGTGCCATTAAAAAAAAAACTAAGACAAAAACACTTGCCTTCTACTTGACGCGCAGCTTGGAAGGGGCCGTTTAATATTGTATGAAATGAAAAGTGGTACCTTGGATTTTCTGGAAAAAAGGATGCACATATTATGTCATCAGGTTCTTAAAAATATCTCAGGAAAAAAAATTGAAGTGGGTTTTATTTAGTACTGAACTGGTCCATAATAAAGTTTAGAGAATTTTGTGTAATTTTCCATTGAAAGGTGAATCAATTGCTTGTATTTAGGAGCTTTTTCCATTATTGCATTGCAGGTTGCAGATGACTCAAAGGTAGCTTGTCAGGTACTTCAGCAAGGCAATGTACATTTGTGTTTTTGTTTAATTGATAAGCATTTAAGGGTAAGGTGAATCAGTAAAGAATTCTGCAGATGGACTGCTAGAAAGGAAAACTTTAATAAAACACCTCTAAAGTACATTTTTTATGTTAAATATGTGGAGCCAAGAATAAAGAGCAAAAGTAGAGGTTTGAGAGATTGCTATAGATTATCTAGAATACTGACTTTGAGCCTAAAATAGATTTACATGCAAAGTAAAATTGTTGAAACTTGGTAGAAGAAGGGGTATAATCTTTTGTTTTCAATGGAAGTGGCAGAATGATGGATATAGCTAACATTAAAGTAGGAATATTTGTTAGTTCCCTGTGAATAAAATGTGTTTATGTTTTCTAAGTAACACCCACCACTCTAGATGTATTTTCTTGTGTATATTTTGAGTGTGTTTTGAATAATCACGTTTCCAACAAATGATTTGTGTGTATTTGAGGCAAGCAGTTGCCTAAGTCTGAGGACATGCTTGATGATACTGTTTCAGAGACCTTTGAAGAGAGCTGCCTGTGATTTACAAATGCTGTTCTCCCTTTTTCCCTAGGACAATAGATAGATGAAACCAGGAATAAACAACCTTTCGTTGACTTATATGTACTTACTTTATAAGTATTTGTGTTACTTGTTTTTGTAGAGGAAGGACATTTGTGTAAAGCCGTGCTAAAATCCATCTAGTTATATGAACAGGAAAGACAAGTATAGGAGATATTTTCAGGTAGCATGTATTTTGAGGATCCTAGAAAACTCACCAGTAGTTTTTCATTGCATGTTCAGCAACCATATTGACTTTCATCACATCCTCAGGATATGAATGCCTACCCAGTATGTTTAAGCCCTTTGTTGGCATGCATAAATAACTGCTGAACCATAAATAACTACTAAATACCCAGGGAAATGGAGTCTGGTTGACTTAGTCCAATACAGTTTCTTTTTGGATGAAACTCATGATCTGGATAACTCAAGACTATTATAGCCTAGCAATGTTTCTCTCTCAGAATGTCAGGTGACACCAGAACAAACCTTAACAGATGTTTTAGGTGAAACTTTACTAGATTCCTAAGATCAGCAACAGTTGACCTTTTGTTAGCCAAAGGAGGACTAAAAGCTCAAATTTCTGGAAATGTATACAGACTGATAAAACTGCCTTCTTTCCTTAGAATAAATTTTTAATGTTAGGATTTATCTGGATATATGGATGGACTCATCAAATCTGGAAACCACCTGAAGTTGTGTGCAAAATATTTCAACTATATGTGCATTTTCTAGATATAATGCCCAAGACTCTCATTTGGTAGTAAAAGGATCTGAGATCTGAGAAAAAGTAGTAGCTTAATATCTCACGTTCTCCTACTAGTATGGCACACTCCCAAAGATAGAAGTCATTATGAGG
This sequence comes from Uropsilus gracilis, assembly GCA_004024945.1. Lineage (NCBI taxonomy): Eukaryota > Metazoa > Chordata > Mammalia > Eulipotyphla > Talpidae > Uropsilus > Uropsilus gracilis. Next base: position 23,709 of record PVHY01000125.1, on the reverse strand, counting down.
TAGGTGATTTGAAGTGGCATTCAGAAGTGGATAATTTTGTAAGGCAGGAAGAAGGAATGGTACTGTCATTCTCAAATAATCCTTTCTCTGAGCAACTCCAGACTTAAGACTATGCCTAACAGAGCACATCAGAAATACTTTAATTTTTCCCTTGAATAAATTTAGCAAGTGTATTTTACTTTTCTTTCAATATCAGCATCTTTTTTCTTTGCATTTCTTTGCGTCTCAAGCTCATTGGAATTACACTCTCTAAAAAGCTCCTGATGAACAACTAAATGAGTATCACTAAATTGTTAGTAAATTATGTTGTGTATTATGTTCCACTGGACTTTTTGTTCACTTTCTATTTGGAAGACCACAGAAAGTTTCCTGTTGCATTCATAGCATTTCTCCTGTGTTTGTACTAAAAGTGCCTGGAGCCTCATAGTTATAACACCACAATGCCATGAGGCTTTATAATAAGAGAATCATTTTACAGCATTGGAATGCATATCAAATCAAAAGGACCCCAGTCTCTTTTATCCCTTGAAAGATACTATGCTTTAATAACAATTTTGGCAGTCATCATCCCTCTTTGAAGAAAATATTTAAGTGGCAAAGTTATATTACTATTTTCATTATATGTGTTTCATTATGTATTCATTACTAGTAATGAATCTCAATGATACAGATGTTTTGAACAGTGAATTCTTTGAGTGGTTGTTAAAGTTATTCTGTGAAATTTTTAAATCTCTAAGATTAGACTTTTTTGGCATACATTTCACCTTTTAGGATATTTTACAAATTATATTTGGATGCCTTCACAATTTAATGACTTGTGTATTGTGTATTATTTAAGGTAAGAAAATTGTGTCTTTCAGATAAGGTTAAAGACTCCCAGGTAATTTCATGGGATTTTACTGATTTCACTGGAACTTTGTATTTTGATTAGAGTTTAACTTTAGATTTGAGATCATGTAACATCAATTCAAAGTCAGAGCCTAAAGGGTTGAATATATTCCAGGTTAATGCTAATGTTAAACCAATACATTCCTAAAATAAACCAATATTTCTGTGTCTGGAACAAAAAGTTACTGTAAAAAGGATTTTTGGTATCTAAACTTTGTATTTGAAATAATTTTCTGAGAGCACTTCTCTGGTTTTATGGAGGGAAGGCCCAAAAGGACAATTCAGTCTTTTGAATTTATTGCTCTTTAATTTTATTTTAAAGCATACTAATTTAATGGTTTTAAAACTTGTTAACATTTGGCCGTTCATGGTGGCGCTTGCCTGTAAGTGGCAACCTAGAAAGCCGTGGCCAGAACCAGGGATCAAGGTTCGAGTTCTGCCAATGGCACTTAGTGAGATCTAGTTCCAAAAAAATAGCTGGGCGTGGTAGCGCATTCTTGTAATCCTAGCTACCTGGGAAGCTGAGGCTGAGGATTACTAGTCTGTGGTACCCCAGGCAACGTAAGCCTGCAGTTCCACAGGCAAAAATAGCAACACCTAGTCTCAAAAAAAAAAAAACAAAAGCAACAACAAAAAAAAAACTTGTTAACATTTATTAATAAATACAAAAAAAGAGCATGCAGTTGTGAGCTGAATAATTTTCTTTATAGGATCGGTGAGTAAAATGTCTTGTTTTTATTTTGTCTCCCTCTTTTTTTTAGCTCATCTGTGATAGATGTCTTAAAACTGATGTTACACTTTTGTTTGAATGAAAAAATGTCCCTCAGTTCACCCATATTTCTCAAAGAAAGGGAAAAAAATAATTCAACATTTGCGGAAATTCAGCACTCACAAACTACTTCCATAACTTCAGAAGATCCTCTTCAAAACTTATGCTTAGCATCCCAAGAAGTTCTTCAAAAAGCTCAGCAAAGTGGGAGATCAAAATGCCTCCAGTGTGGTGGTTCAAGAATGTTCTACTGCTATACATGCTACGTCCCAGTTGAAAATGTACCTATTGAACAGATGCCAGTTGTGAAGGTTGGTAAGAAATTTAAGTTGTTTGAAAATAGGGAAATCGATTTTTAAAGGACATTTTATCTATACTTCAAGAGAGATAGAATTATTCTATTTATATCAAAGGTATTTGAAGGGATACTTACCCAAGTAAAAACATCTTTAAAAAAGTTTATCTTCAAATGTGTTGCAGTCAAAAAAGATTGTAACTCAGACTAGATTAAATATTTGGCAGAGCTATTTTCATAAAAATTTAGCAATATTTTCCAAATCAAATGTGGTCTAATGTGCACTATTTAATAGAAATGATTCAAAATACTATGCTAGATGTTTGATCAATTTTAAATGGCCTACCAGACACTGCAGTTTTTAAATAGTGTTTATATAGCAATATATAAAATTTCGTGTATTAGTATATCTTAATGGTAATGAAATGCTACAAAAATTTCTTATTTCTATGACTTTTTTATCTTGGCAATCATTCTACATTTATTTTTAGATTGCTTACTTAGTAAGGGAAGATGACTACATATTAAGTAAGTACCTCCTAAGCTTTAAATTTTAGTCAATGGAATAAATTAATAAATATTTTCCCATGCATAATATGATTTTTTTAATGTCATGAGAGAAGGAATAGGGGGTGTTTTTATTTAGTTTTTAAGGGAGAAAAATGCCATACAGGAAAATAAAGCCTTATCTTCCTTTAAAAGACTGTTTAAGCTGATTGATAAATCACATTTTTTAAAAAGGCTTAGTGAGGGACCAGGCACGGTGGAGAGTGCTTTTAATCCCACCCTAAGAAGGGAGTCTGAGACTGGGAATTGCTTGAGTCTATGAGTTCGAGACCCACCTGGAGCAACATAGCGAGACCTAGAGTCTCAAAAAATAGCTGGGTGTGATGACGTATGCCTGTAATGCCAGCTACCTGGAAGACTGAGGCTGGGGATCACTTGAGTCTGTGGTACCCTGGGCAACGTGAGTCTGCAGTTCCCTGGACAACATAGCAAGACATAGTCTCAAAAAAACAAAAAACAAAAATGCCTTAGTGCTTCTTGAATTTTGATAAGTTAATGCAAAACATTTTGTGTTAACTTTTTGTAGAAAGCATAGATATTTGAAAACAGACTGATCTTTATCTGTTTGAAGGCAGAATATATTGAACTGTGGTCAACGTCATTGGTGTTACTCAGTACCTTGTTATTATTTAAGAAATTGCAATATTATGAAGAACTAAAGATTCTTGAACTTTGGTCCCTGGGGTACTTCTTAAACACATATTTTTCCTAACTATCTTACATATATAGATCTTGGTTCACAAAACTTTCTCTTTTTGTTTTTCTCTTTTCTTTTCTTTTTTTTTTTTTTTTTTTTGAGACAAGGTCTCGCTATTTTTGCCTGTGAAACCACAGGCTTACGTTGTCCAGGGTACCACAGACTCAAGCAATCCCTAGCCTCAGCTTCCCAGGTAGCTGGGATTACAGGCATGCACCACTACACCCAGCTATTTTTTTGGAACTAAGTCTTGCTATGTTGTCCCGAGTGGGATGCAAACCATGATCCTGGGTTCCAGCTAAGGCTTCCTAGGCTTTCATTTACAGGCATGTGCCACCATAGCCAGCCCTTTCTCTTTTTATTATGTTATTTTAAAACTAGTCTAGATTCATGGCTTAGATAATGCATTTTTAAAACTTGGTCCTGTATCCTTGATATAAATGATATCTTCTAGATAGCCCCTCTGTTGATCTCCAATGTAAATGACCTTTGGAACTTTCAACTGTACTTGTCAGTCATATAAGAAAGTCAGTTTTATTAGTAATAGAATATTTTGTTTCTGCTGTTTTCTTTTTCTTCTTTCCTCCTTCCTACCTTCCCTGTGATAAGATTTTGACCTAATACTGGGATACTAGGGCAAGGAAATATATCAGCTGAGACTGGTCATGAGAAAGTAATCTATAGTGAATTTGTGAAATTCTTTTGTGAAAGTCATTTGTGAAATGTGTATATGAATGGTAGACTGGAACTTTCTATAAATGGGATTTTGATGATTTGAAGCAATTAGTCCTAACTTATACCCCTCACTAGGCCTAAGAGGCATCACATAGGGTTTGAAACCCAAATTGAAATTTATTTGAGTTACATATGGGCCTTTTGGGGCTCAGTACCTTCTCTCTACATAATTGTTCTGAAAGCTGAAATAGGATTATTAGGATTATTTGGTTCTTTTTCCATATTTCACTGTTTTTGAATATTCTGTTATTTGCTTTGCATGTATATGTTATATATACATATACTGTAATTTCTTGATTTTTCAATTTCAGACTATATTGATTTTCTCCTGTGGATGGCATGATATATCTCTTTTATAATACCACCCCAAAATGTATGAATACTCTTTCTCTTCCTACCCATACACTCTTCTTATACCCTCATCTCTCAATACAGTAATATTGATTAAAGCAACAATTGTAAATATTATTCAACCCTGATCCACATAGTCTACTGCATCATCATCTTAATTTTTAATCTAATAATTTCCTTTGCAGGAAAAGAATTCTGGGATAAATGATACACAGGGCAGTTTGAATAAAGCTCAAAATAATTACTCTGAGTGAAAAAAGTCAGATGAAGCCAGTACAAACTATAATCTCATTTACATAAACTTCTAGAAATGCAAACTAATCTATAGTGATAGTAGGACTGTAGATGGTAAATGATAGGAAAAGAGGGATGTGGCAAATGCAAGAAGATACTTGGGGACAAAGGTTATATTCATTGTCTTGGTAAGTTCAAGAATGCAATGTGAAAATTCAGTAGACTGATATTCAGTAGAGTCATACTTAAATATAATATAGTTTAAATATGTGTAGTTTATTAGTTTTATCTCCTTAATAAAGCTGTTACAAACAAATAAGAAAAACAATTTTACACTTGAAGGTAAAAAAGCTATATGCCACAGGATAAATGCATAGAATCATACCGCTCTGTTATAGTATAGGGGTTGGAAAAGTGCTTATGCAAGCATATAAGACTTAAATGAGTATTTTACAGAAGACTAAGCCTAACAGGTCAGTAAAATAATAGAAAAGTATAGATTAAAAAATGCAAAAGAATATTTTTACATGGAGATAAGATATTCTATAACAAAACTTTAAACAAAATAGGCAAAATGATTTTGAAAAGTTATTTATATAAAGAGTGTACCTCCTATATCTATCCTGGTGCTATTTTTCCGATTAATGATTCCTTCGTTTGGGTTAATAAAGTCCACTTCTAAGAATCTTGTTTACTAAAAGCAAGCATATCTTTGACCTCAGGGAATGTACAGCAACAAAATTTTAATTTGATTTCAGAACTTATTTTTTTGTCCAAATATGCCATTTCAATATACCATAAAAATACTAAACATAAGTCTAGGAATATAAAAAGTATTTTTGACAACGATACTGAAATGTGAGGAATTGTACTCAGTGTTTATCGTAACAGATAAAAAATATGTTTGGGCCTTTGTTTTAAAAGCAGACTTTATATTAAATGAATTGAAAGTAGTTTTACTGTTACATGGTTATCAGCATCAAGGAATGAAGTTGGGTTTGTCTTATGACGCTTACCATTCTTGTCTGGAAATATTAAGTGCTGGAAATGCTTAAACAATATTTATAGGAACTTACTGTGAACTAGCTATTTGAGCTTTAAACACTTATAATAAAAATGATAATTTCTGTATTTGTTCATTTGTCTTTTTTTTTAATTTTAGCTTCCATTGAAGATTGACATCATTAAACATCCAAATGAAACAGATGGCAAAAGTACTGCTATACATGCAAAACTCTTAGCACCTGAATTTGTAAATATTTATACATACCCTTGTATTCCAGAATATGAAGAAAAAGACCATGAAGTAGGCAACTTTTTTTTTTTTTTTACAGCTCTTAACATTTAATCTAAAAGTGAATTTTTTATCGAAGCATGAGGCCGAGGCTAGGAATCGCTTGAGTCCATGGGTTTGACCTGTCCAGGAGTACGAGATCTGCTCAGGGCAACATAGTGAGACCTAGTCTCAAAAAATAGCTGGGCATGGTGGTACGCGCCTATAATCTTAGCTACCTGGGAGACTAAGGCTGAGGTTCGCTTGAGTCCGTGGTACCCCAGGCAACATGAGCCTGTGGTTCCGGGGACAACAAAGCAAGACCTAGTCTCAAAAAAAAAAAAAAGTGAACTTTAAACTCCATTCATTGTCTTTCTGAATTTAATTGAACATTAATATTTTCTTAATAACCTAGGGTTGTCATTATGTAGCTTTAAACTACATTTAACTTCCTTCATTGGTATATTCATATATAAAATGATCCTAGATACTTATGATTTTGAGTTGGCTTTTCTTTTGATAGCTTTCCTTTGTTAATTGTTCAGATTGTTATTCCTTGCTCCCACTATCATGTCTGCTTTTACTTTATCCCCTTTCCATTCTCCTGCCTATCCTACAGACAATCTAATATGTATACTGATGGTCAGTTTGATGAAATTGAGAAAACCAAATTACAAACCTGAAATCGAAATTTCTCCAAAAGAAAGGTGGAGGATTTTCAGTAATTCTACCCAAATTAAAATATTTAGTATATGGCTTTTATAACATTTGTCTTGACTGTTTAAGGGCCTTCATTTCTCATTTCTAGATTATTAATTCCCTTATAGTTAATATTATCTAATTGGTGAACTATTACTGGTCCTGCTGAAAAGTAACCTTCCAATAGCACTCATAAAAACTAGACCTAGACCTTGGGTACTTCTGATAGAAGCAGGTTAAACCCTTTTAAGTCTCTTGGGAACATTTGTTAGTGGGTTAGTCTAGAAAAACTACTGTGGGTTTATTCATTTATTTGTTCCAGAAAGAATTTGGTAAGTTTTGCCATTCATACTATCATTTTTTTGAGTTTATATAAAATATTGTATCTGTAAATATTACCTAAGCTTTGGATTTAGGATTACACATGTATATCCTTATATGGTCAACTAGGTGTCAGTTATATCAATTAAGTAGAACAAAGTACAAAGTTCTACAAAGAGATGTGATGTGCTCATAATCCAAGGAAAATTGGGATTTGCTTGTTGGGTATTGGAAGATATAGGGTATGCATTGTAAATGTTTAAAAAACTAATAATTTTGAAGTTTATAAATTCAAGATATTTTTTCCTTTATTATGATTGTTTTTATCTTTTCTGTATTAAAAATGACACCCTCTGTTAAAATTTGAGAGTTGGAGAAATATCCAGGAGCTGAAATACCTGTAGCCTGAATAGCCTTTTTCATTTAAATATTTACTATATGTTTTGTGGCAGGAGCTGTTCAGACATTGTAGGCTCTACCATATATGATATTAGTAAAAATGGTAGAAGGAGGTACTATAATTTATAGAACTATTCCTTTGAAAGTTAGATTTTCTAGCATTAATTTTTTACTATCATAACTATATTTTAACACATATTTGAGTACTATGAGTAAAAATATATTTAGAATTAGTTTATTAAGCTAAATTCCCTTATGTGAAATTACCAAATTGCTTTCATGAAATATTATGCTATTTACACCTGCCATCAGTGAAGGCAATAAAGGCTCACTATACTAGTTTCCTCACCAGCATTACATTGATTGTATCATTTATCCTTGCTTATTACTATATAGGTAAAAATGATATTTGAATACTAAATGCATTTCAGTACCTCCTTTATGAAATACCGTGTTTTGCTAATATCTTATAGAATACGATGATTACATTTTTTGATTCAAGGTACAGTTTACTTGGCTTCTAGCAATAGGTAAATAATTTATTTTAATACATTTGGTTAGTATTGTATAATTATGTTATTAAGTCACCAAAACTTTACAGTACATATTAAAGAATCACTTATGGTAGAACCTAATACTTGTAGTCATATCTTAGTTTCTGAGTTTTTAGTCAGAATTGTTTGATGATCATAATTTTTTTTCTCCTTTTTGCCTTAGGTTGCACTTATTTTTCCTGGGCCTAAATCTGTCTCAATAAAAGATATTTCTTTTCATCTGCAAAAAAGGATTGAAAATAATATTAGAGATGAAAATGACCCTGACAAACCATCCATTAAACGCAAGAAAACTGAGGAACCAGATTTGAATGACAGCAAATACAAAGGCATAGCACTGAAAAAAATTATCTTTATAGATAGTACCTGGAACCAAACAAATAAAATTCTCACTGATGAGAGACTTCAAGGTAAGGACAAAAATCGATGTGCTCTTTTGGATTGTTCATCCCTCCAACTTTTATTCAGAGAACTTCTTACCTACAAATATATTGGCAGAAAGTTACGTTGAAGTCCCATTCTTTTTCACCACATTTGCTTTATTTCTCTCTCTGATAGATGCTGTTTTTTTGAAATCAGGTTGGAAACCTTACAATTCATCCTTAAATAAAGACACTTGTGTGTAATCATAATACCATTATTACTCTAATAAAATTAGCTGGCTTGATAATAAACAGTAAACAGTTTAGGAAACAGTCCATATTCACCTTTCTCTCATTGACACAAAATATATACATTTGTAGCATTTTCTCACTCTGATGCAGCATCTAGCTTCACTGCCCATTTTTTATGCCTTTTAAATTTCTTTTAATCTAGAACAGCACCCTCATTTTTATATTTCATGACTTAGACTTGTGTGAAGAGAGCAGGTTGACTATCAGAATGTTTCATCAAGATTTGATTCAGTGTAAATATTTTTTGTAAAGAAATCTATAAACAAGCATGAATTCAGTCTTGTCCATGACAGTTTCAGTTTATATTGATTTATAACTATCAATAACATTTCCCTTTGCCCTCAGAAATGAACCTACTTATCTAATATCAACTTCCCTATAGTAGTGTACTCATTATTGCATCAAATCATGAGTCATATAACTGTAATGTAATCCATTCCATTATTGGTGATAAATTAACTAATAGTGATTGCTAGATCTTTTCATTATTAAGATTCATATCTTCTTTGTAATTAGCAAACTGTGGGTGAATGCTTTGAGTTTAGGAGCTGTTTCTCCTTTGCTTTTCACTAAGTAGTTGTAGTATTCATTGATGACTCTTGCATGAGTCAGTAATTATATGAGGATTTCAAAGTGATGAAATATGTAAAGAGCTTTCACTTTTCTCTTTTCATATGATTCTACTCCCCCACACCCATACCTTTTTGACACCACTGTGACCTAATAGATTTCCTTTTAACTCAGGTTGTATTTCATTTTTTGATACATTGTCTCATATTTTGCCAGTGGGTGTCCTTCATGGCCTCATTGTGGCCTTACAAGTCTTTCTGGTACAACAGGATGTCCAGAGTTCACCATTGTCCTGTCCATATCTAATAGAGTTAATCATCCTTCTAAGGAATTGTGGTTCCTTAGTAAGAGGTGATATTATTACTCAAGATAAGGTACATTGACTATTAAGATTACAGTGAAGAGGGGCACTGCAGATGTCATTGTTTAGTGGACAGAGCCAAGAAAATTAAATATATATATTTATAAAAAACAATCAATCATTCTATATCAAGAGTCCCAATTCAGATTTAACATTTGCAAGATCTTCTTTCTTTTAATACTTGTTTCTGCTTTTCACTGTGAGTGCAAGGCTGAGGTCCTAATGATGGTTTCAAGGAGTTTCTCTGCATTCCCAAGTAATGCAACTTGTAGTGTGAAGAACAGGACTCATATCACTCTCTTTTTACCTTACACATTACCTGCTTCTTGAGACTTTCTCAGTCATTTCTCTAAAAGCTTGAGGTTTCTCACTTGCTCTTTAATGACTTTATGTACCAGGTATATGTAGAAGGGAAGAGAGCTAATCAGTTAGTATTAGTTAGTTGTCAAAACAATTTCAACTAGATCAAGCTTTTCCTGGGCTAAAATGTGTATCACCTAAAAATTAAAAAAAAAAAAAAAGTTTATGATGTTTTTTAGAGTATAATTTGTGGAATTTAATCCCAAGCATGAGTAACAAGACTAGATTTAATGAGCTTAATTTATAGAATTTGTACCTCTGAGACCTTCATATATGAATAAGATTACTTTGTCATTCTATGTGGAGAGAAGAGAGAGAATGAGAGAGAAAGAAAGAGAATGACAGAGAGAAACAGAGAGAGAGAGAGAGAGAGAGAGACAGAGACCTGGAAGAATCTTGTGACTCGTGTTTAATGTTTATGACAATTCCGGTATATGTTATTTTGTTTTAATTATTACTAGTTTTCCCTTTTGATTTTTCTGAGCCATTTTTTTATAGTTGCCTTATATTACTGAGATACATTTCAATATGTTTTCAGTGTCATTTGTTCTTAAAGCTTACTTAAAATCAGATTTGTACAAAATGTTATTCCTTCCCAAATGACCAAAAAAAAAATATTATATTTAAAGAATTTCTTATTTCCCTAAAATCATGAATAAAAAGATTACTATTCAGGCATCTATGCTTATTCTACTTTAAGTCCTGCCCCTCTGGCTCCTCATTACAATGAGGGATAATTGGGGATTTGTTCATATTTATAATGTTGTTGCATTTGAACCAAGTCACTTCCACAAGAAACCACCCATGTTTGTTATGAATTGTCTTTAGGTTTTAAAACATTTTATTATTTGATGGAATTAAGCTGAACAAACCAACTCAAAAACCTCAGTTTATACCCTCAAGTGTAATTAATGTATTAGAAATGACATCATTATGGATGTTAAGAGGCCCCTTGACAAAGCAAAGTGTACTATTTTGCCAAAATTTATAGAGAACTAGCTCTGGATGTTTTACTACTGCCAGAATAAAACATTTGAAAACAAGTGCCTGATTAATTGTAATGGGGATGAGTGACCTTTTTTTGAAGGCTCACTGTAGGAAATTTGGTGGGAAGGATGCACTGGGGAAGGAGTCTTCTGTGTGTGTGTGTTTGGGAAGTCCAAATTATTAAATGTGGGATGTGAGGGCTATCTGGCTGTGACGTCTGTCACCCCATTGATCGCCAGGGTTGATTTGGCTGATCTGGCCGGCTAGGTGGGTGTCCCCTTCCTCCCTCACGGCTCCATGTGCGTCCCTCCCGAAGCTGCGCTCTCGGTTGCGGAGGATGGCCTTCCCCTAATAGAGACTGACCGTTCTTCGGTCGAGGGTATACGAGTAGCTGCGCTCCCCTGCTAGAACCGCCAAACAAGCTCCCAAATTATTAAATGCATTTAATAATTGTTAGAAATTGGCATAGTTGTTAAAAATTAGCCAATTCTCCACCTTCATTTTGACTGCTTTGACACAAAATTTAGAGTGACATTTTGTTCACACTATAACTTTTCCTAAACCCTACTCTGTGTTAATGACTGCTGTGTTACAACAGCAGTGTTGTTACTGTGTTACTGCATTAACAAGTCCTCACAGAATGATGTGACAATATCGCAAGTATTCTCATTTTTTCATGTGAAGAAATTCAGGAAACAATTTTAAAAGGAAAAACCATTAATAATTATCCACCTTAAAGTTTTACTGCTAAACTTTTTAGTAATTTTATCTTATAGTTACTGATTGTCAGAAATACTAGCAAGATAATTCTTAGACTTGTAACTTTAAAGTCATACTTAGGGATTTGCCTTTATATCTATGGATGAATTTGAAGAATTTAAAAATGTAAAGCCAAAGAATTTAAAGCCATCATTAAAAAATTTAAAGCCACTAAACTTCCATGTGAAAAATAGTAAGATACATCAAATCTGACTGGCTCAAAGTGTAAGGATTTAATTTAATTGTGTAGACCTGTGGTTTTAAATTAATGTTGAATCCACTGAATGGTAGGAGTCCTATAGTTAAATTTATCACTCTAACTTAGATAACTGACCAATCATCGATTTCCCTCTTGTTTAACTTGAGTAAACATTTGCATTTTTATTAAGTTCAAAACAAAACATTTAAATCTTCTCATTGACATAATTCAATTTATATTTTATGTTTAAAGGTGGGAACAGATCTGCCACCTGACTTCTTGTCCCAGTTCTACCATTATAGGGAAAGGGAACTTGCTTTCTAAAACAAATTGCGATACATGTGAAAGAATATAATTTTATTATTTCCTTTATTTTCAACCCACAAATTATATATTACTCTTTCTGATTTGTACAGGCAGCATTTATTGGATTTTCATAGATGTTTACCTTTTTTTTGGTCTAATCATTCTTTAAATTCAAACTGCCTTTGTTAAATACATTCTTTATAAATATTTTTATTGGATTTTTTTGTAGATGCTCAATTTTTTATCTGTTAGTGATTTTTGCTGAAGCATAGTTCTGCTGGCCAGTTATTTTCTCTTTACACTTTTATTATTCCCCTTTTTCAGTGTTCAGTTGTTGCTAATAAAGTCCCCTGCCATCCTAATTACCATATTTTTGTATGTAATCTGCTCAGTAGCTGCTTTTAGTGTCTTTATTTTTATCCTTTTGCAGTTATACTCCTATGCAATGGATCTAGTCACTGAACTCCTGGTATTTGTCCTTTTTGGGATATTTTGTCATGTATTTGTACCTTTGCATTTTAAAAAGTTTCCAGAAAAAGGTCTTAGACTCTCTTTAAACTCTTATTTTGTTCTCTGCTTCTGACACTTCTATTAGACATTCTGTCCTCCATATCACAGTCTCTTGATATTTTCCATATTTTTGTCATTTTGCTGCACATAAAAGGTAGTTTTTAAGTTAAAGTGATTTGTGATCATAGGCAATTTCTGATGGCTCAGGCTTATAATCCCTCTTTATTTCTTATTGTAAGAGAAAATATTGTTTCAAAATATGGCAGAATAAATACATCTAAGTACTGGCTTATGAAACTAGAGCATTTTGGGTTTGCATCTGAGTTATAAGAGGTGAGAGTATTGTTCTGTGTGTTGATGACTCATTTACTCTTTAAAGGTAGAAACAGGCATTTTAACTGTCTTTGAAGCATACCACAGATGTAACAGTACTAAAGAACAGATGCAAATATAATGTTCATAAAGATGTAGCCAAAGAGTGATAATTCAGAAGTAAACTCTTAATAGTTGTAAGGACCATTAACCTATCTCTCAGTGAGTTTTAAAATAATGTTTTAAATGTCATTTTATCTAAGAATTGAAGCTCTTCTGAAACTGGTAATTTAGTCCACCAACAGATTAAAAACGTACAAACTGGTAAGTAGAAGATATAAAGAGATACACATCTTAAATGTTAACTACTTTTTAACCCGTTCAATGTGTTTAAGAAAATATTCTACTTAGAATTGAGAATGAAGGCATGGTGGCGCATGCCTGTAAGTGGCAGCCTAGGACGCTGCGGCCAAGACAGGGATCATGGTTTGAGACCTGCCGGGGCCATGTAGCAAGACCTAATTCCAAAAATATATAGCTAGGCGTGGTGGCGTGCTCCTGTAATCCCAGCTACCTGGGAAACTGAGGCTGCAGATTGCTTGAGTCTGTGGTACCCTGGGCAGTGTGAGCCTGTGATTCCACAGGAAAAAGGAGACCCAGTCTAAAAAAAAAGAACTGAGAATGAAGGAATTTCATTGTGCTCTTAAAATCTTAAAAAGGAAAATCTTTAAAATAATTAAAAGAAATCTTCATTATTGTACTGCAACCTGTGATTAAGAAGTAATATTTATACTTCCCTTTTCTTTTTTTTTTTTTTTTCTTTTTTGGCAGGATTGTTACAAGTTGAGTTGAAAACAAGAAAAACTTGCTTTTGGCGCCACCAAAAAGGAAAACCAGATACCTTCCTTTCCACAATTGAAGCTATTTACTACTTCCTGGTTGATTACCACACCGATATATTAAAAGAAAAATACAAAGGACAATATGACAATCTTTTATTTTTCTACTCTTTTATGTATCAGTTAATAAAGAATGCCAAATGTTCTGGAGACAAGGAAACAAGAAAACTTATCCATTAGCTTTTAGGAAACCATTTATACAATTTTATTTTTGCTATAATCAATAAACTTACTATGCTTTGTTTATTATTAAGGGATATACATGGTAATCTTTTTGACCACTTGAAAGAATTCCATTTCATTCATTTTACTTTACGAGGAAATTATGTCTAAGAGCATTTTTAGTGATAATGTTGACTGAGTATCATTTCAGAAGTTATTTACTCAACTTTGGAATATCAATTTATTCCTACATTTTAGTATGTATTATTTATATATGTGTAATTAGTTATAATTAGATCTTTGTTCAGATGTTTTGCTATCTTTCCACCTATACTCATTGCTACCTTTGGAGGCAGATAAGATCAAACTTATGACTATAAGTGATTTACTTAAAGTTAATGGCAAACAGAACTAGAATTATAGCTCTAGTCCTTAGTCCCTATTTCCTATAGTCCACATTGACTGTGATGGACCTTTCTTGTTTGTTTACATCTGCCCAGCATCTTTAGGGAGAAATTACTAGCAATCGTACTGTCACAGAAATGGACCTTATGAATCAGTTTACCATATAAAGTGCCCAGTGATTGATCCAGGGATGAACATGATGAAGCCACATGTTTTCTTACTGAGTTCTTGCCTCAGAGCTGTAGACAGCACCTCAATAATTCAGGCAAGTAAGTTGAAAGAGGCAAATTTATTTAAAGAAACAGGAGTTACAAAAAAGGAGTCACAAAAGGTGAGATTCCCTGGAAACTTTCCAGGGAGGGATAAAAATTACCAACATGATTTCCCCAGCTTATTTATGAGGTTCCTATGCATATTCTGAAAACCCCATCTAAAGTATGTTGATGATAACCTAAAATATGCTGAAGCCAGTAACCTAAGAAATATAGCCTAAGGGGTAGATAAACTACAGTCTAGAAAAACAACCCATGACTTAACTGAATCAGTTTATTGGTGTGCAGCCCAGTTTCTCCTTGAATCTTCCTCTTTCTGTCTTTACCACATCAGGCCTTGTACTACCTTGTATAGCCCACCCAGAACACCAAAACATGTAAAGTATATAAAAACCCTAACACCCTGTTAGGGGTACTCAACCTTTGGATATGAATCTGCTGAATCAGTACCAGTACTAATAAACTTGCTGCTTGCCAGCTCTGGTGTCCTCGTTCCCTGATTGCCAGCCTCCATAGTTGGAGCAATGGCTAGGTACAATTTTTGTTCCCTGAATGGCACGCTGGGTATGGGTCCCTGTTCCCTGATTGCCTGTTTTCACATCAGTCTTTAATTGTGATTGGCTGAAGTCACAGAGGTGGGACCTTCTTTGTTCCATTCTTCCATAAACTGGTTCTATGCTATCCTAAAGTCCTATTCCCTGCTTGTTTCCTTCAGACCCCAGGTGTGCTTCCCTGGGGCATCTTCATGTCTGGCCAAGGAAAAACTTGTCTTTGAAGTTTATTTTTTTCTGGTAGTCTTTATTTCTCCATTGTCCCCTCTTCAAGGTTTGTTTATCTACCTACCCTAACCAAAGGACTAGTCTGTCCCTGTGTCTCATTATGATCTAGAATCATTTTTGGTAAATGAAATGAATGCTGTTTATTCTTCAAAATGCCATATGGTGAAATTGTTGAAATACAGAATATAGAATCAGTTTTTTCATCTTTAAAGAGAATAGTAGCTACCAACTAATTTTGCAAGATTATTACAAAGATTAACTCTGTTAATATACGTAAGGGGCTTTCAGCAATACATGGCACTTAGTAATCTGAGTATGTGCTTATATTTGTTTTTTGGAATTGTGAATTAAGCATGATATAACCTGACAGCTGCTAGTGACTTCTCTGCTGAGGATAGCAAGAGCTACCTTAGGGTGGCGTCAGGGAGGGAAAGCCTACTGGAGAGAGAAAAAGGCAAAGTCCTGTGGGCATCACTTCATATCAGGCTTTGTGACTGAAGTTACCTATCTAGCTGGTTGTGAATGGAGCCCTACTGTCCTAGAAGGCCTCTGTTTCTGCTTCTGATCCTCCCTCCACTCTTTTCTGTTCTGTTCTGTTCTCTCTATGAGATAGATCTCTTTACCCTCTCACTTTTATTTATTTGTTTATTTATTTATTTAGAGACTAGGTCTCACTATGTAGCCAGGGGTAATCCCAATCCCATGGACTCAATCTATCCCTGGCCTCTTTGCCTCCCAGCACGTGGATTACAGACCCAGCCACTATGCCCAGCTTGCCCTGTCGTTTTTAATTGGGTTCAACAAATGGGAAGACCCAGCAGGAAAATGAAATTGTGATCTATGTTCCCTACTTCCTTTTCTGCCAGGTCACCATGAGTTGGCTGTGCTATGCTACTCAACCTTTCCAAGTAGTTATGCAGTTACCTTCTCTACTTTCAGAACTCTGCTCCCCCTCTTTCATTTTTTTATTTTGAGACTAGGTCTCGCCATTTTTGGCTGTGGAACCGCAGGCTCATGTTGCCTGTGGTGCCAGGGACTCAAGCAATCCCCAGCCTCAGCTTCCCAGGTAGCTAGGATTACAGGCACACACAACCACTCCCAGCTATTTTTTGGGACTAGTCTTGCTGTGTTACCCCAGGCAGTACTCGAACCATGATCCCTACCATAGACCCCGCCGACTCCATAAGCTGTTGCTTACAAGCATGCTCCACCATGCCAGGCTGTTCCTCCTCTTTATCTTTCACTTAGGAGTAGTAATGGGAGCCAGGTGTCACTAAGCCTGGGTTGTTCACTACCCTTCTTTGAGTACATTTGAAATATTGTAAGGTCTCTACCTGGTCGTATTTACTAGATACTGAGACCCAAAAAGATTAACTAACTTTCCCATAGTCAAGTTCACACAACTAGTTAATGGAAGAACTTCATCTAGAGTCTGGGACTTGGACTTTTATTCAGTGAGGTCATTTTATTTGCTATTCATTAAAAGGACTGTGGATTATATAAGGCTTGAACATTATTAGGCCCATAGTCTTAGCCAAATAAACTAACTGACTCGCCTGTTTAGTAGTTATTTTACAAGAACAGAATTAAAATGGATTTCTTCATGTTTAGAACTTGGCCTTGAAACAGAGGAAGGCCTGAACTGATTTAAGCAAGGCCAAAGTTGGATTTCTCTGGGCTAAATTTATACAGGCCTGAGCCAAATCTATTGCCTTTTACTAGCTTTACAAACCAACTAGACATTACAGTTAAGAGGAAAAGGGAAAAAAAACACAACAATCTTATCACTCATTTGACTCCATTTCACTGCAGGCTTCAGATAACCTACTTTCTTCAAGAACTTAATTGACAACTAAGCCCAGATAAAATCTTAAGTTCTTCCCCCAAAATGATAACACCCCTTAGAACAAAGAATTGCAAAGAATTGGCTATACTTGTCTTGTTTTTCTTTGGTATGATAGATTGCAAAAATGGCTCTAATTCTTTACTCCTCTTTGTATTCATGGTTCTTTTTTATGCTCCTTTGAAGTACTCTCTGATTCTGGACCACATGTATTTCTAAAGACCTAGCATATTTCCATTTACTTTTGTACTTCTGTGGTTGCCATAAACACATACATGCCTGTGAACCTGGGGGAGGGTGAGAAAGACCTGGTGCCCTAGTTACCCTAGTTGAGTTGTGCCTAGATGGGCTTAATAGATTTGCAACAAAAAGCAGATGTATGAATGAGGCCAGTCAAGATTAGTAGAGCTACCTAACACCTACCTGATTCCAGGGATGTGAACAAGGATGTCTATTTTTTGTCTTTGAAGTTTTATAACTTTATTACCCAGAATTATTATGCCAATAGATATCTTATTTTTAGGTGTAGTATCAGACATACCTTACTCTAAAACTTTTGTGGATTCTAATGTTTTGGGTCTAGGTCTTGCCTGTGTTGCCCCGGGCAGGACTCAAACCTGACTCCATAAGCTGTTGCTTAGAGGCATGGGCCACAGTGCTCAGCCACTTCCTACCTTTCTAATTTTCCTTTCTTCCTCTCACCAGCTTGGGTTGCCTTTCTAATAAAGTGATAGATTTAATTTTGCTTTGGATTCTTTTCTCAGGAAGCCAGGTGTATTAATCTGAATTTGGTGAAGAAAGCAGATTCATTACAAGTACTTCATGAACAAGTTTTAATAAAGGAATCAGAATTTACCCAATTATGGGGTAGTAAAGTTCTGGAAGACTTCAGCAGCATTAAACTAGAGAAACTAGTTCAACCTGAGAGCCTCAAGACACCCTTGACTTAGTTTACTGAGACTGTGTGTCTTGAGCATATCGTCTTCTCTTTCCTTAGTCTTTTCAGGAGTACTTTGGGCCAACAGAAAGGCATCTTCTTAGATCCTTCAGAGATATTAAAAAAGGAGTGTGTAGCTACACCCTTTATTTATTATTTTACTTAACACCAGAGAGTGGTGATACCATAGATTCTTGCTTTTTTGTTGCAAATTTATATTGTTTTAATGATCACACATTTGATTTAGTGAAACAATTTAATTTTCTGACTTCGCCTATACTGGGCACTATATTCCTTTCAATTCCATGTGCATATCAATCTCTTTAATAGAGTTATCAAAAGTAGTGATACTGGAAACCCCCCTCCAGCCATTAACAGTTGATACATACATTTGATAAAGAGCTAGCTACTCTCCGATTACTATAGACTTGCAGATTTTACAGAGATCTGGGTAGTACTTTGATTTGCATACCTGCATGACAGGACATCCCCCCCAGGAGGCCTTGGTGTGAGGACTTAGGAAGAAATGTATAAAGAGGTTTGAGGAACAAAAAGGGGATCAGCCATTTTTGGGAGCAACTGATTTTGGGATTAACATTCTGGGGAGAAGGACAATGTTAAGTGCTGCCTGGCCACATGGCCTAAGCGGGTAGCCAGGCCATAGACCCAAGCCTGAGGACTCACAGATTTAGCGTGGTTAGGCCGACTGTGTGTGTTAAAGTGAGCCTAAGGATTTTTGGAAAGGCCATGAGGAGGCCTTGATGAATCTGCTGGTTGTTTCTGTTCTTCGGAGTTTCTACCACCTGAAGTGAGTAGGACACAGCAAGGAGAAAACAGTAGCAACTTCGTCTACCTGCTTGGATGGAACACGCCAAGAAAAAGAAAAAGTTGTTTGGAGCACGCGCTGATGAACTCTAACTGGACATTGGTGAGATGATCAAGACAAACTGAGGTTTTGGACCATGGTGAAATGATCAGGGATTTTTCTAATATGTTTCTTTTTGTAGTAATTAGGAAATCACTTTGTTAGAAATAGTTCATTTTTTTATTTTAAGACTCTTGTTCTGGCTTTGAAAATAATGGTAAGGGGGCTATGGATGACAAGAACCCACAATTTTAAATGTCTTTAGGCTGCAGGAGTTATAAAAGTTATATTTAAGGTCAAGTGACTGAGTTCAAAATGCAGTTCTGAAACAGGGCGACCACGGAGGGACTTTTAAACTTTGCTTTAAACACATATACAGGCCTGCTTTTTTCTACAAAGCAGGCTACAAGCCATTCACATTAGCAATTGCCTTTATCTTCTATACTAGATACACCTTTGCCTGCTTCTCTCCCTAGGAAGCAGGCTACAAGCAGGCCATTTACCTTTAACCTTTACCTTAACCTTGAGCACCTCTGCCTGCTTCTCTCTACAAAGCAGGCTGCATACTGTTCATTAATATTTTGACTGTACCTGCCTACTATTGATATGCAAACATCAGCTACCAGCTTCTCTCTGCTTTCTTTCCCTCTTTCAGACCTAAAAAGAAAAATACTTAAAAACTAGTTTAAACTCTTGTGGGTTCTTTTTCACCATCCCCAGCCTTCTCAACCAAAATACCAACCCAATGCAAGACTATCAGTGTAGACTAATTTATTTCTAACAAAGTGATTTTCTAATTACTGCAGAAAAAAACATATAAGTAAAACTCCGATTACTTTAACATTGTCCAAAACCTTTCTCAACATTGTCCAAAGTCCTTTCCCCAGATTGCCTAAAAATCCTCAGTCTCTCAGTCCTGATCATCTCACCAATGTCCAGTCAGAGTTCATCTCCAGACGCTTGAAGACATGTTCCTTTGGCTGCTTCCTTGGCTTGCTCCTCCTTGTCTTCCATGCTGTGTTCTCCTTGTCGTTCATGTAGCAGGAACTCCATGGTGCCAGACCAGCAAAGTTCATTTTCTTTTCAGGCCTGACTTTCCCACGGCCTCTTCAGACACGAGTTAAACTCAGCAAAACAAACTCCAACACAGAGTTCAAATCTGCAAACTTCTTAACTGCCTTTAGCACACATGCGGCTAGCCCAGGTCAGCCAAGGGCTGTAGGCCCCTGGTGGTCAAGCTCACTTGGTTCACATCTCTGTCTTACAAAATAACTGAAACCAAATCACTCTCCTAGTGAATCTATCTGATCTCCACATTGCATCCCAATTCCTTCTCTTTATTTTCACACCCTTTATATATCCTGATTTCCCACCTTCCAGGAAACCTGTGTCACCTTTCTCCCTCCTGCATCTCCCTGAAGGGAAATTCCAACTAAGGTCATTCTCACATTAGCATATCTGTCCTTGAAATCTGCAATCTTAAACAGGAGACAAAGGCACACCCTATCTGTTCTAAGTTTTTTTTTTCTTCCTGCAGTCACTGAGAGAAGCTGGTGGCTGGCATTTGTATAACAATAGTAGATAGTTCAGTGAAAATAGTAGGGTGTTCAGTTGTTCAGTGCAAGGTGTTGAGCTTTGAGTCTGCTTCTTAGGGAGAAGCTGGAGAAAGAGGATTTTTCAGTTATGTAGTTTAAAAAGTCTCTCATATCTGATACCAGTAGGAATGATAGGGTGTGCTACCCCCCGCCCATTGTCTCCTGTTTAAGACTGCAGATTTCAAGGACAGATGCTAAAATGTGAGAATGACCTTAGTTGGAATTTCCCTTCAGGGAGATGCAGGGGGAGAAAGAAGTGAAAATTTCCTGGAAGGTGGGAAATCAGGATATAGCAGTCAGCTCTTCTTTTAAAATTCTATCTCAAAAAAAAAAAAAAAAAAATAGCCGGGCATGGTGGTACATGCCTGTAATTCCAGCTACCTGGGAAGCTGAGGCTGGGAATTGCTTGAGTCTGTGGTACCCCGGGCAACGTGCGCCTGTGGTTCCACAGGCAAAAAATAGCGAGAACTGGTCTCAAAAAAGAAAAAGAAAATTCTATCTCAAAAATCTCATTCAATGCACAAGACAATAAGCACATTCGCTCTCTTCTGCACAGTTTTCTCAAAAATTTGCTTCTAAATACTGATCCTTAAGAGACCCTAATGAAATGTTTGACTAAACACTTAATGAGACTGCACTGAAGACCACCAGCCATAAATCATCTTCTGTAAATGAGTATCTCTAAACACTCAGTGAAAGCCTCCAATAAAAAAGAGGATCCAATTAATGAAGAAGGGGGAATCAAATGGTAATGGATAAGCAGAGAACAAAAATTAAAATTTTTTTTTTTTTTTTGAGACTAGTCCTCGCTATTTTTGCCTGCGGAACTGCAGGCTCACATTGCCCGGGGTACCACAGACTCAAGTAATCCCCAGCCTCAGTTTTCCAGGTAGCTGGGATTGATAGAGTGTGCTACCCCTTCCCCCCATTGTCTCCTGTCTGTAGATTTCAAGGACAGATGCTAAAATGTAAGAATGACATTAGTTGGAATTTCCCTTTAGGGAGATGCAGGGGGAAAAAGAAGTGAAATGGTCAAGGTGAAATAGGTTTCCTGGAAGGTGGGAAATCAGGATATATAAAGGGTGTGCAAACAAAGAGAGGGGATTCTGATTCAGAGGCGATATGGAGATCGGAAAGAGAGAGATGGGAATCAGCGATCTTGTAAAGATGTAAGCCATGTGAGCTTGGCCATGTGGGCACTGGGGGCCTGCAACCCTTGGCTGACCCTGGCTGGCAGCTTGTGTGCTAGATGCAATTAAGGAGTTTGCAGATTTGAACTCCGTGTTGGAGTTTGTTTTGCTGAGTTTAACTCGTGTCTGCAAGAGGACGTGCAAAAGACAGGCCTGAAAAGAAAGTGAACTTGGCTGGGTCCGGTACCATGAAGTTCCTGCTACCTGAAGACGACAAGGAGAAGGCAGCGTGGAAGACAAGGAGAAGCACGCCAAAGGAGCGCGCCAAAGAAAGATGTCTTCAAACATGTGGAGAGGAACTCTGACTGGCTGACATTGGTGAGATAATCAGGACTGAGAGACTGAGGATTTCTGGGCAATCTGGGAAAGGACTTTGGACAATGCTGAGAAAGGTTTTGGACAATGGTAAAGTAATCTGAGTCTTACATGTTTTCTTTTGTAGTAATTAGAAAGTCACTTTGTTAGAAGTAAATTAGTCTGCACTGATCGTCTTGCATTGGTTTGGTATTTTTGTTGAGAAGGCTGGGGATGGTGAAAAGAACCCACGAGTGTAGAGTTTAAACTGTCTTTAAGTTTTTTTTCTTCTGCAGTTTTTGGAGCTGAAAGCAGAGAGCAGCTGGCTGGCTTTTGCATATCAATGGTAAAGGTGAACAGTGAAAATGCTAATATACAGTATGTAGCCTGCTTCCTAGGGAGAGAAGCAGGCCTAGGTGTGTAGGCCTCAAGGTAAAGGTAAATGGCCTGTTTTGGATCCTGCTTCGGGGAGAGAAAGAAGTTGGAAAGCCTTTCTTTGTCACCCACTTCCTTATACCCACTATCAGGATTATAGGCGTGTGCCACCACGCCCAGCTATTTTTTTGAAACTAGGTCTCACTACGTTCCCTAGTGGGACTTGAACCACAATCCCTAGCTTGAACCGGGATCCCTAGCCCCAGACGCTTAACAGGCTGAAGCTTATGGGCACGAGCCACCGTGCCTGGCTTAAAATTAAATATCTTAAGTAAAGATTATTTTATGTGTACAAAACATGAGATAGATAGCTTGAAAAAGGAACAAAAATAGATATGCTGAAACTTTTAAATATGATTGCTGAAATAAAATTTCAATAAGAGTTGGGAGACAAAACATAGTGTAAGAACAAGGAAATTGTTAATTCCAGACAATTTCCAACTTTATTTATTTTTTTTTTTTGAGACTAGGTCTCACTATTTTTGCCCATGGAACCGCAGGCAAAGATCTTGTTGCCCGGGCTACCAAAGACTCAAGCAGTCCCCAGCCTCAGCTTCACAGGTAGCTGGGATTACAGGTGCACGCCACCACGCCCAGCTTTTTTTTGGAACTAGGTCTCCCTACGGGTCCCAGGCGAGGCTCGAATTGCAATTCCTAGCCCCGGCCGCTTCATAGGCTGAAGCTTACAGGCACGAACAACCCCAGCCTCACTCTCCTAATTATTTTTAAACTTTAATTTTTATTAAGGTATAGTTGACATATAGCATTATTTTCAGATACACAACATAATGACTTGTCACCACAGTAACTCTAGTTGACATCCATCACCATACATAGTTAAAAAAATATTTGTGAGAACTTTTAAGATCTACTCACCTAGTAATTTTCACATATGCAATGCAATATTAACTATTATCACCAAGCTGTACATTATACCCCCTATTTATTTTTTACCTATCTTTTCATCTCCTTAACCCATTTTCCCTCCTGCAACCCTCATTATGATAGGGTGTGCCCCCCCCCCATTGTCTCCTGTTTAAGATTGCAGGTTTCAAGGACAGGTAATGTTAAAATGGGAGAATGACCTTAGCTGGAATTTCCCTTCAGGGGGATGCAGGGGGAAGAAAGAAGTGTAACAGATTTCCTGGAAGGCGGGAAATCAGGGTATATAAAGGGTGTGCAAACAAAGAGAAGGATTGGATGCAGATTCGAA
>PVHY01000124.1:29983-320903 GCA_004024945.1 Uropsilus gracilis | reverse complement strand
AAAAGAAAAATAAATGTTTCGTTTTTAGTTTTTAAAAGTACATTAAATTGTCAAGTTATGGTTGGTAAAGGAGGTGGGGGAGTGACAGATAGACAGTTTATTTTCAATCTGGAAAAGGTTTAAAGTTTTTCAATTTTAAAGAACCAGCAATGTTTCAAAACAAAGTGATAGATATTGTGATCATCTCCATCAGTTCACTGAGTCCTTTGTAATTCTTGTTTTACTTGATTAGCAGTTTTAAGAATCAATCAATCTTTTCCACTGAAGTTTTAGAAAGCCTAAACCCAGTTCAGTGTTCAATCTTAAAGTTATCAGAAGCCATGCCCTAGAGTATAGTAGGTCCTCAGATATTGTCATTTTATTCAACATTGTTTCACTGTGATACTAGTGAGGGAAAAAAAGTCCTGGTTGATCTTAAACAAACTGACATTATTTTAAAACTTGGTTTCATTATAAGTTATTTCATTTAAAATCATAATTTCAAAATAATAACTATCAAAAGCAGAATCTTTATGGTTTTGCCCACGATCCCTAGCCCCGGCCACTTCATAGGCTGAAGCTTACAGGCATGAGCCACCGTGCCTGGCCCAACTACTTCTTATAATTTTTTATCATAACTGTTTGCAAAAGACCTCAGGAGTGCATAAAAGTAAAACAATTACTATTCAAAATTAAAATACCCATCGTTAAGGGTCTGGTGATAGTTCACTATACTGTATTGGCAAAGAAAATGTTATTTTTGTGACACATTTTAAGATAATAACTAGAATTATGACTGATTATACAAAATCCCTAAAAACGATCTTTACTGCACATATAATTTCTGAACATTAGTAGCATAGACCCATGAAAATATAACCTCAAAAAGGTTAATCACCACTTTCATCTGACAATGTTTTCAGTGTAATATATCAAATAAGTCTAATTATCTTAACATTCCTCTTTTTAGAAGGAGAGAACAAGTTATATATATATATATATACATATATACATACATATATGTATACATATATACATATATATACATATATATATATATGGGGACCCTCTTGAAAAATCCCAAGAAGACTTTATTCAGAATTGGTTTGGGGAAGTCCAGAAAAATGTCAAAAGATTTGATCAAATAGGATCACAGGTTACTGTAAAACAAAACATGGTTAGCCATTTAACCAAAGTAACAAAGGATTTCAAGAGCAAATAGAGAAAATCACAGTTGAAAAAACTCTCAACTATTTTAATATTGCAAGGACTACATTTTTCTAAGTAATCAAAGACCCAATTTAATACAATACGCACAGGAAATTATTTTGATAACAAACAGAATCTTTGTTTCCTAGGCAGATTACATCAAAGGAAAACCTTTTACAATGTCTTACTAAGAACAGACCTATAATTTAAGAAATTTTGTCATTTTAACAGAAAGAAAATTAAACTAGTTTCTTATCAGTATTTTATTGAGCTCATTTTCAAAACTCCTATAAATAAATCTATATAATTTTAACCAGCTTTGACACTGCAACATAAAATTCCTTTTCCACAAAGCTTCTGCAAATCTAGATATCATTTGTATTTTCTCCTATTTCTTTTTCATTATATTTCGTCATTTTGCTGAAGGACAAATGTACTTTCATTTTCAACAAAAATATTCTGTATTCTTTGAATACTTTTATTTTTAAATGCATATTATTTTTCTCTCATATTTCATAGACATAGTTATTTCCTCTCATTTTTCCCTTTCTATTCACTTTCTTCTTATGTGTCAATTATAAACATTAGCTTAATTATATATTACAAATTTATAATTATCTGTAATTATAAAATTTAGCTTCTCTTTTCCAGTGAAGAAAGCAGACAATTTGGAATTGGCATTTATCAGCATTTTATAATAGATTAGCACATTCATGAATATATAGATATATTTTCTAGTTTATTTTAGTGTGGCTAAGTAGATTTACTGATAGGTATTTGTCTCTGTACAAAGTAAGAACTTAAAGTACCCAAATTTGTATAACAATTCTCTGTATGTTATCTGCTGGGGCCGTATCTTCAGTGAATATCTAACATTTAATTTAACCTAATGTAAGCTTTTATCTTCTTTACATCTGTTGAAATTTTTTGTAACAATATGCTTGGTTTAGAAATTAGGTAGCTAACCATAATCTTAAATTATCTTTCTTTTTAATAAATATAACCATAGCCATACTTTTGATAAGTTGCCTTTTTTATCTTTTTAATTTCTATCACTTTCCAACTATATCTTTGTATTTGAAGTGCATTTCCTATGGACAGCATTGAATTGAATTCTTTAAAGGTTCTTCAAAAATAAATTGAAGTAGCAATAGTTTATCAGTTATAGAGGTTTCAGGTACACATCACTATAAATCAAATTTTGTATATATTATACTTTGTTCACCATTGCAAATCAAATTCCATCCTTAACCATAGCAGTTGACCTCTTTTACCCAACTTGTGCACCCTGCTCTTCAAGAAAAAGTTTTCTCCACTTCTCCAGAGGAAAAATAGTTTCTCCATCTGACTTGTCACTGGGCGTCAGTACTCTCTGTTTTCAGCTATGTCATTGCAAAAGGTAGGTTTTCATCCCTTTTTTTTTTTTTAAGTTCAACAGTATCACATAGAATATATGTACCACATCTTCTTTATCCAGTCATCTGTTGATGGGGCACATCTATTGTGAGTGCAAGGAACAAGAAAACCTACAGAGCAATATAAACCAATTAGATGTAACAGATACATATAAAACATGACACCCAACAACAGTAAAACATGCATTCTTCTAGGAAACATTCTTCAGGCTATAACATGAGGTAGGCCTTAAATAATAAATGTAAAAGCATACTTTTTCCACCATGAGAGATAAAATTTAGATTGAACCACTTTTCTCATTTTAGAAATATAATCACTTCTGCTTTCCTTTGATGAAAATTCTATTTGTTTCTTTCATTTTCTTAAACATAGCATGCAAAGCTCTCTTGAAATTAGTTTTTTCATATTCTAGGGGTAAATACCTAGAAGTGAGATAACTGGATTGAATGAATTTTCATTTTTAATTTTCTGAGTAATCTCGCTGCTTTCCATACTTACTTTCCAACCAATTATGTAAAGCGTTCCCCTCTTTCCACATCCTTTTCAATACTTGTCTTTTTTGTTGCTTGTCTTTTTTGATAACAGCCATTCTCATAGACTAGTAAGATATGAAGTGATATTTGTTTTGATGAATATCAAATTCCTAATAATTTGATATTTGAATGAATACCAAATTCTTAATAAGAGATGATGACCATCTTTTCATGTACCTGTTGGTCACCTATATGTCTTTCATGGAAATATCCAAACCCTTTGCCCATTTTTTAATTCAGTTGCTTGCTTTCTTGATGTTGAATTTTAGGAGTTCTTTATATATTTGAAATATTACCCCCTCATTGAATGTACAATTTGCAATTATCCTTTCTCATTCAATAGCATGCCTTTTCATTTGACATAGCACCTTTAACTATGCAGGCATGTTTAGTGTGGTGCACTTCACTTGTGTCTTCTTGTTATTGTTTCACTTGTCATTGAGTTGAATTCCCTAGTATCTCTAAAGATGATAACAAGAAGCCTATTGACTATGTTTTCTTCTCTGTATTTTATGGCATCAGGCCTTCCATGTACATCTTTAATCTATTTTGAGTTAATTTTTGTGCATGATAAAAGTGGCCTACTACTTTTATATGCAGTTGGCCATTTTCTGAACACTATTTATTGATTTTTTTGCTCCATTTGCATGCTCTTGACTCCTTTATTATAAGTTATTTGTCCACAAGAAAATAGGTTTAATTCTAGACTTTTAGTTCTGGTTTGCTCTTCTGTGTTGCTGTTTTCATTGCATATTATTTTGATTACTGTCCCTATATAGTATATTTTGAAGTCAGGGAGTATGTTACCACCATTTCTGTTGATTTTTCTTGGGGTTATTTTGGCTATTCAGTGTCTTTTGAAGTTTGAAATAAAATTTTTTTGTTTTAGTTTTGTGACAAAAACTTGGAATTTCAGTAGGGATTTCATTAAATCCATAGATTACTTAATGTAGTAGGAGCACTTTCACTATATTGAGTCTTCAAATGCTTATGGGTAGATATCTATTTCACCAGGGTCTTATCATTTCCATTTTACAGATTTTTCACCTCCTTGGTTTTTTCATTCTTTCTGATTATAAATAGAATTTTTTCTGATAATCTTTCTTCAAACGTGTTATTACAGAATAAATCTTTCTGTACGTTAATTTTATTGCCTGACACTTTGTTGTATTCATTATTTCTATTCTTCTGATACTTATTGGGATTTTTCTATGTGTTTTATCATCTGAAAATGACAGTTCTACTTCTTCCTTCCAATTTTGATAACTTTTAATTTCATTTTCTTATCTAAAGGGGAGAAGTTCCAAAACTAGGTTCAATAATACCATTAAGAGTGGAAATCCTTGTCTTATTCCTGATATTGAAAGATTTCAGATTTATTATATTGAAGTATATCATTCTGTATCCATTTGTATTATGTTGAAATATAGCCATAGCTTCTTTGTTGAGGATTTTTTTAATCAAAAATGAATGTTGAAACTTGCTAAATGCTTTTTCTGCATCTGTTGAGATGACCCTAAAACTTTTATCCTTTTTTTGCTCATGTTAATTGATTTATGTATATTGAGCCATTCTTAGATTCTTGAAATAAAATCCTACTTTTTAATGGCTCCTTTAACATTTGGTTTTCTTGTTTCTCTAAAGGATTTTTGTATCTATCTTTGTTCATTGGAGATACTGGCCTCTGGTTTTCTTTTCTTCCAATGCCTTTCTGGTTATGAAATCAGGGTAAAGTTGCTTCCTTAAAATGTTTGTAAACTCTTCTCCCCTTTCCATTTTTTTTTTTTTTTTGGAAGAGTTTGAGATGGATGTGTATTCTTACTTGAAACTATTTGCCTTCATTTTTGCTCTTTTTTTTTTTTTTTTTTTTTTTTTTTTTTTTTTTTTTTTTTTTTTTTTTTTTTTTTTTTTGGAAAACCAAACTGAATAGGGACTCCTCAAACCTCAAATTTGTATGGTGCTCAAAGGTGTATTATTGCAGGGTGTTATTTTCATAATATTTCCTGTTATTATAGGAAAATAAGGCAGTTGTGTAACCCTTGTAGTGACTGAATTATTACAGTAAGGGACTCCAAATGGCAGGGGATTGGTTAAAAGTAATTACATTATTTTTGGAAGATTACAAGTTTATCAGAGACTTTTTTTAAAAATGTAAATTTCACTTTCAGTTACAAAATACAAGTCTAAAGTGTTTCATTTATGTGGCTCAACTTTTTTCTGATCCTGGGACCTCCAAATCTACATTTTTTTACACTGTTCTCCAGTCTTGCATCATCACTGATACTGTGATCTCCCTGAAATTTTTACAAACTGAGGTTGCAATGATCATGGCAAGTTCTTCCTCATCTCTTTAAGGGAAAAGAAAAACATAGCCACCCTAATAATTCATAGCACATCAATGAGTACTCAAATCAAAGAGAGCTATTGGTGTCCCTTATTTGCCTTGCAATAAATTGATCTGTATTTATTTCCAATTTCATCCTAGGAAAAATAATGAATGTGAGCTTTCTCACGTCTAATCTGTAATAACATGAGTGGTAGCCCTGGCGCTTATGTAGATTGCTATTAATACCCAGAGTCATAGTCACTGACTTGAAAATTCTTCCGCCCACCACTCCACTCATTTCAGAAGATAGGAGCAAGGCTATTTAGATACAGGCCAACAGTCCTGTAGGTATGCCATCTCACAATGTTTCCTTCCCTGAAATGTCTGTAACTACCTAGGCCTGCCACCAATATGTCGGCTGAGGTCCATTTCGGTCACAAGGGGCTCTCCAAAGCAAATTCTGATGGCTCAACTTTGAAAAAGGTGGATAAAAGGGAGTCTGTATGACCCTGATGCAGACCTCCTTTTTCTTTCTAACTTTTGTCTTGTGACTGTTGTGAGAGATTTGTCAGTCCTGTTTCTCAGTGTGGGCTGAGTTGATTGATGATCCTTTAATTTTGGCAGAAGTTAAGATCTGACATTATTGGAGGGATTCAAACCAACATCTCAGTGTTTCCCAAAATCTCAGAGCTCCCCATTTCCTCCCAAGAAAAGTCCAAACTTACTTACCTACAACATTTTTTCTCAGTGGGGCAATATTACTCCCAAAGAGGGAAAAATGTTTCTTGGCAGGTGGGGGTAGGCAGTTCTTTCTCCTTTTATGTTTACAGAACAGATGTACATATAGTATACAAGCAGATGTGTAACTATGGTATTAAAATTTGATGGGGACAGCAAGAGAAGATTAGGAGGAAAATGTCTCAACATGGCACCTAAGGAAAATGGTAATGGAAAGGAATGTAGAGAAACACTAAGGCTTTTACAGTCTATTCCCAGCATATTCTTTTTCTTTTGTGTACCTTAATGTCAGAGATGGACAAATACTTTAGTTGATTGAGATCCTGAAAATTATGGATATTTTTGTGGAAATATGTACATGTTGAATTAAACCTATAATATTCTCTTATATCAGAAACAAACTGACATAAGGTTATAATATCATCTTAGATTCCACTGTCCATGTTATTGACACATTCAACAGCTATTGCTAAATGATTCTCAAGATTTTCACTTTACTGAACTTCAACAGCCATTTCCAGGGCATATCATTGTGCCATTTAGTTCTCAGAAATGGCCCATCACAGCAGGTATTTAACCCCTCTTGTGTATTCTGTGATCTGCAGGCTGCTATTCTACCTGCTCTCAGCACACTTCTTGATTTTGACCTCCTGACTAGACTCCCACACTGTGATCCCTTCATTTTCTTCCAGGCTGTGACCTCCCCTTTGGTTTCCCTTCTTTTTCTATCCAGGCTTGAACTCTCTGATTGAACTTCTACTTTATTTTCTCATTCTCATTTTTAGTTCTTGTCACCTGTAACCTATTTCTCCACCTTCTCAGAAAAGTACTGAAGGGAAAAAAAAAACCTGTCCAGAAGGATGGTTCTAATTGTCATAACTGTCTTTTCTCCTCTGTGTCCAAGTGACTGTTCCACTAGAACAAATGTTCATAAAATGCCTTCTGTGGACAAATAGCTAAAATACAAAAAAAAAAAAGATGGTCATGCACTAAAAATGCTAACCTGGGTCCCTTGCATATTTATGAATTTTAGACTCAGCTTGCATCTTCTGCAAACAGAAATATGCAATTTGGATTTGGGTAATTAATGGTCTTAACTCTCAAGATTATTTGTGAACTATTTCCATGTTAACAATAATTCAGTCTTCAACTCCTTAAGAATAGGATATCTGGAACCTTTACTTCCTTCCAACAATTTTTTTTGTTGAAACTTAATATTTTTGTTGAATTCATTATTTTGTTTTTCATGCTATTGTTACTAGAATTATATTTGCTTCCATTTTTTTATTTATTGCAAATGTATTTAATACAATTGACCTTTGTACTTTGATTATGTATGCTGTTCAAATTCTATAAATTCATTAGCTCATTTACCTTTTTGTGAATTTCTTAGAATATTCTGTATTCAAGATCATGTCACTGTGAAGAGTTACAAACCTTTTTTTTTTTCAGTCTGAATACCTTTTATGTATTTCATGTTTCCAATGATATAGGTAGAACCTCTGAGTATATTAAATTAAAATCTTAAAGTAGATATCTTTCTTATAGTTCAAATCTTAGTAAAAGGACCTCAGTCTTAGCTCATTAAGTATGTTGTTAGCCATGGAGTACTCAGTGATACACTTTAACAGGTTGAGCAAACCTGTTTTATTTCCAAGTTTAAGTTTTTCCAGAAATGGTATGAATCTTGCCAAACACTTTTTCTGTACTTATAGGGATAATGTCATTTTTGTGTACTGTTCATTTAATATTCTATGAGGAAAAAAATCTGCTGATTACATCAGACTTGAAAAGGATTGTTTTTGTTTTTAATTTTATTTGTCTTTATTGTGTAGGTTACATTGGTCAATAAAATTTGCACCTAGCTGTTAAACTTAAAAAAAAAAAGAATAATAATAATATTCTATGAGGTATTGTCACATACTAGACCAACCTTGTGTTCATGGGATAAATTCACTGATTTCATGGTGTAAAAGGTGTGTGTGTTGTGTATTCATTTTGCTACTGTACTAAATACTTAAATACTTCTCTAATCTTTATTGTGTGATTCAGAATGGCAGCTACTACATAAAATCCTTAAATTAAGGATTTTTGCATCTGTATTCATGAGGGAAATTCATCTACAGTTCTATTCTCTTGTGATGTTTTCATTTGACTTTATGTCAGAGTAATGTGTGTCTCATAGAATGTGTCTATTCATTCCTCTCCTGTTTTTTAAAAGGTATTAAGTTCTCTTTAAACATTCTATAAAACTCACTGGTAAGCAACTCAATTTTAAACTATGTCTATTCAGATTTCCTAATTCTTTTTGGGTTAGTTTTGGTAGTTTGTTTCAGTAGGCATTTATCCATTTCATTTAGGTTATCTTTGGGGAGGGGGGGGCATATAATGGTTTATATTATTCACATATGCTCCCTCTTATTCTGTAAATCAAGTAATGATGTATATTTTATTCCTAACTGCAGTAATTTTAGTCTTTTCTTTTTCATTCTATTGAAGATTCTATCAATTTTGGATTTTTTTCTATCTTCTATTTTATTTTATTTCTGTTCTAATCTTTGCCATGTGTTAGTTAGCTTGCTTTGGGCGTTTTCAGTTTAAAATATGACTGTATATCTTTTGTTTTTAATAGTCATTTTTGCTAAACATTTCCTCCTAATCACTGATTTTATTCTATCCCATAGTGTTTGATATGTTGTGTTTTAATTTTCAGTAAAGGAACAACATTTTTTAAGTTCTAAAAGAAAATTTTCAACCAGAATTATATGTGCTGTAAAAATAGTACCAAAGATAGGGATAATAGAAGACATTCTGGTAAAATCTCTTGTCCATATTTGAAAGAAAAAATGCTAAGTAATGTATTCTTGTCTTCCCCACAGATTTTGCAGGGAATCTTTCCCTCTATCAAAATGTATTGTCCTCTTAAAGATGAAGTATAGATACCATCAAGTCATTGCTTAAAAGGTTAAATAAATCATTGTTTAAACATCATATATAACCTTATTTATAATTGGAGGAAACTTAGACACATGGTTGCATTCTGAACACTGTCTTGTTTGTGTTTCTCTGCATCCACTTTAAGTAGTATATGTGTTTGTTTCTTGTCTATAACAGAGTTCATCTGAACATTCAATATTTGCATTTTACAGTCAGTAAAAGAAAATTATTCAATGTGTATGCTTCCTGATTAAATGTGTGAAACTTCTAAATAGAAAACATAAATTAGTCTTAAGTGCATTATTAAAGATTTAAGTTTATCTTTGATTCAATGATCAGCTTTCCTTGTGGTATTCTTAGGGTTTCATTTTTAGTATTTGTCACTGATCTAGAGTCCACAGATTACAGAAGGAAGTTTATCCCTAGTTTATCTTCCTATATCTGAGCAGAAGTAACCCCAAGCTAGCCTCTATAACAGTCGCCTTTTATTATTACATCTTGAGCTAAATGTTATCAATAAAAATCACAGTTAAATCGGGTTGACATTAACTGAGGGACTGAAGAACTGCTTTAGAGGCATAATATACTTGCCATTTTATCAGATGCTGTCAGATACCCAGGTGAGTCATTAAAGTGAATTTCTTTTTATTCACTCTGACAGGGTAAAAATAAGGGCAGTCCTGAATTCTATCCAGATCGAGACCCAGAATCTAAAGTAACTAAAATCCAATTCTGACTTAATTTAATAAGACTGGTCCTCAGAGAAATTTCTGTAAAATCTTTCTTTTTACCCTTTTTAAGCATTTTCATGTTTCCCTCAAATTCATTACACAGTTGCAAATGACTGTTTGTCCCCTCTTTGAATTAATTTACCTAATACTGTTATTTAAAGAAACATAGCACTACATCTGTTTTATTTGCATTTATTCATCCCATTTGCTCCTGTTAAGCTCTTACCTGTCATAGATTTCATTCTCTCACTCTTCTGTGACCGATAGATGACAGAGACATAGGTCTTTGAGACCAGACTTGGATTTAAAAACCAGATCTTCTACCTAATACCACATTTATAAGTGGAAACAAATAGTGTTAATTCTCAAGACAGTTTTGAAAATTATATAACTCAAATGATATATTTAACATAGTATATGTCACAGCAAGCCTTAAACATTACCTTTGTCATATGCAAACTTTGTACTCTAAGTATTAGATTGTATATGTATTTCTTAAAATACATGTAAGTTGATAGAGTGGAAAAT
Organism: Uropsilus gracilis; assembly: GCA_004024945.1. Taxonomy (NCBI): domain Eukaryota; kingdom Metazoa; phylum Chordata; class Mammalia; order Eulipotyphla; family Talpidae; genus Uropsilus; species Uropsilus gracilis. The sequence goes on along the minus strand of PVHY01000124.1, from coordinate 310,506 downwards.
GTAATTTTCCAACCGTTTACCTCTGAAACGTAGATAATGTACGTCATATAGTAGTCACATAGTAGTCATATAGTACGTCATAGAATACGTCTTAATAATTTGTAAATGAATAATTGTACATAGGTCTCTCTCACATCTATCTGTGCAAATGGATGTTTGTAATTTTTTCAGAATACTGTTTCTTTATACATAACATTACATAGACCTGACCCTCCTTTCATCCCAAGTAATTGTCCCATGGTTCTACCTGCTTTTTATTCAAGCCTCATCCCATTCCTATTTCCCTGGCTAGAATATAAACTCATTAGGGCAAGCACTTTGTCTTTTTTATTTTACCACTGTGTCATCAGGGCCTAATAACAGTGTGAGGCCCAAAATAGTATCAGAGAGTAACATAAAATATTTGTCAAAGATACAAATGGATGTTTTTGAATTCTGATCATCAATACATACATCTGATTGTTTGCTTTGGACTTACCTTTCTCTTCCTTGTTTCATACGTATCCAGTGTATTCCCTCTTTACCATGATATATGCTACTCTTATTCAGTGTACTACAGACTTTATGAGATAGTTGTCTCTATTCCAATCCTGCCCCAGTACCTCAAAACTTAAGCTCTATTGACAAAAAGAGATTTCCACAGGAATGTGTGCAAAATATATTATTTCTTCTCTGCAAAGTGAGTCTAAGTAAGTACTTTAATGGTTTTCTGCACTTCCCTAATGATAAGAAATTATTTAGGGCTTGGCTCAACATTTATGGGAAGGAGATTTGGATAGGACCATCTTTGTAAAAATCTTTCCTATTATGTCAACAGGTAGTTGCCAACACCCTAACTTCTGAACAGATCATTTACTGCTGATTATTTGTGCCATTTCTCTAAAAGCAGTTGTTATTAGTTATACTCTGCATAAGAATCATGGAAGCTGTGACTTCGCATCATGATTTTAAAAGGTCCTTCCCTATAAGGAGGACTCAGGTAGGTTTTTATGGTAATAAGCAAAAGACTACCGGTGATTCTACTATACATTCAGGGTTAAGAGCCACTGACTTCAAAAGGGTTCAAACTCATTTAATTGGCTTTCCAGTTCCAGAAATTGCCAACTCAGTTTTAGAATACAAGATAGAACAGACTAAGAAGGAATCTGAACAACCAATAGCTAATGATAAAGTTCAAAATGTCAGCCATCACTTAACCCTAATCATTCATATTTCTTTTAGCTTTAGACAAAATAGTACTGAAATGATAGGGCTCTTGAAGAAGATTCCACTAGAAAGCCACATGTAAAATTTGTCCTGTAGGGCCTTAGATATCATCTGGTCCATCATCTTCAATTTATAGATATGACTCCATTTTCCTCAATCATTGATATTTATATTTGAGCCAAGATAGAGGTCAAATTTCTATCTCTTTTTATCCTAGTGATCTTTCTTTACCATTGCTACCTCATCCTAAGCTTTCACATAAATGGATTATAAATCAGCTACAGGTAAGAAGACAAAAGTGTATAGAAGATAAAAAGTAGTATAGAGAGTTAATTCTATAACCATTAGATGCAAATAATGGAGGGGGGGGACTGTCAGGAAAAAAATCTTCCCAACTTTGATGTAAAAGTTACTCATAGGAAGAGATTTTAAAAGTTGGCAGTGACATAACAGTAGTACCTACATCCCTTTTATCAGTCCAGCACAGACACTGAGATAAAATAGAAATATAGGGAAGCATATTCAAAACAATTAGAATGCAAGATGTGAAAGAACCATTACCCCAGAAAGATTGCTGAGGGGAAATCATGATGATTCAGGGAACAAGGGGGTGTGACTGGAGCTGGATTTGGACCAGTGTCTACCCCATGAATTTATATCATGGAACATATATCACAGATACCTTATCTCCTAAATAAAACTTACAACCTCATGAGTTGACACAATGGTCTGTGATAGTGTTTAAGAGACAGAATATCTGAAACTTTAACTGAAAAATAGGGTTCCACTCCTTCTGTCAGTCATTCTGTTGATATATAAATAATGGCCATGGAAGAATCCCTGAATTGTGAATGATTCTTGGCTATCTTAAGTTGTGCTAAAATGTAAAGTCAAATACTGTTTCTGTACTAAATGATCATTAGCCACCCATATAGCAAGAGTCATGGGGACAAAAATGCTTGCTGTGCCTCTCTATCCATTCAAGTTCATAATATTTTTCTCACAGATAAACCATTACAACGGATAACATTGAGGTATTCATCAGAACATAATACATTGATCAAGATGGATTCAGTAAAGTGCAACCAGCATGTAGCTGTCTTCTTTACTATCATTGCCAGGCAAACACACACTAATTCAGTTTTCCCCCACCCCAGATAAAATTTTGTGCTAGTGTTATAGTAGTTCCCATCTCACAAATGTAATGAAATTCCAAGGATATCATACAACCTCTCCTCTCACATCCTATTTAATATTCTATGCTGGGGCCTGCATCAGACTTAAAAACCTACTACTCATCAGGAATAAGGAGTTTTCTTTTTTCCTCTTCTACTTCCTCCCCCAGTTGGTATTTCTGACTTGAATTGAGGAGAAAGAGATTAGAGGAAAGGGAACTGACTCTAACAGTGATGGGCTCCAATGTCACTTGGCTTTGGGACCTTCTGGATGGGGCAGATATTAAATGTTCATTCTTATTCTCAGGGAGTTGCTGTGGACTCCAGAATTTCTTACTCTGGAGCTCTCTGTATTTTCTAGAGAACAGATTCTCTTCCCACTGGTCTCTAGCTACTCACTCCTCACTATCGCAAGTGGAAGTGATATTTATACGAGTGGTATAGCTTCTCCGGAGTAGACTTTTGGTAGAATAATTATATTTTCCAATTTATGATAAAATTGTCAAGTCTTATTTAGGCAAAGCATCAGTAATCCAGCCACAATTAAACTTAGTACTCTAGTCACAAAACAATACAATTCTAGGCAATAATATATCCATGCCCTGCATGTCTACTCTATTGTAAGTCATCAGTCCTCAAAAGATCACCTAGCCTCAGAAGGATGTCCACCCGCACAACTCTGCTGGGATACCCATTGGCAATGGATGGTCGGAGAGATGATAAGATGTGGAGCCTTCTGGTTTGCTCCTTTTTGAATTCTGCGGTCACCCATATATTTATACTAAAGAATAGCTAACTCATAAGCATCACTTCATTCACATTCTTGGTAACTAATGGGGTTTATCAGTTCCTCTCATGCACGGCAACAGTATTATCAGTCATCCTCACCCAGGAGGGTAAAGCAAACAAAATCAAAAGCACTTGTACCGTGAAGGGGAGTGACGCATTATTCATGATATACTACACATTATTCATGGTATACTGTTTCCCAGCTTTGCCTTTGGGATTCTTCTTCTAAATGCAGGTTGTATTTTGCAATCCACGTGTTCCTTACTCACACAGATTCCCTTTGGGGTCAGTTTACTGTCCAGGAAAGAACATTTTTCTCAGTATCTACTGAATCCAGGTGTGACTCATTTGGAAACCCACAGCCTTGCAGAATTACCACACTCTCCCCCAAAGCAGCAGACTACCTCCCACCTTGAAGGTCAGACATGAGTCATGTTCCAGGCTCTACATGCTCCAAATTGAAAGATATTCATATCAGGTCCTTTAACTAGTTCTCCTGATCACCTATATTTAGCATAAGATGAAAGACAAGAGCCCCTTCGCATCATGGAAAAGAGATACAAATAACACACAGTTATCCCAAAGAATCCCTTCATGCTACACAGTCTGAAGTTGGCTTAAGACTGGTGGTGGCTGAACTAACTTTCTGCATTTCATGACATAGCACCTCACATTAAGGATTGGAACCCTTGTGTCCGTTGCATACTAAATCAAAATAGAGAGGAATTATTTTAAGTTTAGTTAAAAGTCAAGCTATATATGAAGTTTCTTTCTCTTCCCACCTTCCCATCTCTGCCTTGCTATTCTTGCTATTCTGTGCCCAACAGGTGTAACAAGATAAAATATAACTAATTAGATGTCCAAGTGAATCTGACAGCAGGTAAAGTTATGGTAAATAACCAAATCAAGATGTTTGAACCATGTTTTTCTGGACAATTTGCTCATTTAGTTCAATCTACCTCTTTGGATAGTTTTCCTAAACACACTCCCAGAAATTTAGTTTGACCTAAAGAGTTTGACCATGGAACACAAAAAAACTTTGGCATTTTGAGGTCAGGGAAATGATCAATTTCTCGTTGTATATTCTTTTCCAAGCTGTTCTCACTTTAATTTTTAAGCCTCTGTGAAATTCAAAGAACACCGAGTCCTGTGTCGTTTACACTGGGGCCACCATAAAAAGGCAGTTTTCTCAAAAAAGAATATTGGCTATTTTCCAGACTCCCAGCAAGCTTTTTATGGGATCTTTTAAACCATTCTCCTTTAAGCCAAAAAAAGGGAAATTAAATTTGGCCAAGGGTGAATGAACTGCCCAAGATATGAATTGCTTCTAATAGAGACAGAGTTAAAGGAATTCTAAAGCTCCCTAATTTCAGGGAAGAAAAAAGTAAATCCCACTCACTCCATTTATCATGGAAGAGACTTTAAGTAAACTTGCAACATAACTCTACTAAGAAATATTTCTTCACTGTTTTCATGAATTGTGTATCTTTACAGAAATCATTCAGGTGCTTTATGCCTCTTTACAGAATGAGCTAAAGTGACATTGACAAGAATGGTATAGTGGTAGTTTTAAATAGTTTTCTACTTTGAAACAAATAAGTGATGTTTGGGGTAAGATCTGGTGAGAATTTCAATCTTGAAAAATCAATTTATATTTATAGAAATATAGAGAATGACATAATAAAAGCTATAAAAGACTACTAAAGTGTTGCACAATCTTAAGATTTGCTCAAACGCTCATACCATTTTTTTAAAAAAAAGTATTTTAGACAGTGTGTAACACTGTCTAAAGAAAATACTATGCTGATTTTGTTGTTGATCATTTTCAGAAATTTGCTTTTGATGAATATATATGTATCATTAGACATGTTTTAAAATACAGATTTTATTATCCAAGGATAGTGAGGCCATCAGATCAGGAGACAACCGCTGCTGAAAAGATAATCAGAAACAACCCAAGGATGTGTACATTTACCACTTCTGTTTAATTTCATATTACAGGTTCTAACTGGAGTACATAGAACAAGAAATAAAAGAAATCCCAATTTGTAAAGAAATAAAATTATCATTTGTTTGCAGATGATATAATACTATATGTAGAAAATCTTAGATTCTATGAAAAAACATAACAAATGAGTATAGTAAAGTGGCAGGCTACAAAAGTAATACACAATAATTTATTGTAAGTTTATATACAAATAACAAGTGAGATTAAGAAAACAATCCTACTTATAATCACATCATAAGGAATTAAGTATAAAAGAATATAACAAAAGAGATGAAGGGTTTATACCAAAAAAAAAAAAAAGCCTATAGAACACTGAAAGTTATCAGCAATACATAAAAAGATGGGAAAAGATCCAATGTTCATGGATGGGGAGAATAAACAAAATGAAATATGTAGATCTGATGCAATCCCCAATAAAATGCCAAAGCCTATACATATAATCAAAAGTAATATGCATATTGCATATTTAATACAATTCTCATTGAAATGCCAATGACATTTTTCAAGGAAATCTAACCAAAATAATCTAAAATTTGTATGGAGCAATAGATGACCCAAAACAGCTAAAACAATCTTGAGAAAAGATAAAAATAGAAGCATCACTGTACAATATTCTAAAGCAATAGTAATTAAAACAGTATCATATGAGAATGAAAACAGACATGTGAACCAATGGAACATAACTGAAAGCCTACAACTAAATCCATATTTATATTAATACCTAATTTATGACAAAGGAGCCATAACCATGCAATGGAGAGGAAAATTTCTTCAATGAATGGTATTAGGTGATTTCATATATGAATAATGTAAGAAAATAAGGTATGTGAAATGAGGCAAAATAAAAATAAAATAGTGGACACTGATAACTAAGCTGAAGTCACTAGAAATGGAGACTAGTGAATAAAAGAAAGGGTGAAGTAGGCATAAATGTTGCTGGTGGGTATTTAATTGATTCTTTTTTCAAAAAGTAAGAGATGACTAAAGATCACACAGACATGAAAAAATATAAAAAATAGTACATAAAATTTGCACTGCTAACTTGATTAATTAAATGAGTGAGGACATCATTCCTTTAAAACTATAATTTACCAGTAAAAGTTCACATAAGAAGTAGTAGATAATCCAAATATTACCGACCCAAATCAAATACATAGCTTTCAAACAGTAAACTCTAGACCCAGAGGGTGAGAGTGTGGCAAAATAAATGGATTTGAATAACTTCAAAATGGGATAGGGATTGTAGGAGAATGGTGCCCCAGAGTATAAAGTCTCCATAAGGCTATAGGTAGGGGTGTGGAGTCTGAATTGGTTGTTTTGTATATGAAAGGCACAATCACAAGTTATTTTTTTGCTACCTCTAGGAATAAGCACTCAGTGCAGTCCTTTCAGGATCAGCATAGTTCCCAGGTATCACAGCATCAAAAATACATAGTAAAAAGGGCACAATTTATATAAAATAATATTTTGTTTTATGTTAAGTTCTATAAATATGCCTACTGTACTAGATATAGATCTATAACTATAGATCTCTGGAGTTTTCTCCACTTAAACCTTGGGAATTTATCCAGATTGTTGCATGCTGCTCTCTTCAGGTCAATCCTTTTCACTACTTTGTAACTGGGTATTGTGTCAATATATCAGTTATTATTTATTCATTCTCATTTAAAAGAATTTATTTCTAGTTTTGTACTACTACAAAAGATAGTGATTCATCTTTTACTAGTCTCCAGGTACACATGTGCAGAGGGACATGAATTGACTGACTGTTCCAAAGGCATTTCTTTCACTTGACCTATTACCAAATGGCTGTTGTAAGCACCTGTAGCAAATTGCCCTTCTATTAGAAAAGTAGAAAATGTTCTATTGTTCCACTGCCTCATCACCACTGATACTGTGTGATATCTCTTTTAATGTTTGCCAATATGATGGCATATAATGAGATGTAATTATGTTGAAATTTGCCTTTTCCTAATTACTAGTGAAGTTGAACATCTTTTCATATGTTTATTGGTTATTTGCATTTTCTCTTATATGAATTGCCTGCTCATAACTTTTGCCAAGTTTTCTTGTGAGTTGTTCTGGATGCTAACACTTTATTGGCTGTTTGTGTTGCGAATATTTTTCTCCACTCTACTGCTTATCTTCTCAATTTGTGTATCTTTGTCTCACAGAAATTTTAAGTTAACTAGTCAAATTTATAAACTTTTAAATTTTGGTGTGAATTTTTTTTGTGTTCTTTGTAAAGACAATCTTCTGAATAGAATGTTACTTTCCTAAGGTTTTCAAATTCATCTTGAATATTTCCCATTTAGAGCTCTAGAAAGCCTGAAATTGAGAAATATGGAAATAAGCAAGAACCTTAAGCCATGTTTTCCTATGAGGATAATTTAGTCACCCCTTATTCATTAGTCCATATCTTTCTCCCATGATTTGTAATGCTACTTGGTCATTTATTTTCTTTTGCTGATGATCTATGTCCATGCTGTTTACTTTTTTCATTTATGTGGTTTTAAATCCCTGTCAATATTATGGCATTTTAATCACTACATCTTTACTATAGAAATTATTTTGCCCAGCATGCCAATTTCCTCAATTTTATGTCTTCAAAAACATGTTGGCTATTGTTGGAAACTTGCTCTTCCATGTGAATATTAATTCAGTCAAATTCATCACACTTTACCAAACCAAACACCACTGTACTTTACATGGTTCATACCTGGGACTTATTTATTAATATGGGTGAAAATTGGTAATTTCACAATAAGGTACTATTCCTGAGACTTCCTATTTACAAGCATCCTAGCACTATTTTTATTTGCATTTTCTTGTTAAGTCTTTCACTTAAGTTTGGATTATATTCTATAAATACCTCTTCTCTAATTTTATATAAGCTTTGTGGTCATTGAAATTAATAAGTCACTTTAAGGTGACCTGTGAATGAGAATTGTGTTGTGGACTAATTAAATACTTAGCTACCTCATAAAACTTTTCAGTCTAATAGTTATTAAAGAATTGTCTTCTTACATGGATAGACACTCTTGTTATCTCTAGATAATGACAGTTTTTAATATTAATAATTCTGGTATGTCTTTTCCTTCCTTTCTTTCTATGGAAGAGGCCTCTAGCAGTGGCAGGCATCATTGCTTTATTCCTAATTTTAAAAAGCATGTGTCTAATATTTCAGCAGTAAGTTAGACATTTATTGTAGTGTTTGACAGACTTTGCCCTTATTACATTATTCATTTTTTCCTTTATTTATCAAAGGGTTTTATCATAAATGGGTTTTCTTTTTGTCAAGTATGTTGTCTGTGCCTATTAAGAAAATCATGCAATTTTTAGCATTTTTTAATATTTAGAAAACCTTGAATTCTAGCTCAAACCCAAAGTATGATGTATTATTTGTATAGATTCCTCTGTTGAATACACATTATCACTATTTCATTTTTTAAATTTACAATATTTAGTGTGATTGACCTAAATATTTTCATTTTATTGTCCCTATTTTTGATACCAATGCTACCCCCTAATGAACTGTTTGTTACACTAACCCATCAACTGAGTTGAGAGCATTCTTTTTTGCTACTCTCTGAAATAATTTATTTAAGATTGGATTTTTCTACTACCCTAAAGAAGTAGAACTTCTAAAATCATATATTAACCTCATTTTTTTGGTGGGTAAAATATCAACCCAATTTTTCAATGGTTCTAGATCTAGTCAGTTTTTCTGTTATTCTGAATCACTTCCCATAAGAATATACTTTCATGAAAATTATCCATAGTGTATGATTTTTTTTCAAGTCTAATGTTATCAAGCTGTTCTTAAAATTTTTTAACTGAAACCCTGTTAGATCTGTAGCACAATATCATTTTCATGACACTTTTTTAAAATTAGGACTTTCTCTTTGATTAATATCACAAAAATGGCCAGAATTTTTTATTCTTCTAATCTTTGCAAAGAATTATCATTTTGTTAATCCTTCCTATTATTTTTAATTCATTTCTATTCTTGCATTACTATTTTTTTCTATTCTTAAGTTTTCTATTATTTCTATTTTTCTATTTCTTAGATTTCTTCTCAAAGGCAAACTTAAATTTTACATTGTTTTAAGTTCATTGGCAAGAATTTAATTTACTTTCTTTTATCTACCACCATCCCTTACAGCCCTTTGATGTTTTCCCCTTGCCTCCTCACTTTACCTTAGAAGCACCACTTCCTTTATTAGCTGCAACACATTTATGCAGGTGCTTTGTTGAATCATCTGCTATGCAAATACCCAGTGTTTGCTGTTGTCATCCTAACTTGCTTTCCTACACATAATTCCTTTGAACTTCCACTTTGCTGTGAATGGCAACACTTCCTTTCCTCATCATTGAAAACTATTTCATTTTGTGGATGCATAACATCATCTTAACCTAATCCTCTATCAAAGAGCACTTAGGTTTTTCATTTCCTAACTTTTGTTAATAATGTTGCAATAACCATAGTGGAGACTGTATTTCTTTTAATTGCTCATTTCATGTCTCATGTCTTTGGGTAGATACTAACATGTAACATTTCTGGGTAAATGATTTTTCCATTTTTTAAAGTAAAGCCAGATCACTTTCCAAATTAGCTGCAATAGTTTACATTCCCACTAACATGTAATGAACTTCCTCTTTCTCGAATCCTTTGTAGCATGTGTTTAAGGTTCTTTTAGTAAGAGCCATTCAAGGGTGTGAGATAATCTCATAGTGGTTTTGACTTTCATGTTCCATGTCAATAATAATGATGTATATGTCCATGTTTCTGTTGATACCCTCTTGTTGCCAATTCATTAGTTGGTTAGTGAATAATTTTTCTGTATTTCAGATATTAAATTTCTCAGTTGTGGAATTTTTTTTTTTCACAATCAAAAGGATGTCTCTAATTTTCTTATGTTGTCTTTTTTTTTTTTAAATGAGGCAGTGTCTGTCTATATTCCTTGTTGTAGGGGTAAAGTTTCCAAAATCACCTTCATGACTGATATCATGAAATTTATCAATATTTTCTTCTGTATACTTTACTATTGTGGATCTTCTAAGTATTTAATCCATTTGGAAACGTTCTGTAGATGCAGTTAGAGCAATTCAACTTTACTTTTTGACATGTGGCCATCCTGTCTTCCCAACATCATTTGTTAGAGATTCTCCTTTCCCCATCAAATAATCATGGCTCCTTCATTGTGAATTAAGCATTGATATACATGTGGATTTATTTTGGTCTTTAAATTCTGTTCCTTTGATCCATCATCTATTTTTATTCCAATATCATTTTAAACACTGTTGCTTTTCTTGTAGAGTTTCATCGGGTAAAGTGATGTCTTGATTTTTTTTCTCAGGATTGCTTTATCTATTTGACACCTTTTGTGGTTCCACATAAATTTTAATTTTTTGTTCAATGTATTTGAAGAAGACTGTTTGCATTTGTTGGTAATTGCCTTAAATTTGTACATTGATTTTGGTAGAATAGTCATTTTAATCATATTCTTTCCATCTTCTTATGTCATGATCTAAATCTTTGCAGTTTGTATTTTGAATTTTTTTTAACCTGGCACTTGCTATATTCTAGATTATGGTTGCATATTAGATATAGTACTGGGTAAGGATGACAATTGAGACTACAAGTCAGAAATTGTTCTTTTTGTTTTTCAAGTATGGTACCTTACCCGTGGAACCTTGCTTCTTTTATGAAGATCCAGATATTCAATTAATTGCTAATGGGAGTATTTAGTTGTGTTTGCAAAGGGGTGGGAGGTAGTGTTTCAAATACGTAGTCTCAGACTGTAAATTGTAGTCCTTCTATGAGAGACACAAATGATCTACTCTGGTTCTTCCTATTGGCTTGAGCTCCAACTCTTCTAGATTGATACCCCCAGGCACAAGTCAGTAATGATCACTCTGAACCCTTCTCCAGTCCTACAATGTTGCACATGCTCATTGTCCTGCTCTATGTCCCTCTTTCTTCAGTGCATTCCTGGTCTCCAAAGTCTCTGATGTGAATGTCTCTCTGAGTTAATAACAGAGGGACTCAAAAGAGCAGCTACCTTTCCTGTTACTGAGCTGCACTACTCTGATACTCCCACAAAGACATTTTTCCTACCTCTTTCCATGGCATAATTGCTGCATGCAATAGTTAATCATTTATCTTTCAAGGGTTGGTTACTTTGGTTGTAATTTGATTGTAAACATGTGGGTGTGGCAAGTCTGACTTTTACCACCATCTTGTTGGCATTTGTTTCTAAAATAAAAACTGTTCAAGAATGCCTTTGCCAAAGCTTTAAAATGAATTTGAATACCTTTGATATTAATTTGAGATAGATTATTATTAAAGTTATAATAAGTTAACTATCAGAAAAGTTGCTAATCAAAATCTATGACAGAGTTTACAACTTTAAGTAATAAATGGTTTTCTTTAATATTCAAATGTATATTTTTGTGGCTGGTTTGGTGTTAAAGTTATGTCAGGAGTCCTTAAAACTTATATCACAATAAATCTTTCAATACTGTGAGAAAGCTCAATCATATTTGCAGTGAACTTATGGAAAACAACCTTAAAGCTGTGAAATAACTAAATAGTATAGATTAAATTTTAAATGTCTTATGTTTTCTGAGTTTTTTATGAACAGACCCTCATTTTTATCAATGTGTCCGATGAAGCTGCTTTTGAGTTTATACTTTAAGTTCTAGCCAGAAACAGAAGAAATACTGACTTTAGTTTTTTGTGTCCACATTTTGTTCTTTTGCTAATTCATACTGGAAACATGATCTATTAATTTGCAGCCCATGTTTTCCTTGTCTGGTAAAATAAAGCAATAAAATTTTTAAGTACTTCAAAAACAAAAAGTTCCATATGTTTGTATTTTCAATATATTTTACAACAATTTTTTTCTTGGACCATGTATAAATTAAAATGATAACTTGCGAGGGTTTTCATCTGGTTTTGATTTTCCAATGGGGTGTACATTTTCTGGAAAGGATTGTCTTCTATTACTTTTAAGTAATAGAAGTCTCTATTAAGTCTTCTATTACTTTTAAGTAATAGAAGTACATTATTTTTAAAGAAATATTTGTTTCTTTATATTTTTCTTATTAAATAGATTAATTTTCCAGCCATTATGAAAACCTACCTAATTGAACAAGGAAAGCTAATTTCTTTATTTTTTTGTATTTTGTTTCCCTTGGATTAAATTTTCTTATTCTGTCAAGGGATTCTTTTTGCTAAAACTTTCCTAGTAGCTAATTAATTTGTCTAAAAGTATCTTTATTTTATTCACATGTGGTGATAATTTTGGGATATAGGATTATAAGTTGACTAATTTTCTATAATAATTTTGAAGATATTTTTACAAAAGTTTTCTTATTTTAAAGTTTTTTCTCTGCATTTAAAATACTTTCACACTTCCAGTTTTATTTTTTAATAATTTATATATATATATTTCACATTTTTGTAATCCCCAGGGTTCACCCACCACCTCCCCTCTCTGACCACTCCCACTCATCTCCCACCCCCCCAACTGTGTACTTTAGCTTGGTTGTTAGATTGTTTTGCCTTTTCCTCCTTATATTTGTTTTTCCTATGTCCCATATATTAGTGAAACCATTTGGTTTGTTTTTTCTTTCTGACTTGTTTCTGCTAATGATTTCTTTTAGGTATATCCATGTTATCACAAATTCATCAAGTATGTCATTTTAACTGATGAGTAATATTCCATTGTGTGTATATATACCACATCTTTTTCATTATTCATCTGTTTCGGAACATTTGAGTTGTTTCCATGCCCTTGCAATTATAAATAGTGCTGCAATAAACATCCAAGTACAGGTGTCTCTTTGTATAAGTATTAAGGTCTCCCTTGGATAGATTCCCAGAAGAGCGATTGCTGCATCAAATGGTAGTTCCATTTTCATTAGTCTAAGGGACCTCCACACTGCTTTCCATAGTGGCTGAACCAGTTTACATTCCCAACAACAGCGTAAGAGTGTTCCTGTCTCTCCGCATCCATCATGCCAGCACTTGTTGCCTGATTTGTTTCTTGGTTTTTGTTTGTTTGTTTTTGATGTGGGCCATTCTTACTGGTATAAGGTGGTATTTCATTGTGATTTCAATTTGCACTACCCTGATTGCTAGTAACATTGAGCATTTTTTATGTGTCTGTTAGCCATTTGTATTTCCTCTTTGGGGAAGTATCAGTTTAGCTCTCCCCATTTTTTGACTGGGCTTCTTGTTTTGTTTTTGCTAAGTTGTTTGAGTTCTTTGTGAATCTTTGTTATCAAAACCTTACCACTTTGTGGAGGGCAAAAATTTTCTCCCAATTGGTTGAATTTCTTTCTGTTTTGTTTGTTGTCTCTTCTGCTATACAGAAGCTTTTTAGTTTGATGTAGTCTCAACTGTTTGTTTCTTTCACTTTTTTTGCCAGTTGTAAATGTGTCCATAAATGGATTTCTGAAGTGTAATTCATAGAGGGGCTTGCCCAAGTTTTCCTCTATGTGTTTTATGGTTTGAGGTCTTACATCCAAGTTTGTTATACAACTTTAGTTGGTTTTTGTACATGGTGTGAGGAAGTTGTCTTGGTTCATTCTTTTGCATGTGTTGTTCCAGTTTTCCTAGTACCATTTATGTAAGAGGCTGTTCTTGTTCCAAGTTTTTCACTTCTTCATCAAAGATTAGTTTACTATATATGTCTGGTTTTATTTCAGGACACTCAATTCTGTTCCATTGGTCTGAATATCTGATTTTGTAACAGTACCATCCTGTTTCAATTACTATGGGTTTGTAGTTAATTTGAAGTCTGCAATCGTAATACCTCCATTTCTCTTTTCTTGGTCAGGAGGCTTTTTAATATTCAAGGTCTTTTGTTTTTCCATGTGAATTTCTGTAATTTTTGTTCTAGCTCTTTAAAAATTGTCATTGGAATTTTTATAGGGATTGCATTAAATCTGTAGATTGCTTTTGTAGGATGGCCTTTTTGATGATACTAATTCTTTAAATCCATGAGCAGGGAATGTCTTTCAATTTTCTTTTGTCTTCTTCTGTCTCTTTAAGCAGCATTTTAAAGTTTTCTTTGTATAGTTCTTTCACATGTTTTGTTACATTTCTTCCCAGGTGTTTAATTTTTTTTGATGCAATGGTAAATGGAATTTTTTTTTCTTCCTCTGCTTGACTTTTTGCATATAGGAAAGCTACTGTTTTCTGCGTGTTAATTTTGTAACTGGCCACATTACTGGTTTATTGTTTCAAGTAGTTTTTCTGTGGATTTTTGGGGGTTTTCTACCTAGACAATCATATCATCTACATATAATGATAGCTTCAATTCTTCTTTCCCCATTTGTATTCCTTTTATGTCCTCTTACCTTATTGCCCTAGCTAGAACTTCCAGTACAATGTATAAAAGTAGTGGAGAGAGTGGGTATCCTTGACTGTTTCCAGATCTTAATTTAAGTGATTTTAATTTTTCCCCATTTAGGATGATGTTTGCTGTAGGTTTGTCAGATAGCTTTTATTATGCTGAGGTGTGTTCCTTTTATTCCCAAATTTTCAAGAGCTTTTCTCATGAATGGGTGTTGGACTTTATCAAAAGCTTTTTCCACATTTATTGATAGAATTATATGGTGTTTGTTTTTCTCCTTGTTGATGTGGATTATGTTAATTGACTTCCAGATGTTGAACCATCCCTGTGCCTCTGGGATATATCCCACTTAGTCATGGTGAATAATTCTTTCTAGATTTACTTGTTTTCCTTCCTAGAACTTGAGATTTCTGAGTCTGGGGATTTATGTTTTTCATAAATTAGCAAACAAATGTGCTCTTTCATTGAAAACTGCCTGCTCTCCATTCTCTGTACTTTTGTTCTGAAATGCAAATTAGTTTCACAGGCAGAAATGGGTCTTGGCTTCTCTTAGTTACCATATCCATTACTTCCCCACAAAGATGTTCTGGTTTCAGTGTAATCTGTTAGAATTCTGATTTATATTAACCACTCAGAATTTTACTTTGGGCACCTAAGTACTGTCTTGCAAACTATACATTTAAAATAGTATTTGTCACATTTCATAGATTCCCAACTCAATTTTAGTGGAAATATCTTCAGATTTTAGAAAACTGAAAGTAAGACACTCAATCTTCAAAAAGAATTTAAATATGTTAGTAAGTTTGAATCACTTAATATAGACATTAAAAGTTTAAGAAAATGCCTACTACTAGCATTTATTCAAAAAGAGCCACATAGAAGTCACATACCAAAGACTTCTATTTTTACATCTCACTAAAATTTTACCTCAATATTTCAATTCTCTTCAAAATCTTAGGCAATTTGAGTAGTTTAAAGCAATTTTATTTGCTCTAAATAGATTGTTTTCATCATTCTTCTGTCTTGTGATTAATAGAAACAAAAGGAATTGGTGTATGATAACAAAGATTAAGTACATTTAAAAGAGTATGAACTAACCTTGATTATTTTCTAATAGGCATTGCTGAAGTTGGTAACTCTTCCAGATCCATTACACCTAATTTGAAATTATATTACTTTTATTTAAATAGTTTCACATAGACTATGCTTTCAGTGTGAAGTGACAGTTTGGCAGCCCAGGCTCAAGATTCACCCACTCTTATCTTTCTTTCCTGTATATATTTATGTAGTTTGGATTTTTTCTAATTTTTTCCTAGTGTAATAATCATAGTTATATCCATCAACTTTATCCTATAGTTGTTTTTGTGGCATTTCCCAAGGCTTTGTTAGATCCTCCCAAGTATATCAACTCCAGAACAAGAACACACATGATTCTTCACTAGAGTTGGTGTGCAGGCAGCCAAATGCAAAGTGAGGAAAAACTGTTTGCATTAAAAGCAACTGTCTGAAACATTAATGCCATTAACAACAACAAATGATAAAAGAATGAAGCAGTGAATGTTTGTGAAATTATTCAATCCAAAGTATCTAATTCCCATTGACAGAATCCCTTTGTGGAGGGAAGAATTAAAATGGAAAGAAAATCCAATCCTGACCAATCAATTACAAAACAAGAGAGAGCCAGAAGGAAAACACCAGGGTCACTTGTAAATCCAGTGTTAACTATAGAACTTTCACACTGGTCAATAGTCATTTATCCAATCATTAAAGAAACATTTGAGTACTTGTAGTATACCAGGCACTGTTCTATGCATTTGGTATGTACCAGTTGACACAAATTCCTACCCTCGTGGAGTTTGCAATCTAGTTATAGTAAGCAACAATAATATAAAACAGACAAATAGAATTATGTCAGAAGTATTATGAAGAAAAAACATTTAGCAGGAAAAGGAATCAGAGGCAAAGTTGGAGAAATTATTTTAAATAGAGTGATTAAGGAAATCCTCAAATCCTCACTGAGAAAGAGACATTTGAGTAAGCAACAGGCTGAAGAAGCAATCCAGGAGGTTATATGGGTGAGAAATATAGGCAGAAAAAATTGCAAATGCAGAAACATTAAGCAAGCAGCAACCTCAAATAGTCAGAAAATACTGTTACCAAAATAGAATAAGTGAAGGGGAGAATTGTGCAAATTGAGGTTAGGAGGGCTTTTGAGAAAGAATATCTGTGAGATGCCACAAGGTCAATAGGCCACTGCATACAATCTGAATCATTCACTCAGTAGAGGAACCACTGACAGGAATCTTGAAGCAGGTGTGTGACATATTTAAAGCTGTAAAAACTGGAAGTGACTAAGAGGAGACTTGTTTTAGATGGGAGTTTATGGCATTTCTGTATATAATGAGCAGGCTAGAGCAGAGAAGCAAAAACAGGGGAATGAAATTTATGGAATAAAGGTGTAAATTGCTATAGTGATTATCTCAATTAGAAGAGAGGAAAAGAGATTGTGAGGATTGGAGAGGCTGTTCTTAGTCATGACCCTGAACAGGAAACAGGAGGGACAGTGGCGTGTATAAGCACTGATGACTGAGACCTGTGACCATGAAGTTATTTTCTGTTAGAATCAGTCTCTGTGTTGGGAATAGGGGAAGGATGATATCAAGGAAGAGACACTGAGGGGTGGAATAAAGAGAAGGGGTCTCACACAGGGCTGAGGAGACATCGTAAAGTAATAGTGACAAGAAGGTTCATGTTCCAATTTTGTCACATATCAGTCATATGACCCTGGATAAGTTTTCTTACCTCCCTAAATCTCAGTATCCTTACACAAAATGAAGATGTTAATAGTGCCAATCTCACAGCTTTGTGACACAGATAAAGAGATCATGTGAAACAATCATGACGATCATCACAAAATAACAAGCACTGAATATATGTTGGCTGTTACATTAGGTTGTGATGTTTTCTTTGCATTCTCTTTTTCAGGAGGTTTGTCCTCACCAAACTTCAAGTCATCCGGGAAGGGGATTTTTCAGGATTTGTGGACCTGGAGAAAATGTAAGTACCTGACACCTGACAAATGCTGTGAGTAAATGAGGCCTCCAAGGGCAGTGACCTCAGACGATGTCACCTGGGTGCTTTCTGTGTTTAGAAACCAGGCTAATAGACTAAGCAAACTTTTTATACATCCTCCAATTTTATTCTACTGTTTAGGAGATAATAATATAAGGAAAATCTTTCAGAATGTGACTATTTGAATATAAGGTCAATCAAAACAGTAATCAGTAATCTTTTTTTTTTTTTTTTTCAAAAATAAGATGTTACTCCCAAAGCAACTTGGAATCTTCTGCTTACATTATTTCCAGGGTGCCATTTATTGTCTTGATTAATTTTTAATTGACAACTCTAAATTCTTGTTCCCATGCTTACAAGTGGTAATCGAGACAGAAACACTTAAAAGATTAGTAAACTTTGCAGCACAGAGGGCTATGTTCTTGAAAAGATCCACCATTATTACAAATATTCACTTTTCATTGGGTGAGTTGAATAAAAGAGAATCACCAAATAAGGTTTTCTCAAAGAGGGGATACAGGAATAAAACATTCAAGAAATTCTATGACACTTTTGACAAGTATTTTCTTTAAAGCCTCTTGGGTCAAGGACAGTGTTCTGTGCAGTGACACAGTCAATTCGGGGTGTAAATACTGGTAAATACAGATTATTAACTAATCCCCAGATTATATGCATTTCTCATTCTTGATGCCCTACAAATTTTCCTTTCAGTTCTTTCATGCCTCCCCCTAACAAGATTATTTGCTGAGATCTGATGCGATCAATGATAAAATACAGACCAGAGTCTGTGGGTTTCAACAATTAGTTGACCTTTGTAGTGGCAGGTGGGAGAATTCTGGGTTTGAGTATTACTTTTAATGCAAACTTCCTGCTAACCTTGGGATACCTCTCAGGGCCATATTTTCTCAATTACATATAAGAGAATTTTAAAGGGCGGGGGGGGGGTGGCATACATGATCTCTAATTTCTAAGTGTAGCCATCCCCCAATTAGATAAGAGTCCAGGTTAAGACTTCAGTTTTCAAGGTTTACTTTCCTGGGAATAGTCAGCATATGCAGGAAATGGGAAGAAAGGAACTCACCAGTGAAAACAGGTCAACAATAGAGTAGGAGAGCTTTGAACACAAAGTTTATTACTGAGTGGCTCAGCCATCACCCTGCCTATAACTGACACAAGCTAGATGATCACTGGGGTATGTTTTGCCCCCAGTATGGTTGTATAGAAGCTAACCTGAAGACAGGCATGTCAGATATCAGAAATTCTTATAGTAATAAAAATGATTGGGTTGAACTGATAGTGTAATAATCCCAGGGACACAACTAGCTCAGAAACTCCTAAATTTCCTCAGATACAGCTTTCCCATTTCTACCTCATGTCAATATTCACTAACTTTAACTGTCATAGGTTACCAAAACTGAAAATATCAGAAAAGGGTCTGACTCAACTGAACTAAGGAGACCACTGATACAGGAGTGTCAGGATGAGGCAAGGTTCCACGTGTTTTTCTTACCAGGTTCTTGTCACTTGAAGTCATAAAAAGAACACAGAGTAAGTGAAAGAGGCAAGTTTCTTTAAGAAAGGTGAAATGAAGAAGCTAAGACAGTAGGATACATGTTGGTCTGTCAAAGTCCAAGGTGGGGTAAGGACAGATTATCAACGTGGATACATATTTTAAAACACTTATTAATAATTAATAAGCACCACCAGTCCTTAACTATGATTAGTTGGAGTCAGAGAAATGGGATTTCCTTTGTGTGGCTCTGGTGCAAATCAGGTAGTTCACATGTTGGAACCTGGTGGAAAAGCCTGGGAACTTGGCCAGAAACTGCCTCTGTCATGCAAGCCTTTGTCTCTTCAGATAGGGAAGCCCCCAGCATCTCCCAATCTAATGTGGTCAGAGAGTGGCTTGATGTTTCAGTGGCTCTTCCATCAATAATCATGGTCTCTTTCTCCAGCCTGTCTGACTCCATCTCTCCTCCTGGGAGAGTCCCCTGTTCCTGAATCTGGTCACACCACCCTTAAGCGCCTCTGCTCACCTTCATCCATTGCCAAACCTTCTATTCTTGGACACCGATAACTTTCCTCTCCCTTTTAGACTGATCCCCTTCATTTTTGTTTCTCTAGTTTTAGTAAGTTTCCTGAACTTAATAAGTAATGCCTGCTTCTCCGCAAATCATGACGTCCCCTTTAGTCATTGTGCACACGTGGCCAGGCTTCACATAACTTTATTACAAAGAAGGGGAATAAAATTTTTCTGTATTAAATTGTGCCTTCTTTCACTTCTTCCTACCTCCCCTTCCCATCATTACCAGGCTTTTCAAAGAACAGCCTGCATTCACCATCTCCCTCTCCTTTTGGTTCAGTCATTCCTCAGCTTGCCCAACTTAGCTACATATCCTAAATGTGATTAAATTATTCTATTAAAGGTCCCCATAACCATGTAACTGCCAGATCTAATGAACTCTTTATCTCCTTAGTACCAAGATCTAGTTTTTGATTTCATTAACTCGTCTCCCCATTCTTCTCAGTACTCTTTCCCCTTCTAATTTCTGTGGCACACACCTATCAGCCCTCCTCACCTTTCAGCCTACTCCATAAACTGTTCTCTTTGTCTTTCTTTTCCTCAGATACTTAACAAAACTTTATTCCAGGGTTCTGATTTTTTATAGTCACACTCTCAAATCATTATTCCTAGATCATAATTCATCAGATAATGTCTTACTACCAGGGCTCTAAAACTATCAGCAACAATTCCCAATTCTCTTCTGAGGTCATTATTCTTGCTTTAAAATGG
Source organism: Uropsilus gracilis (assembly GCA_004024945.1). NCBI lineage: Eukaryota > Metazoa > Chordata > Mammalia > Eulipotyphla > Talpidae > Uropsilus > Uropsilus gracilis. Next base: position 290,094 of record PVHY01000124.1, on the reverse strand, counting down.
AGAGACTCCTAAACACTCACACTTAAGTAAACTGAAAGTACCTCATATTCAATATATCCATATTTCCCAGTGAATAACATCACCATCTGTCAGTCTCCCAAACAAGAAAATTCAAAGACTCTCTTGACATACATACCTTCTCAATCTTTTCTATCCAGGTGTTCTTCTAAGACTTTTGCCTCCCCCTCAAAAATATTTCTGGAATCCAGCCTTTCTCTCAATTCTACTGCTCTTAGGTTCAAAGTTTCCTGTGTGAGACAGTCATATCTATCCCAGCCTCAGAGACCCTCATTGCTATATATTTCATCTTAGATCTCTGATATAGAAATCAAAGCCCTTTATGCAACCACTAAAACTCAGTCACACTTTCAGCTAGTAGAACCAGCTTCCATTTCCCAAGCATATAAATATGGCTGACTTAGAATATAATGGCTAGTTCTTTGAATAGGGTATGATACATACCTATAGGATCAAAACATAGTTGCAGGAGAATGGAAAGTGTAGTTTCACATAGCTTACATAGGTTTTGCCCCTCTGCTTTAACTTTACTTGACATGTCAAACACTCTGCCAATGGATTCAAGCCATAATGTTGTATTCATAGATTAACAGCACATTTTTTAGATTGTATTGAGAATATACAGGTTTTTCCAGAGGCCTTGGTTGTTCTTTATTTTGTTTTCAAATGCAACACCAAGTTCTAATGTGTGTATCTCCTTGCTATACTCTAATCTCTCCATATAGCACCTTCTCCAGTTACCATGAACTTTTTTCTGGATATTTGCAATGATCTTCTGCCTGTGCTGCCCCATCCTCTACCATGCCCCCTTCATTTTCTCTACCCTCCAACCAAAGTGATGGCTGTCAAGTTCACCCCTTATCATGCTGCCTTCCACACTTGTCCTGCCACACTCCATCCCTACCATTGCTCGTAAAATACAAAAACTAGACCTCTCCCATTCTGTCTTTTGCTCTACCTGTCCTTTTTTCCCATTTCTTAAAAGTACCACCTTATGCTGCCCACAGTAAGCCTCAGTACATGCTCTTCATTCTGACCATCCTTTCTTTCTGCCTTTCATTTCACTAATTCCTCCTCATTCCTCATATTCCCACACCAATGTCACATATCTAGGAAACCCTTCAGGACCTCCCAACTAGAAGATCCCCTTCTACTACACTTGCATATCATCCTTCCTATCTGTGTAGCTGCTATCATTTTAGCAACTTTACATTTATTGATGAGATAATTCAATTAATTTCCAACTATTCTTTGGATTGTGAGTGCCATGAATACAAGGATATGGTTGTTTTACTCAATATTGGGTGGCTTGAAGTGATCTAGCTACAAACAATAAATATATGAAAAATATATAATTATTTGGGAAAACAAGACATCCAGGTATGTAAATAAAATGCTAATGATAAATAATATAGGAGTTCATAGGCACATAAACACTGAAAGAGAAGATACTGTGATTTAGGCAATTGCATAGTTATAATGTAAAATATAACCCAGGAGAAAAAAGCACACAGTAATATGTGCAAAATAAATGATGCAAACATTGGATTTTCTTAGAATTCCTATTGTTGTGAGAGGCAAAAGAAAATAAACCTCAAACAGGCTTATGGAAAAGGGGATTTAATGACTCATTTAATCTGATGTTCAGAAGGAAAAAGTGACTTTAGAATTCTGGACTCCTCTACTCTCTGAGGTCTCCCTTCCATTATGTTGGTTTCAGCACTCAGCCCTACCTCCTGTTGGCTGAGGCACCAGTCTTGTCTACACATCTTGAATTCTATTACCGATGGAAGGAAATGACCCTTTTCTCACTCAGTTCATTGAACTCTAAAGACTTAATCTGACTTGATTAGAAGACACAACCAACCCTGGATCAAATCTGTGCCTAAGAGTATGGTACTGACATTATCTTTGTCCTGGATAATGGGCAACCCAGGTCAATATTTCATTCTGAATGTTGAAAACAACTATCTCAGACATATGGAATTTGAATGGGGAAGGGAGATATAAACATATACACCCCGAGGCCTTTGCTAGAAAAAAATAAAAGTTTAGATACTGAAGTTAGGCAGACCAATTTCTACAAAGAAAATTAGTCCTTCTGTCCTCCAGGAGAGAAAGGTTCTGCAGCTTAAGTAGCTGGGGAACTGAGACTTGAAGGACAGGTAGAATCTGCATTGGCAGTTTTAATATACTAGTTTTAACATAACAATAAGTCTAATGATATTAAATCTTTTTTTGAGACTAGGTCTCGCTATTTTTGCCCATGGAACCACAGGCTCTTGTTTCCCGGGGCACCACGGACTCAAGCAATCCCCAGCCTCAGATTCCCAGGTAGCTGGGATTACAGGTGCATGCCACCACACCCAGCTATTTTTTTTGGAACTAGGTCTCACTACAGGCCCCAGCCGGGACTTGAACTGCGATCCCTAGCCCCGGCTGCTTCATAGGCTGAAGCTTATAGGCACGAGCCACCGTGCCAGACCGATATTAAATCTTTTTGAGGACTTACTGTATGTTAGGCACTAAGTGGAGCTGATTACATTTGTCATCTTTTCAATACCCCCAGTCTTATTAGCAGTACCATCATTAGTCATTTTGCAGGTTAGGGAACAGACTTCATGAGATCAAGTTCCCTGGCCATGATAGCACAGTGGTCATGTGATAGAAGACATTCAAGTGTGTAATCCACTTCATTTGTGTGTAAATAAAGTATTTAAGAGACTCCAGGGTCAGATATCTTTTTCTTAAGTATCCCCTCACATTGAAGAAATATTTCAACCTCTCTGAGAGCTTAAATAAAAGACTGAGTCTCACCTCATTTGTAAAATAATAAGATCTATTTCACAGGCTTGTCAAGGTCCTAAAATTTTGTTGGCACAATATAGATATTGATGAATTGGTTCTTCTTCCTTCATCCTGATAGAGTGGCTGAAAGAATTCATAACTGACAGCAACGCATGCTGATTCTTCATTTGTTAGAACAGCTGAACCCAACCCCCTCAGTTTCTATAGGAAGTCAACAAGGATAGGAGAGCTTGATAAAACTCCTAGCAGAAGTTTCTCTTTTAGAAATGGAGTGGCCAGTATTTATCACCTGATTATAAATGTCTGTACCCCCTATCTTCATTGCTTTAGAACTGGCTAGAAAAAAAAAGAAAATCATTAAACACTCTGCATTGTGAAGTGGCTTTGCAAAGTGCACTGTAAACTGTTTACATTGTCTTTAATTACTTTGGAGCCATATGTCAGCTTGGTATAAAGTGTGAAGATTACACTGAGTAGGGTAGGGGGAGTAGGTGACAATGTGGTGATTTATGGTAACCAGAAAAATTATGTATGGAAATGAGTGCAATTTAAAAACACATCTACATGCTATTATAACACTGGAGGGGGAAGAAAAGTCAGTTTATAACAAAATATCTTTGAAACTAGGAGCATGATGAATATGTAAATGAGACCAATCAACATCAGCTGAGATATGGTATATGCAGATGAGACGGCAGTGAGCCAAAATGTGAAATAGCTCCCAAACCATAAATATGAACCATATAAAATTCATTTGAAATATTCATGATAACATAAGGACAAAAAATATATAATCAAATGATTTATTTGCATATAAAAATGAGCACAGTAGTCTGACACTCCAGCCTCCACCCCCAGATCATTGGGGAAAGTTAACTCAACAGAGGGACTTTCACAGGGAAGAGAGTTATTGAATGGAGCTGTTGCAAGCACACTAAAAAAGTTGAGCATCCTCCCAATTTTCAGTTCTTGGGTATACTCAGCACAGATAAAGGAATGAAAATAACTAACATTATAATGACAATTGAATGTTTGGGTTCTATCTGCTTTGTCTCTCCCAGTCATTCTTTGCAGACTCTTGCCCACCTCCACCTATGAATCTGAAATGTAATTGGGGGAGGGGGGATGATTCCTACTTACTGAAATAAAGTGAGAGGCTGACTGAACAGGCTGCTGGCAAAAACCAACTAAAAGCCAATATTAGAACCATTAGATCTCTGAGTAGGAAGTAGGGGTTTGAGTCCCTGCACACAGAAAGATGATGAGGTTCAGTGGTTCTCATGTCAGGCTGCACTTTAGAATCCCCTGGGGAATGCTTAAAAATAATTCACAGACCTTACTATCGTTTCAGGGATTTTTCATCTCATACGTCTTGGATGGGACCAAGTATTGATTATTTTTTAAAGTTCCCTTGGTGATTCTAATGTATATTCACAGTCAAAAGCCACCAAGGTGGATGGTATTTCTGTCCTGATTCAATGCATAGAAAACAGGAATGTATATATGGGCTTAAATAGTGACTGACGCAAAATAAACACAAAGAATGGTAGTTGGAGATAATGTCAAGTAGCAGTAGGGGTCAAATTACAGGTCACCTTATAAACCCTGAGTGTCACATTGTGATGGGAATGAAAGGGTTAATTCTGGCAATAAGATTTATTGTTGATTTATAGTTGTTAAAGATCACTCACATGTAGAGATTTGCTCATGATGTTTGGGTTTACATATGTAAAGATATTATATGTATAATTTGTTGGGTTTTGTTATATTGATATTGTCAAATGAAAACAAACTGGTGATTGCTGGAGGTGAGATGCAGAGCAGGAGAAATGAGCAAAGGGTGCAAAAGTGCAGTCATAAGTCATGTAGATGTAATACATAAGTCATGTAGATGTAATATAATATGTGTATTACATCTACGTGGTAATTGATGGTGACTGTAATTAGTAGTGTTCTACTGCATATTTGAAAATTGCTAACATTAAATCTTAAATATACTCATCACAAGGAAAAAATGATCACTTATGATGATAGATGATGACCTGTGATCATTTCACAGTGTACACAAAGACTGACTCTAAGTTGTACACCTGAAACTCATGTCAGTTATGCCTATATTTAAAAATATTTAAATACAAGCATGTATTTAAAAATGAAAGAAGATAAGCAGTCATGAAGCCATGAAAAGATGATCAAATCATTGAACAAAATTTGAACAGGTATTTTAGACACTATATTTCAGTGTATCTGCTCTCTACAGACAAGGATACTGACATTCAGAAAGGATAAGTAACTACAAGTACCATAGCACCCTTTTCTAATAAAGAGAAATTCAATTTAAAACCTTCAGGAATACCATTACACACCTACTACAATGGCTGAATTGAAATACTGATAATACTAAGTATTGAGACTGGAGCTAATGGAACCCATCTACATTTATGTTGATAATCCAAAATGGTATATAAACTCATTTGTATGTTTGAGAGTTGCTTATAAAGCATTTACTCAAGAAAAATGATAGCATATGTCCATGCAAAGAACTGATTAACTATCTTCTCAACAGATTTATTCATATAAGCCCATAAATAAAAACCATCCAAATGCACGCATCATTCAGGCAGCAGGCAAACAACTTGTGTTCAAACTGCATACAAACAACAGAACCCCAGCCAGTAATAAAAAGGAATAGCCTAAATACAACAACATGGATGAATTTCAAAAGCATTAAATTCATGGATGAATTTCAAAGCATTGGATTGTATTAAGCAAAAAAGTCAGACACAAAACATGTACACATGACTATACAAAACTTGAAATAAGGATATCTATTTTATGGTGACAGAAAGCTGAGGAATGGTTTCTGTGAAGGGGAGTGGCAATTTTTCTATTGGCAGAGATGTCCAGTCTTGATTATGGTGATTGTCAAAAAAGGTATCAATCTGCATAAACTCATCAAAAGGTTAAAAAAAATATACATTATTTGTGAAGATAAACTTGTTAATTTGATAATGTGCAGATAAACTTCAGTTAAATTTATTTTTTTTTAAACAATGATTCAGTATCTACTTGGGGCTAGATATTTTAAATACAGTATCTTAGATATCATATCCTAATCGGCCCTCTTGAAACCAGGTCAAAGAAAAAAACAAGAGTTTTTAACTTGAACCATCTATGCCTGCTTCTCCACCAGAGTCGCCAACTGAAACCAGGTGAAAAGAGAAAAAAAGACTTTTTGACTTGAACTAGTACACCTATGCCTGCTTCTCCCTAGAAGCAGGCTCAAAACAATTAACATTTTTACTGTTCACCTACTATTGGTATGCAAAAATCAGCTACCAGTTTCTCTCAGCTCTTTTCCCCCCTTTCAGACCTAAAAAGAAAAACTTAGAAACGGTTTAAACTTTAGATTTCCTGAATCTACCCTCTTTTAAACTTCTGTGGGTTCTTTCCACCATCCCCAGCCTTCTCACCAAAATCCCAAGTCAAAGCAAGACTGTGAGTGCAGACTAATTTATTACTAAACAAAGTGATTACCTAATTACTACAGAAGAAACGTGTAAGTAAAACTCCAAATTACTTTAACATTGTCCAAAGTCCTTTCCCCAGATTGTCCAAAAATCCTCAGTCTCTCAGTCCTGAGCATCTCACCAACATCAGTCAGTGAGAGCTTCAGGCCCCAGACCTTGGCCACATGGCCAAGCTCACATGGTTCACATCTTCATTCCACAAAATGGCAGAAACCAAACCTGAATATCAAATCCAAAATTCAAATCAGAATTCAAATCTTTGTTCTGAACCTCTTAATATATTCTCCTTTCTGTTTTCCCACCTTCCAGGAACAGTTCCTGAATTATCACATTACAAAGAAAAAAACCCCTTTTACTTCTTCCTCCCCCTTGTATCTTTCTGAAAGGAAATTCTAATCAAGGCCATTCTCACATTTTAGCATATCTTCCTTGAAATCTGCAATCTTAAACAGGAGACAATGTAGAGGGAGGGAGGGTAGGTGCCCCCTATCACTGACTATAGGGAATCTGACCTTCAAAGGAAAGAATGGGTGTCAGAGGGTCCTTTCCTGGTGAAGCTAGGCTTTCAGTGCAAGGTTGTCAGGTCCTTTCTGCTACCCAAAGCTTTCTTTTCATTGGCATCTACAATTTTCCAAAGTTATTCTACCAAAGTCTGAGTGACAAAAGAGAAAATTAAGGCTATGAAAGCTACTGCTTCTACATTTATAACTGAAGAATTTCTATGCCTGTTTGCTTGGAGCCTCCATAAACCAATAACTAGAGTCATTGTCTATTGGACCAGTCAAAGAGGAGAGGAAACCTCTTCTTGGAACATGTTTGCCTTCCAGTTTCAGTGTGCCAACTCATTTCTGGGTAAATCTCTTGCTGAGACTGGCTGTAGTCCAAGGATTTGCAAACTGAGCTGCCTGTTATAGTTGCAAATTAACTTAGTCAGCAGTTGGGAAATGTAAGAGGCAGGTCAATTTAGTTGTCATTATTGACCCAGGTCAAACATGAATTAGTGCCTAGAAGGTGAAAGTACTTATCTCATTTCCTGTTCTCCATACATATTCTGAAAATAAGTTTTTTTGTTGTATTTATTGCTTCAAACAAGAACACAAGAGGCTGTTTTCTTTTCACTTATCAGGTTGATGTGGCTTTAGTGTTTTCCATTAAGTCTTATTTTTGAGTGTTTCTAGGTAGGTCCTTAAAATGCACTATAACAACTAAAAGCTGCCCAGTAGTATAAGACAATAATTGTATTAGCTCTGTATTTCTATGCTTGGGGTTTTAACTTGTTATTTTTCCTTTGTTTTTGCTTTGATTTCTTTGTGTGTTAGGTCAAGACGAGTCTGATAGAGAAAACAAAATCCCTATCTGCTTTCTCCATGAAGGCAGTGTAGAATTTCTTTGCTAGAGGGGATTGCAAGGAAGTGTTATTGGGAGGATAAGGACTACCCCGTCTAAATTCCTTTTTCCTATGGGTTCTTCTGCCTGCGCACAGCAGCTTCTCGGGTATCAAACCTTAACGACCAGGATAGACAAGTGGATAGACAAGTGGTTTATTTCCAGATACGGAAAAACAAACTAAAAGAGTCCACACCCTCACAAGCGTTCCAAACGGAATAGTGCCCCACTTCCACTCCTCAAGGAACTTTGTAGGGGTTACCTCAGTCTTAGGGTACTTCTGGTAGAAAGCACCCACCAGGCTGTATCCTTGACTCCTGATCCTGTCGCTCCAGTTGGCACCAGATGAATCCAACCAACACTTGTGGGGCTCAGGCGGGTCTTTCTGAGGCAGGCCTATCCAAGTGTCACCATGGCTCCGCACTTCACCAGGGTCACCTCTCCTCCGCCTTCACACAGCTCTTGATCCTCAGGAACTGGGTGAGGTGAGGAAGCTCCAAAGGACTCAGTTCCTGGGTCCTTCTCCTGAGGCCAAAAACCTCCACAGTCCTCTCCAAAATCGTGTATCTCCTCACTCCCCCTTTCCTCTTTTTATCCTTTTTTCTCCCCATTCACAACCACCCCCTTGGTGGTCTGTACCTCACTTTCCCCTCTGGGCCTGCCTTGGGAGTCTCCACCTTAGGACCCTGCATTAGCCTAATCCCAAATCTGCTGGGTAATCACTTTACTGTAAAAAAAGGGGAAGTGGCCTTATCTGGACTCAGGCTAGTCTTAGTCTAATGAAAGGAAACTCGGGTTCAAAGTGGGTCCCTGGCTTCAGAAGGAGATACTGGAACAATATAAAGAGCCTCACTGACTTTGTCAGTTCAGGATGCTGTAATAAAATACTAGTCTGGGTAGTTTACACTAGAGACACTTATTTTCATGGCTCTGGAAACTAGGAAGTCAAGATCAGAGTGCTACTGGGCAGTTTTTGGTGAGGACCTGCTCTCTTGTGGACAAAAGCATTCTTATAGCCTCACATGCTGAGAGGGAGCTCAGGGCAACTGTTTCCACTGTAAGGGCACCAATCCCATTGAGTGCTCCAGCCCAGGGATTCCCACCCTATTATTTCCCCAAATCTTCCAAACACCATTAAAGGACTCAGAACCTCATCATATGGATTTGGGAGCTGGGGAAGAACAAGACATTCATTTCAGAGCACCAATTTTGAACAAGCAAGTTTATAAAGATGTGTATCACAGAAAGCACAGATACCCTCATTTACATCTTCCACCTTGAAGCTCACCTACTTTCTCAACCATTGGAAGCTCCAAGGCATTCATGGTCCTTGGTGACCTCTGCTTGATGCCTTTTATTCAGCAGCTAAAACTTTCAGGTGACAGGACTTGATAGAGGAAGCTTTTCTGTTTTTCCATCAAATAGGCTCAGTCTCCATTTTCTCCTGGACCACCACGCAAAAGCATCAACTCTTTCTTTTAAGACTTCTGCTTCATCCATGTATGCCCCTGTGACCTTTCTTGACAAGATAAGTTATGGGAGAGTCCTTCAAATGTACTCTATTTGTGGGTGCTTAAAAACATTCCAGAAAATAAACTGACCATTTATTTTTTTCTCTCTGCCAGTAACCCAGTGCTTGTGTCCACTCTCAACAACATAATACTCAAGTTAAAAATAGACCCATGTCACTGTTCTGGAGACTCTTGCTAGGTTTTTTTTAATGGTATTAAAATAAAAAGATGCAATCTAAATGCAAGATCCAATCGATGCACAAACTATTTATTTTTATTTCCTCATTTATCCCATGCCCATCACAACCACATCCATCTGGACTGTTTATGACTTAATAAGATGCTTTAAGCAGTAAAAGACTCAAATAGGATAAGGACCCACTTGCTGCCCAACCCGCCACAAATAAACCACCTGAGTATTACACTTCAGAAACCTCTCCTCTGGTGTTCAGCTTTACCTGGCCAGCCTGTATGGAAATCAAATGACCAGAGGCCTATTTTTATAGTTGAGATAATTCCAGAAATTAGAGGGGAAAAGTGTAAAAGTGAGGGATAAATGCCAGGGAAGCCTTAATGAATATAGTAGAAGTTAACCACCCTAGTGGATATGAGATTTTTTGAGAGTCTACATAGAGATAGCAATTGTTGATGCCAAGTTATTTAGAAATATGCACTGAGTGTGAGCATGCTTTGAAAAGTTGAAAGTACCAATGCATGGTATCAACAATGGGCCCACATTATATATGCCTTCCTTTCATAGTTGCCTCAGCTCATTCATGGCCTTGGTGCTGTCCTGGTCTCTCTTGTCCTTCACCCTGGCAATGATTACAGCAGATGAAATTTGGGAATAAGTGATTTACTTCTGGGGCCTTTCCCAATATTTCAGGACCTCCACTTCCTAAATCAACCTCTTAATATTTTTAAATGTTGTCTTCATTCTTTTTTTCCTCCAGCAATGGCCTAAACAATGTACTGGCATCAAAATTCTAGGGAGTTCATGAATAGGCTCCTCCAAGACAGTCTGACCTTTTTTTAAGACATGAAGTGGATTATAGTGATGTCAACTCTGAAGATGAATTGCTGAAGGGAGTTAATTCAGAGTGTCTATGTACTTAAAGAGATTTGCTCTAATACGTGGGAAAAAAACCAAAAATCTAGAATAACTTACCAGTTTGGACTGAAAATCCATGTGTAAATGAACTTAATTGAGGAAAAAGGAACTTTCTGTAATTATACTGACATACCTTTAAGATTCCATCTAGGAGTATAGGTTCACTCACTGTCTGACCAGGTGGGAAACTCAGGATTGAGGTGGGGGGAGTAAAAGAGCTTGTTGTTAACAGAATGATAAAGACTGAGGTGTCAGTCTTCAATGATTTATTTAAAATGTGTTCTCTTATGTCTCCCCTGGTCTCTTCATGTACATGCACAATTTTCAACCCAGTCAAATAAGGTACCTAGTTGTCATTTTTCATTTAATAAAGCAGACATTTGCTTGAGAAGAAAAAGGATGGTGGTTTACCGCAGCACCGAGTTCCATAACGAAATAATCCTACAGGGAGAGTAAGTGCCACACTAACTTCAAGGAAATGAGACCAAATCAGAGATCACTGGTTGAGATTTTTTAAAGAGATTTATGGACTTCAGTCAAGTTCTTGAGACAAGTGCAGGTTGACAAATGACACCAGCTAATCCATCAAGTGATAGATCAGGCTCACAGTAAATGACTGTGACTTCCAGCATTCCCTGAACACCTGTGAGGGTGAGGCCAATGGAGCTCCTCCTGAGTAGCGTGTGTACTCTTCCATGTATCAGCTATATGAAGAGACCAAGCAAACTAAGGGAAGCACAAACTAAGGGAAGCACAGTCCACCCATCAGTCAGAAATTCAGTAACTTTTTTGAGCCATAAAATATGTGTTAAATAAACAAGGGAATTACTGGATGAGGCTAATGTGCCAGTCACAGCTAGATGTTATGGTCAATAAAGATGATGATATACACTTTCTGCTTTCAGGAATCCCCATACTGGTAAACGGGAGTTTTAATAAATGATATTGGTCAATAATTATTTTTCCAGAAACTGAGCTAATGGATGGGTATGAGAGTGTGTATGTATATGTGTGTGCATATATATGTATATATAAATATTTTTATATGAAAAATAAATATTTCTCATACCAACGTTATAGTGAGATTATAGCCAAGGAGGTCATATGGCTTACTCAACATCACACACCTAATAAGTGATAGTTGGGATTTGAACCTAAGCATTCTGAAGTCAATCTGCATGTATTTTCTAGCCAATATTGATCATTCTATATATCCACGAGTACAGTAAGTGTAGGCCAGATAGTATTTGATATAGGAAAGTGATAACCTTGCTCTCTAACCTGAAGAAGTGAGATATATGCATAAACACAAGGGGTGCCCTTACATTTTATTTGAAGTAATAATGGTCATAGCTTGGTTAGCTTTGGATTTGGATTTGTAAACAAAGCTTGTTTAGCTTTGTTTCCTGTTGTGTAGTTTCACAATACCTCATACCTATCAGCTCATCTCCACACTGACTGGTGGCAACTGGAGCAAATATTTATGCCTATCTCACAGGTGAGAGCTCATGAAGCTGAGAAGTTTGGTGACTGATCTATGGTCAATAGGTTGGAATTCATGGAGATGCCATTTCTCAGATGTCACATCCCATGAACTAGTCTCTGTGTAATACTGTGATGCTGTCTCTTCTTGGTTAATTAGAAATTATATCTTGAGGGTCTGACAGTGATGTCAGTCAGGATAGTAACAGTATCCAAGTAAAAAGAAAAAAGTAACCCTTATATTACTGCCAAGTCCACAACCTTAATATTCATGTGTCTTTGCTCAGCATTTTTCTTACTTCCTGACCACTAGGCAATGGAAATAGGGTGCCTAGAAGTGGATGGATATCTGATCCAAGAAGTGAAAATCTAAATGAAAACTTGACCTTTTCCATGCCAAAGAGAAAATACTCTATTGAGGAGTATCCATTATAAACATTGTCCCAAGCTCTTTCATCAAAACATCATTTTTAAGGGAAATTTCCTTTTTAAATCAATTACATCTATTGGAGTTTTTCCTTCCAACTTTTGCCTACTTCTCACTATACTGTTAGATTTAATATTTTAGTAACATGTAGATTCAACCACAACGTTTTAGTCAAGATATAGGGTTTCATCTTGTCAGGGAGTATTTTCCTTTTCGTAAATGCAATGAGTATTTTATGAGCTCCTGCTCAGTGTCTTCAATATCATGGCATCTCTGATTGTAATGAGCATACAGATCACCTGAGGATCTAACTAAAGTGGAGAGTTTGACTGAGCAGATTGGGGTGGGACTGAGAGTCTGCAGTACTAACTGCTCCCCAGGCTAAAGCAACACTGCTAACACACAACCCATACCTAAAAATTACTAATCCTGTGTTAAGAGCAGTACAGCAGAAGATCTAAGAGAAATAGCATATAGTTCCCACTGCAGTGTAACTGTCAGTAAAATGTACATGGAGCAATTAGGGGAAAGCATAGAACATATGCATAAGAATGCACTCCGTTGCTATAAATAAATAATAGAGGGAAACACATTTATGACCAAAAAAAAAAATAACTATTAATAAAGTAACCCTCGTCTTTGTTATAACCAATCACTTGTGAAAGTGTTTTGTTAGCCTCTCAAAACCCCTGTGTTTGTACTGAGGAAACAAGTAGACACAGAAAAATGCAGGTAACATAACTTCCAGGAGCACACGCATGGGTGGAACATTCCTTCTTGTGGCAGGAAATCTGTACCTCAGGAGACTGCATCAAAGCATACATGTCCTCAGGTAAGCAGAAGTCAGAGGGGAAATATAGGGTGTGGTAGCACATAAAGTTTCTTTTAGATCAAACACAGCTAGAGTTGTGAGCTGGGTTGGAGGAAATAATAGGGAAAAGAAAAATGAGAATGTTTTCAAGAGATCTTTGCTGTTTGCCCAGCCAGCCAAGACCCAGAAACATTCCTGGAACACCTAATTGGACACAGGCAATCTAGAGCAGAGTGAAAGCCATGCTGGTCTGCATGAGTTCCAAGGGAGGAAGGCTGCAGAGCTAATCACTGGACTGAGATTGCCATTTAATGCCCTTCCTGCACAAGCCATTCATCAAGTTTATGGCAGCAACAAGAGTTCATTACCATGTTCCTGTTTTGCACATTCTTAAACAAGGTTATGCCTCCAATTTTAAGTGTGGTGTATAAAAGGAATGAGGGAAGGTGGGAGGGTGAGAAGGTTCCTGGAGGGAAAAGTAATAAACAGAATAGGTGTTCCCTGCCAACTGGAAATGTGAATCTCCCCCACCTGCTATAACTTTGTAGAATCAGGACGAACGATGTTATCACTTGAACTCTCAAATTCAATCTTTTTAGAAGTTTCTAAGCAACTTTATTAATCAATCCATTTATCCTTGTCAGCATTTTATATTAACAATTGAAAAAAGAATGTAGGACTTGACTCTAGCCCCCGACCCCAGAAGTTTTTAACAGTTATAGAAATAAAAAGAATTGATATGAAACAGAGGACACAACCAGATCATAAGCAACCTTTCCATGTTGCTGTCCAGACCTTGGGTGCTGACACAGTTCAAAAATGTGGGAGTTGGAGCAGAGAAGTCAGGGGTCTTGTGGAGACTACAGGATTTCCATAGTCAAAAGGGAGGGGAGGAAGTGTTATATATGACACACATTAAGGAAACTGATTCAAAGTCATAATGAGGATGTAAGGTCTCCCTAAAAAAGCCTTTGTCCTTTAGATCACACTATGTCTAGTGGGCTCCCATTGAACCATGAACATTCAAATAGGAATAGAAGAAAAACTCCCAAGCTCTGGGAAACCTGCATCTGAATTCACCAGGATGGACTGTTTCAATGTTCTACCCATATTCTTCAGGCAAGATCAAGGGATTTGTCCATTAGTGTCCTAATAGTGTGAAGGTCTATGTGCCCAGTGTTAATGATTCAGGGGATCTGTTAAGGAGTTCAGTCCTCTGTAGACAAAAAAATAATAATAATAAATGTCTCCTAGGTTGGGCTTATCCAGAACCAAAGGAAATGGGAGATTTGGATGTCTCCACTAATTTTAACCTAATGAAATAGTCAAATCAGAGCATACATAAAATATACTTCAGAGCCACAGTTGTTCAATTTCTTTATTTTTATGGGTTACATCTACTGAGTAAATAAAAAACCTAGACTAACTCTACCAGTCAGAGCATAGGTAGAAGTAACAAATCACACTTGGTGTAATATGGTAACCAGAGCTTTTAGTTCCAAGAAGTACTTCTTCCTGAGGACAGAGTCAAACTCCTCAGTGTATCCCTAAATTTGGAATGAAATCAGGAAAGGAAATATCTGTTCCTACCCACAAAAACAGTAGTGTTTTCCTGCTCTTGTTTAGACAAAGTCCAGTGAATGGTTCTATCCTCACAAGCCTGGTAAAATAAGACGAGGGCTCAGTGTACTTTTAAAATGCTCTAAGGTCTTCTATGTTCTCCCTTTTTTTTTCATATATTGATGGAATGTCACAATGAAAAACAGGTTATGCCTGGTCAGTGTATTCATGAGTGATGATGCTACAACTGATCTGACTTTTGCCACTCTTTTTAAACAATGCAAATGACAGGATTTGACTGAACTAAATATGTCACTTTCTCATTGCTTGCGTCATTATCTCTCTTTGTTCCTAACCCACCCCTGACCCTAGTCTAAAGATGACCAATCTTAGAGATACATTGACTCTGTAGAGGGTAATATGCTACATTTATGATCATAAAAAAAGTAAGTTACTACTCTCACTGATGTATAATGAAAAACAAAACTACATACTTTGAAAGATTTCAAAAGGTACAGTGATAGACTACGAATATGTGTGAGTTGTGTTTCCACTCTGTATTGGGAAGAAAATGTTGGTAGCAATGAATTTGTCAGTTCTTTATCAGGGGCATTGATGAATTTTGACTCCTACTTTGGTCAAATTGTCCCTGCTCCCTTGTGAGCTTTCTCAAATTGCTCCAATAATTTTGGATTGCAGTATTTCTCTGCTCTCATTCTATTCAGTCCTTCTTTGGCAGCCAACATCTCTTCATCTCCCTTTACATATAATCTGGCCTTATTCTCCATACATTTCTTAAGCAGAAAGGTAGTTACCTGTAAACCACAGATTAATAACCCAGAACCAAGACACTAGGTAAAATGTGAGAACGTTTCTAAACCACTAGCTCTAGACTACAAAGAACAAAATATGGTGTAGAAGAATGTACTTATCCTGCCTATGTCCCTTGAAATATTTCCAAAATGAGTTGCTATGTACTTTAAAACACTGTTGTTGCTCTAACCTCCAGCATTTTCTCCAACAAAGGAATGATGAGACAGGAAAGAAGCTCCCTTTCAATCTGTGAGAGTCTATCCCCTTCCCCTCAGGCTAATAGAGGATTAGCTCAGAGAAACATGCATTTTCCTGGTCATGCATCACACTCGACTTCCTTTCCATTTTAGAACTTAATACATTGCAACATTTCCTAGCAGCCTCCCTCTTATTCCTTCCATATGATAATCTATAAATGTTTTAATTCTTTCAAATGTGTTTTTGCATTCCTTGGAATGCAAAACCTAGGAGTGGAATTGCTAGCTCGTATATTAATTCTATTTTTAATATTTTGAGAATCTTCCATACTGTTTTCCATAGGGACTAGACTAATATACCTTCCCATTATGGACTTTTTAGTGCCCAAGAATAGATGAGTGAATTAAGGTGTATAATATCTACATGATAGAATGCTACTCAACTATAAACAAACTAAAAAAAAAAAAAATGAACTCTTGCCATTTTGAACAAAATGGATGGAACCAGAGGAGATAATGTTAAGCAATATAAGCCAGAAGCAGAAAAACAAATGCCAGATGAGTAGAATATAGAGAAAAACAATAATGCCAAATCAAAAACAAACCCACAAAATCAGTCTCTAAAGTTGAGGTTACCAGAGGGAAGAGGGAAGTGGAGAGGGGACAGTGCACAATAGATTATGGGTGCTGTGTGGTAATGTACATCTGAAGAGGTGAGAATCTATGTTACCTTAATTTTAAAAAATGAATTCTCTATTTAGGGTTATTCATCAACAATGACACGAGGACTAAAATACTTATTTGCACAGTCTGGAAATCTTATGAGATAGGCACATTTCTAGAAAAGAGACTATTCTAATTTCCATTTTTTAGTATAATTCCCATTTCTTCATGGCAGGAGAAGCTCCCTGACATGTCGTCCTCAGAAGCTGGACTAAGCAAAAGACATGCTGTCTCTTTTCAGAAACAGCAAAGGCGTGTTCACTGTAGCATGTAAACATTTTATATGGAGCGAATTCCATTTCTACCCATACTCATCATAAATGAGCACCACCAAAGTATTCAAATACATATTCACAGTGTGCCTCCCAAGTGCACTGTAGGAAAAAATTTAGAGCTAAGCACGAGGCACAGATCCATTTCATTTAATTAGAGTTTCAGAAAAACCTAGAGAAAAGGGCCTGTATCTCCTTAAGTGTTCTGTCTGTACACAAGGATAGCCATCTTACATTGTCTGATGATTTGAATTGAAAATGATTCCAAATGCAAAGTCTTTAAAGGCCGAATGTTTGACTCCAGAAACATTGTCACACACAATAAAAGAAACCACCCACCCTGTTCTTATTCTGAATTTTATGCCAATGCCCACTTCTTATACACAATAAATCAGGATAAGGGATTATCCCCTCCATATGAATGCAATAGTCTTAAGACTCATGACAAATTAGGAAATCCCACATGGCTCTCAGCAATCCCCCTGAGTGGGCTCACCTTCAATTTGATTTTTTCCTGTTTATTTTCAAGTCCCTTTATTTCCTCTCCCAGCCCAACCACTTTGCTTGGCTTGCTGCTACCCACCTCCGAGAATCTCCTGCCAGCCAGGTCAGACTCCTCAAGGCCCCACAGCCATGCTCTTCCTTTCCACATCTCCACTCATGCTTCATCTCTCCCCGTACATAAAACCATATCATATGTATTTCTCCTTTAACACACATTTTCCCATGCTTGCTCTGTGTTAGACTAGAAAGACAATACTTCATAGAATTTAGATTCTTAGGGCAGACACAACCAACATTAAACTTTGAGAAATCAAGGAATTGGTCAAGTAAGAAGATAAAGAGCAGGTTATCAGTAGCCCTTTGTCTAAGACAGCTTGCTCTGTTTGTGTCACCAGATCATAATATCTTAAGGCCACCTCTGCAACCCTTCTCTGGGCCTAGCCCTTAAGTAAACTTGACAGCTAATGAAGGGGAAACAAGATGGGCCATGGTTTTATCAAGTAGTCCCCAAACCAGTATATAGTGTTTTACAAGGCATGTGTACACTGCTGGTCTGTCATTGGCAACCTATAAGCTCCCTCAAGCTGTGGAGCTAGGAAGGGTGTTCTTGTCTGTTTTTCACAATATAAGATTTCACAATATAAGTTTATAAATGATTATAAATACAGGATGGAGGTCTCTGTGAAAGGGAGCTATATAGTATGTTATCTTTATTGTCCCAGGGAACATGGGTTTGGTATTTTCCACGGTGTGACATTGTGTCTGAGAGGCATCTGTAATCTGGTCAAAGGAACAATTATTTTCATCTTTTCTTTGAGTGAGTGAAACCCTCGAGTTCATTTTTAGCCAGTCTGCTATGAAATCATCGAGGTCACAGATGTGCTTTCAGGGTTCCCAGAAAGACCCCTAAAGTACTTCCAGTCTCTGCTCCTTTGTGCCCAGTAGTCATGATTCAAGTTTTGCTCCCTATTAAAATGTAATCCCTTCCCCCTAATTAGATTTGAATCACTTGTCAGATGCTGACACCCTTGTATGAGTGAGCTTTTCCTCTTTGAGCAGAAACTGATTTAGATATATGGAAAGGGGAGAGAAGAAAATACCAAAAGGAGCCCAGTTGATGCAGGTACAAGGCCCCCAGGCTTTCCTCCCACATGAGCCAACCAGGGCTCATGCCCAGCCCCACTCCTGGAAACATGTCCACAAAAGGTTGTGGACATTCCCTTTTCCTCTCAGACACCATCATTCCCTAGCTGAGCTGCGAATAGCTGCCCTTGTCTCTTCATTAATTCTGCCTTCAGCTACTATTTATCCTCACTTTCAAGTTGATGACTTTCAGACTTTAGATTTGTAAAGTGTTTGTGGATGACAGGAAGAAAGAAAAATCAACCTAAACCAAACATTCCCTAGTTCTTGTTGGCAGGTTATAAACTGGTTTCTTTAAGACGTATCTTCAGGTTATATAAGCAGCAAGCAATAAAGGACTCTGGCTCAATTCTGGAGAGAGGTTTTTTCAATAATTTGTTCATTTCCTCATTGTGCCTCCACCTCCTCAACACCCTTTACCTACTACAGGGCTTACTCAGTCACTGACCTTGTCTAATCATATTGATTGTCAGCAATTGCAGTCTAATTGGAAAGCAAGTTGCTATGGTAATGCCTGTGTCTTATGTCTTACATTTAAAGACACAATAATCTTAAAAGGGGGTAAATTGCTTGGGGTTGGTGACAGAGGCAAACATAATTAGATATACAAATTGCGAAGCTAATATATTCAAATGCATTCTGAAATCTAAATCAGAATTTGATGCAATAAATTGGTCCTAGTATTTCTACCAAAGGCACATTTGGCCAGAATGTTTATCTTTCCCTCCAAATACTTACACCATCTTTGTTCCATTTCTCTTCCTGAAAATACATCACAGACATTAAGAGAGGAGGGACTATCAGCACAGAGTTAGGCATGTGTTCCATAACATCAAGCACATCATAACATGTGCATCAAAGTGCTTAGACACATTGCTCCCACTCTCTTAAACTTACTGTGGGACCTTAGGTAAGTCAGCTAACCATTCTGTGCTTTATCTTCTCTGATAACAACTTTTGCCTCTTTCATTAATTTGGTGAATCAGAAGTCACCTGATGAACAGAAAGTTTTGAAAATCTGTGGCACCGGAGAAAAAGACAGTGCAGTTTCCAATTAGATTAGAAACTCCCTGAAGACAGAAAATACGTTATTTTAAATATATCAAAGAAAAGATCTGCAAAAGAATTTGCAGCTTGGTGTTGGTTAATAACTGATGCTTCAACTCAATTGAGTTGAAGGCCAGCTGAGTGTGATGCTGTGGGCTTAGTGGAATGGAGAGCTTGACAGTGACCACAGTTGCTGCCCTTTGGGGCCCCCAGACAAAAGCCCAGCAACCATCACTACTAATCAACTATGAGTAAGTACCCAGATAAAGACACAAGGAGTATGCTAGGGAACCTCAGAGGAGGGCAGCTGTCTTGATCCTGGAGAATTAGAGAAGATTCTCTAGAGAATCCTTAAAGAAAGCATTCATGGTGGGACCTTAAAATTGGAATAGGTTTCCTTCTGCTCCACTACTTGTGTGTATTGGTAAAGTCAGTGTTTAATCACTACAAAGCAGAGGACAGTGAGACTGCAGGTGTCATCTGTTTATTCTGCACCTTGACAGAAGTTACAAGTAACAAAATTCTAGCCTCAATAACTAGACTTGGGGAAAAAAAGCTATCATAACAATGATAGTAAACAGCATTTGCTTTATATTGTGTAAGCTTTGGATATCAATGTACATTTAATATTCAATCTTCACAAAATTTTGCAGGGTTATACCATTGTCCTCATTTGAGGCTCAGAGAGGCTAAGTGATTTTGCCAGCTTCATTCAGCTTGCGTAGGTCTATAACGCTAGCTCGGTTGTCTGGCTCATAAAGTGGAGGTCTCGTTTACTGGAAGTCAGTCAGCTTTTACTCGTTGGTTCTGCAGCTCAGGAAAGAGACCCATGTAATAGGACTTGTGTGGATTTATGCAAATACATTTATATTATCACATTTTAACCTAGACTAACTCCATAACTTATTTGGTTGTATACATATAGAAATTCCCCTTCCTGTGAAACACTATGTTCTGTTTAAGGGGTGTGGGGATAAGGAGAGGAAACATATTAGAAAGTAAATCCAGAAAGTAACTAATAAAGGCCCTTTCTTCCTTTGCTGGTACTTTGAATTTCTCCTTTCGGGAAACATTATAAAACAAAAATATTTTCAAAAAATATGTCTTCCTAATAGAATCTTTATTACCTGAAGTCTTAGTCAAGGACCAATGTGTGTATCACAGTTGAACCACATACACCCATGTGAGCAAGAGACTTGCAGAAGCCAATGAGACCAGGGACAGAAGAGCCAATAGGGAAAGACAAGACAGGTAGGGGACCTTCAAGAAGAATTTTTTACAGTCTCTTCTTGAAGGCCCCCTACCTATCTTGCTTCTCCTTAGGGGGTCCCCCTGGGCCTGGTCTCACCACTAAGGGGGGAGCGGGCTCTGAGTGCTCATCTCACAGCCAGCACCATCCTCTCCAGACAAAACTATTCCCCCACTCTCTAGGCTTTTGTTCAAAAAAAGGTTTCCAAGGCACAGTCGAGGTCTAAACAGACATTGAACTAGGTTGGTGATTCCCAACATTTCAGGTGGCCTTAACCAGCAGGTCCAGACTCATGTTGGAAGAGAATTCACCCTTCTCACCACTCTCCAGGATCAAGATTTTTCTCCAGGCAGATTCAAAGTCTCATGAAACAGGAAACTCCTTTTAGAAACATCCTTCCCTTTTTCTTATCATACAGATCTTTTCCTGTCAAAACTGGACATGCAAGACCAACATGAGGCTAAGAAGGCACTGCAATAATGTTTCTGACTACCATTTGGGTGGGAAATGGACCTCTGTAGATAAAGTCAAAAATATGGAGTCAGTGCAAATAGGCCTCTGAAATTATGGACGCAAGTTCAGAAAATTCAGCAAAAGGCAGAATGGATGATGGTTTTGCGTGCAGGGTTATATACTTCTCAATGTGCTACACTCAGGCATTTCAAAAAGGGAAGCAAGACAATTGGTGTGACCCAAATTCAGAAGTGGCCAATGTGAGTTCCTTGTTGTTCCTTCACCGCAACCCATAAATGAGGCACTTTGGTGCCAAGAATAAGGGTTAATGAGGTGGAAAATGGAGGGGTATAAAAGAGTAATTATGAATTACAGAGTGAAAACAGGCTGGAAGGAGAAAGAAAGCCAGCTGGGAAAGGAAAGATTATATTACAGGTATGGTGAGGGTAACAAAGATGAACAATATATCCCAGAATTATTAAGCAAGCTTCCAGGGGTACTGTGAGATAATAGAGTGGACAGGAAAATTTGCGATAGCTGCCATATACAGTGATATCCCTTTGGTGTTTTTTGGTAAAAAAGCAGAAAATAATACAGTTTATAGGGAGAACACTGGAGCCATATTTAAGCTGAAAATAAAACAAACACTGACTTCAGGAGAATAATGACTCAGCCTCAGGTACTTTTCACCTTGTGCTGGAGACAGGGTGTTTGCAGGCTATCCTGCTGATTCACTCCATGTTGCCCACAAGCTACTCCTAAGGGAACAGGGGCAGGAGCCCCTCTTCTTCCCCAGCCTGTTAGAATTGGAAACTGACTGTCTTTTAATAACAGAATCACAGAAAAAATTAAAATCACAGAATTCTAGGGCTAGAAGAGACCTAGGAGATCATCTGGTTCAACAGTATTGTTTTATAGATGAGGAACAAAGGCCCAGAGTAGGTAACTGATTTGACTCAAGGACAGTGGTTAATTAGTGGCAGAGTCAGGACTAGAACCTAGGTCTCCTGACTACAGTGAAGTAATAAAAATAATAGTAAGCGGCATGACCTTTGCATAACACTGTGTGCTTTTTACTCTGTGCATGATATGCATTATTCATACGATCTTCAATAGCCCAGCCAACTACAAAGGATTGAGTATAAAATGTACTGAGGGACAGACAACCTTAGCAGCATCTTACTGTGGAAAATAGATCACAGTGAGCTCTGGTGACTTGCCAAAGTGATGGACTTCCTCTTTTCTGCTTAAGGGACCTCACCTCTGCATTGCTGGACTGGAGAGAGCTAAAGATTCAGATTTCTTTACTGAGCATCCTTCAAGAGTCTGTGTCCTAATTTAGTCATTATTCTTTTTTGAGGGGGTAGTATTCTTTTTGTCATGATGGGGTATGTTTTATTTCATGGGCTAAGTGGAAAAGAGAGGGAAGAAAAGTAAAGGTTCATAATTCAAAAAGGAACCTGATGTACTCATCTCAAAAGGTGAGGGAACATGATCACAGGTAGAAAATACTATGTCATTAAGGCAGAGTGATTTCTAGCTAAATGACATCACTGGAGACTTAATCTTGAGGGGTATGTTTTAGCTGGTTGTTTCCTTACAGTTTGGTCCATCACTTCTACTGAATCACTTAAATAAGCAACAGTTTCCTCAATGCTTACTCTATATATTCATCTTTTTTGACCAGATGGTAGGTGTAAATTTCATCCTGTCCTGATAGGAGAAGTGTTGTTGCATAAACTCTTTATGCTATGCAGGCTGCCACTCTAATCTTAACTGTTAGAGTTGCATGGATAACAGCAATCAACTGCAAAATGTCAGAAACTTTCAGGACAAATTTCTTTCTCTCAACTACTAGCCTATGGTGGTGCTTCTTGATGCTTTATTTGGGCTCCTACGGCAACTGCAGCTTCAACATGTTCAATCTTAACTTCCAAGGGTAACCTGGGCACCTCTAGCCAACTGGGTTGGGCAGTAGATAGAAGATAAAATAGCACAAATGTGTGTGCTCCCAACCTGACTCACACCCCACATCCCTTCTGCTCACATGATCTGGGAAGATCAACTTTCTACGATATTAGACCTAACACCAAGTTTGGTCAGGAAATACAGCCTATTTCTGCCCAGGAAGAAGAGGAGTAAGACATGTTGGTGGACAGCAAGAAATCATTTCCATGATATTTCATCTCCATAAATCTGATAAAACCACTAAAAGATATAATTCTATTCATTCAAATAAACAATTGTTATGGGGGTATTGAACATATCTAAGGCGACACAACCAAGCAGCATTAAGTCTAGAATTTCACTCCAGACCTGCCTGGCTTCCAGGTTCATGCTGCCACTCATGTGTATATGAAGTAAAATGAATGCAAGTCAAGGGGGCCCTAATAGGGCTAGATAATTAGCAAGGTTGCCTATGTAGAGCACTTAGTGCTATGCCTGCCACACAGCAAATGTCTGCTAAAGGTAAATTATCTCCATTACATTATTCCGCCACCTTGTGTTACACACCTTAAACTTAGAAGTATCTGAACCTTTAAACAACTTACTGTTCTTGTGTGTCAATCCCCTCTAACTTTCCCACCCCTCTTTCTTTGGGTTTTGCTGAAGCTGGCAGACCAAACTGAAGCTAAATGATACTATCAATGTCCTTTCCTTTCTCCTCTCTATTGCAGTATCCAATCTTATTACCTGCTGTATCATCACAGAGCTCAATAAACTCCTGTTTAAATAATTTCTGACAAGCATAGGACTTGTCTACCTTCCCCTAATTTCCAACTCAAATATTTATCTCCACAAAATCTTTCCTTTCCAATTCTCTACCTCCTCCCCATGCTTTTATTTTTATCATCTTTTAATTTCATTTGTGTTCCCAGACAATCCTATTCATGACTCTCAAGCATCACTACTAGCTACATCTCTGTGTCCTGGCAGAGATGAATTCATATGTCATCACCATCTACTCTATCCTTTTCTACACTAACTCCATTTTCTTGCATATTATATACATAACCTTGAATATACTCCATATTCTTAAGTAAATCATTGGATACTTAATTTAATTGTTTGAAGAAAAGATGACTCATGACCCACATCAAATCACTCCTGAGTCATCACACAACTATTAGGAACTGCTGTTGTAGTGGAAATTGCAAAGATCCATAATTATAATGATGATGGTGGGAAATGAAAGGACATTTTCAAGAAGTACTGAAATAAAAGTAATTGAAAGGACTTTGGATCTGTTCACTATTGAAGAGAAATTAGTGATGACCTCAAGATTTAAAACCTGGTTTGGTCCAATGAACAAATAGGAGTGATAGATGGAGCTGTTGGCTGGAGCTATGCTTGTTGAGGGGCATAGAATGGGAGAATGGTATCATATGTTTGTGCGAGACTTGATGTCCATGAAGAAGTCACAAAACATGTAGTAAAATATGGCATTGGCAGCTGCAGACAAATGCTTGTTCTTATGGCACATGAGTTATCAACAGTAAAAGACTGAGAAACACCAAAACAGATCTTGAGAAATTCTGACAAAAAGGGGTATATGGGAATATGTATTGAACTTTCCCTCCCCCCTAATTTTCCCTGTTCTTTGTCAGGAAACTGCCATTCTTCGCACAATTATCTGGTAGTGCTATTGACTTCACATTCCCAACTTCTCATGCATATTGCTTCTATCCAACCAAACTGGAGAATCTTAAAAGGATATTCTTATATACATTATATTGCATAGAGTGTGCTGACAGTACTTTTCATAGAGGTTACTTCTTGGGACTTCAGTTTATCTGTGGGACATGAATTTGCTATTGACTTTGTATTTCACCAGCACTTAAAACAGCATGCAGTATGAAAGAAGGGAATGGCATTCAGTTGTTTTGTAGGTATATTGCTCCCCAGCATATTTCTACCTAACTGGAATTCAAAAATAGTAACAGGATTTTCTAGTAGAAATTATTTTTAAAGTCACTGGAAATAAGACCTTTCTGATTTCTTCCATCATTTTGAGGACCTATCCAATGGTGAGTATATATTCCAGGTTACTTACTTGCTCTATTAGGGGAATTAATCTCCATATGCTGCTTTTTTCCCCCTTCCTAAGGGTGGTACTTACTTCAAAGTTTGGAGTGAGGATAAGGCTTTTTAATAAATGAGATTCACAGAAAAATCACCTGGCAAGTAATAAGTGTATAAGCTAACTATTATTACTGTACTTTTTATTCCCATTCCTCATCTGCTAAAGGAAAGAGGAAAACACATGCCACTCTAGGTTATTTAAATTAATATAAAATGGATACAATAGTTTGTTGTTGGTATAGCTGAAAATAGTTACTGAGGTTGTTTTTATCTCTTCTTTGGGGGTCCCCTTTACATCTTCAGCAAAGAAGGAAGCAGATTTGGGAGATGTCAGGAAAGGAAGGCAAACTATCTGTTGTCATATGAGCATGTGATGGCATTGTTTGGCACTATTCGTACAGGAACCTGGCATGCGTCATCCTGCGTTGACCCTCTCCTAAGGGAAACAGCTTGCTTTTTAGGTTGCACCTTCAGTGTTGGAGATATCCATGTGGGGCATCTCTGTGTAATTTCCTCTGTCGGCTGATAGACCAGATGGTGAACTGTACCAACGGTTTCCCTGCAGGGTTCAGGATGCTCTAGACTGGTTTGGGAATTAAAATCGCCTGTAGACACGCTAAGTGGTGCTTCCCTACAGTTCCTGTTAGCATAGTTTTCTTCAGCACGGTGGTTAATTGGGCCAGTATAGCTCAGGTACAGAGGAATACCTTCCTGAACATCACAAAGAAGGCAGGCTGTTAAGCCAGTGTGGTGATATTTGAGTTGACGTGTGCTTTTACAAACAAAACCTTATTTAATGCCTATAAAACCCTGTGAGATAGTTATTCCATTTTTAAAAATAGGGAAACTAAAACTCAGGCTATAAATTTTAATTATAGCTAACAATAATGGGTGCAGATTGTAGAGTCTCTGTATAAGACCTTAAAGCAAATCTAAATAAGGATGGGAATATGTATTTGGAAAGCTTTATGAACCTTTCTAGAATCCATTTAATGGGAATTTTAACCTGTCATTTACTGTACTCATTTCAATCATACGGTACATTTATAGAAGAAATTTGAGGGTAAATGTATAGTAGAAATATAGAATACCACTATTTATGTGTGCATATATTTCATACAACTATAATACATGTATTATACATACAACATAGGTTACTTGTACTTATATGCACTTGTTTTCAAATGTAACGTATCAATAACCCTTATTTTTTCTAATGATCCCCATAAATACAGATAGTACCTAGTTAGGGGACCCCAAGATGCTAGGTAAACTGAATTAGAGATAATTTGTAAAACCCTGGACCCTGTTTATTCATCTTCAGATTCCTTGCACCAGGTCTAGTCCCTAAAACACAAAAGCTGCTTAATCAAGATTTGTTGAATGTTTGTTGAATTAGTTCTCTCTTCTAAAGACTCATTCCAAGTTTCAGTTAAACAAGAAGCTTCCTTCCTGTGCTAATACACAACTTGATTTGCAAATATACTGTTTACTGTGAGAATGCAGCTTTATTGTGCGGAAGCAAAGGTGGAAAATCTTTTATAATCTTTCAAAGATAATTCATTCATTCAGCAAACACTTGGCTGAGAGCAGGCATATTAAAATAAAAGACAATGTTGCTTGTCCTCCAGGAGTTCTTCACTTAGCAAAAGAGACCAGCAGGAATGAAAACCCAATGCAGTATGTGAAGGACCATGATAGCAGGGAGGGAGTGTGGATCCTAGACCACATGGGGCTCGGGGAGGAAAATAATCAGCTAAATTTAGTCTGAGGTTATTAAAAACAGAAAGAAATTTGATTCAGTGAATATTAAGCATAGTTCCATGCAATCGAATCCCCTAATGTGCTGAGTTAGGGAGGGGTATATTGGAGGAAAATGCTTTGTGGAGAGGGGATGATGGAAAAGATGGCCAAGACCTGAATGGAGAATATCTCCTTTATCTGAAAGAAAGCAAAGATGCTATTTCTGCATCTGATTTTATACTTCATTCTTTTCTTCAGTTCAAAATGCTAGAACTAGTGAAGCTAGAACTGAGATCAAATTCTCAGTTTTTCCTTATACTATAAGCCTGTAGCAACTTTGATTTGAATGACATAGTCCTAACATTTGGCAAATTCTTATCAGCTAAAATGATGTACAAATTAATAGCTCTAAGATAGGTAAGATTTTATGTCTTACCTGGTTAAGTTTTAAATGTTCACTTCCTAAAACCCTCACTACTAAAGATACCCTTCAAATCCTCCCTCCACGCCAACAGCAAATGTAATTTTGTATGATACCACTCCATTGGCCAGAAGAATGAGTATCTGGCGACGAATTTGCTTGTGGCCCTAAAATTCACTCCAGAGATGACGTCTCAATAACCCCTAATGGCTAATGCAAGCCATCTTTCCTCCTTCACAGAAATGTGGAGTTCCATGCAAAGAAAGGGCCTTAACAGTCATCTTCTCCAGTCTGCCCAATGGTATAAGAACGTTGAATGCTACACCACTCATATCCTTTGTTTTCTTTATTTAAGGGCCTCACCTAGGAGACAGTGAGAGAGTGGGAAATGAAGCTGAGCAAGGCAGAGAAAAACATAAGTGTGCTCCTGCATGCTGGGGATCAAGTATGCAAATTCCCAAAGCCTAGCTCATGGACAAACTCTTCTTGGCCACCTGTCATTGACTGCACTTGAGCACACTGCCAACAGAGGAGGTGAAAGAGGAGTGAAAACAAATGTTCTGCCCCTTGCCATTTTAGAGACTAATGACTTATTTTCCTTCCTTTACCCATCCCTCTATCCATCCCTCTATTCACTAAACATTTATTGCACCCCTAGAATATGCCAACTTACCACTAGCAAAAAAGATCCAAAGATAAATGAATAACATATTACCCAGGAACTCAGTCAGGCCGAATAATTGAACAGCACATACTACAGAATTGGTCTTCCCAAAAACATTTCTCAAGGTCCCCAGTGTAGGTTTATTCCATGTATCGTATGTGGAACTAAGGTCAATCAAAGCCCTGTGGGTCTCCACTTGTTATCATAACCTTTAAAATGCACATTACCTACAGGTAGCAATATCTACAGAAATAACTGTTTTAACAGAAATCTAGTTTAAGGCATAGCAAATATTTAAAGGCAATTTTTATCATTTTTAGATCATCCCTTCTGTAACATGTGCAACCCTCTTCTCTTTCTTTGATCCATCAGGCACCTACCTTCCTATTCCCTAGAACAGGATATAAACCCCAATTTGTCCCCTTGAATTTATAAATTACAACCATGTAAATTCTCCATATGTAGTTATTAAATTTGGTATTTTATCTATTTTTTTCCACTGTTGGTGCTTAATTTTATTTTTTTTTATTTATATATAAATTTCACAACATTGTAATCTCAGGGATTTGCTCCCCTCCCTTTTCCCTCCTGCTCAAAGTTGTGCACTTCAGTTTGGTGCTTAGCTTGTTTTGACTTTTCCTCAAGGCTTTTGTTTATTTTTTTCACTATATCCCATATATTAGTGAAACCATTTGGCTTCTGTCTTTCTTTATGGCTTGTTTCTGCTAATATGATTTCTTCTAAATACATCCATGTTGTTATAAAATCGTTGAATTTGTCATTTAATCTATCTCATGTTAATGTTTGCATTTCCAATCCCAGCAGAACCCAGAAATAGGTAATTTTGTCTTTCATGCTGACATCAGCCCTGTGCCTCCATACAAGAACTACAACAAAAAAATGGAAATTGTTTTAACTGAGAAAAAAGTCTTGTGAGGACGTAGAAGGTGAAAAAATCTTCAGTGATGACAGAGTAAGGGAAGACTTTCCAAAAAAGGATGCAGGGCTTTCAAAAACAACCATTTCATTCTTCTTGAGCTGATTTATCATGCTTTTCACACCCGGCCATGTGTGTCATTGGAAGAAAGTTATAGCCATTCATTTGAACCTGGCAGTCCAAAGTGTAGGCGCAGCATTAGAACCAACCCTACCACCTAGGCTGCATTTTAGCATCATTTCCGGTCATTCACAAACACATGAGCAACTGAGAAGCACTGTCCTAGATGAGAAAAACCTCACCTCTGGACAAAACCTTTCCACCAAGTCAGAATCCCTCCCCCAAAAGAATAGCATTCAATGTCTTCCCAATATTTTTGTTCTCAGGATCTTTTTACAATCTTAAGCTATTAAAGATGTTGATGATATTTATGTATGTGACATATAGCTATC
This sequence comes from Uropsilus gracilis, assembly GCA_004024945.1. Classification (NCBI taxonomy): domain Eukaryota; kingdom Metazoa; phylum Chordata; class Mammalia; order Eulipotyphla; family Talpidae; genus Uropsilus; species Uropsilus gracilis. The sequence continues at coordinate 260,749 of PVHY01000124.1, read as the reverse complement.
AATATTTACCATACTAGAAATTGAAATTGTGAAATATTTGTTAGTTTATTTAAAAATAATAAAAATCCCAATATAACATAATAGTTGTTATATAAAATAACCATCTCTTCAAAAAAATAGAATACCATGGATTTATGTATTTACTTATTGGCAAAAAATTTTAACATCTGCTTAATAGAAGGCAGATGGATTCTCCTGTGAATGTGTACAAGGAGAATTAATTCTCCTTGGAAACAGGAGGGAAGGTGTTTTACCACTCCCCACTCAGCACTATAGACAGTCTATATAAAATGCATGAAGAACAAGAATCTCTAGGGTCTTTTCAACCATCAGACATATTATCTGATACTTAGTAAATATGTCTGGGAATTGTTCTTAATTGAAAAGAATAAAAGTGACCCCTATCAGCTCCTAAGAATTCTGGGTAGGAGTTGGACCATGTGTTAAAAAGATCTCAGGAAAACAAACAAAAAAAGAGTTTCTAAACCTAAGATTAAAGGTACACTAAATTCTGTTTTTCTGGAACATTTTTCTAATTTTATAATGAGGGACTCAAGAGCCAAAGAGATGCCCATTTATTAACAGGGAAATCAAAAGACCAATTTTACCAGCTTGTTAAAAGCATTGGACAGGATATATGTAGAGTGATTGATATCATCTAGAAAATGACCACAGAAATTTACTAGAGACAAAACTGTGTTGGGCTGGAAGTATATCCCTGGATTTCTTGATGAGGTACTTTTTCACTACTGTATACTGTGCATCTCCCTGCAATAGCTCACTACATCACAACTCCTTTTGTATCTTTGAAGTTGAGGCTGTAAAATAGGAACTACCTTCTACAAAAGTTGCTTCAGAAGTGCTTTGGGACCTGTTTGTTGTAATGACTTTTTTCATTTACAAACACACATGTACGTGTGCACGCGCACACACACACACACCTCCATGGAAGGGAACTCTCAGTATATGAATTCATGTAAGGAGAGAAGTCGATCTTTTGGGAAATATTAGACTGAGAGATTGTCATGTATACTGACTAACCTGCTGGTAACTACTCATGAACCTCGAAATTCTTTTGGCAGGTATGTCATCATCAGCATTTAAATCCTGTCATCTAGTTCTTACCTCTGATTCATACTCCCTGTGCAGCTCACTAGACTTCAAAAAAATCAAAAATTCTGTAGATCTACTTCACCCTCCTGTCTCATCCTCCCAGTCTTCCTTCCTCCAGACAGAGGAACAAAATAGCCAATGGTTAGCCACTCTGTGAAGGGAAGGAAAAGAGACAGACAACCACTGTTTTCCATGTTTAGCTGTGAAAATTGTGAACCCACAAATACACTGTTGGAGAGGAAGTGCATCTGCTTCTACCCACCTAGGTCCATATGACTGGAAAATAATTGTATTGACAGAAGAGAAATTAGAAAGAGAAAAGACAAACTTAACTTTTATCATGCACATGCAGACTTTTACATAAAATAATGGAATTTATGAACTGCTCATCCAGTGAAGCTATATAGTTTCCAGAATGGGGTAAAAAATTGGAACGAGACAAAGAATTTTGCAGTATGAAATATTTACAGAGTTATCTACATATGCATTGAAAACAGACCTTACAATGAGATAAGGCTTCCTCTCACCTGGAGGACTTCCACAGGGAATATGTATTTCCTGATTTGGGGCAGATAATTAGACAAAAAAAAATGATCATTCTTCGATCTTGTGTCTTTCAGAGTTATCAGGGTGTCACTTTGAAACACCCTGGGGCAGCATGGCTTTGACCTGACAGAACTATACTAGAATAAGAGGGGTGTTTCTCTCACAATGTCTCCTCACTCATGGAAGCTTATGAGGAAAGGACCCCATCACCACCTGAGCTGACAAGCCCCAAATGTTGCCAGTGCCCTTCACTGAGAGGACTACTACTCACAATCATCCCTCCCTCTCCCACAAGGCTGTCCTGCCTTCCCTGCAGGCCCTTCCCTTGATGAAGAGCCTTCTCAAAGTTCTTCAGCTAAATATCAGGCAGGGGACAGTACCTCTGCCTCAGCCAATCTGAACACATGTGAGGTTTCCTGAGACTCTCAACTGCCTCGTTAAAAGTGCATGACAGTTTTCCTCATAAGGTGAGGAACCACCTTATGAGTGGTTCATCTGTGAGCCACTTTATAAATTTTAACTTATTAAGCACCCTCTCTCCTCACAAGCTTCTACATAGTAGATTTCATTCTCTCCTACCCTCAGATTTACTCCAGAAGGAAAAAAGCTGGGACCTGAGGGATCTTTTCTGGCAACTTTACACCAAGACAACATTCAAACCAAAGGCCTTTCATTAACAGCCCCCATTTGAGTAATGACATGGATGGGGAAGGCTTGAAATCCCTGTTCACTCAGAAGAGACTGAAGTGAGGTTCTCATCTCCCAAGACCAGTTTAGCAGCAATGAAGACTTAACGCCATGACTAGTGCAGGCCACTGAACTGCAGTTCACAGGGCCGATCCAGACTACCACCTGCTCTTAAAGAGAAAGTTTCACTGGAATACAGTTGTGATCATTCATCAGCCTGTTTTCTATGACAACTTTTGTACCAGTGTCAGCCGAGTAGTTGCTACAAAGATTGAATGACCCACTGTGTCCAAAAAATAACTATGATTAGGCCCTATAGAAAAAAGTTTGTTGACCCCTGGCTTAGGGAACTTTAAGTTTATCTCCTAACAGTCTTTAATCAAGTCCCTTTTTTCTCCAGGATCTCAGTCTCTAAGGCTGAATAACTTCTAAACTAAGCCATTTCCTTGTTCTCATTCTCCCATTGTTCCATAAGTACGAGCATCAAGTGTGTTAGTTTTATCTCATGATAGCCAACTTCTTTTTTGACAGAAAGTTTTATGGAATGGTGAAGCAAGCAGTCCAGGTACAAGACTACAGGCTGAGCCCTAAATCCATTTATATAGAATAACTGAACTGACTTATTCTGTTTGTTTTTGCAGAGAGATCTCACAGAATGACGTCTTGGAAGTGATAGAAGCAAATGTGTTCACCAACCTGCCCAAATTACATGAAATGTAAGCAAGAACCTTTTGATTTGCTCATGACAGTTTTTGGCAATAAATAGCTTGAAAGTCCATTCACATTCCTCAGAGACCGGTCGCTGCTCAGTTCTCCAAGGCCTAGAATTTATTTTAAAATGTTGTGAGATCATTCTCCTCAGAAGAGGTTCAAATAGGCATTTGCCAAAATGTCCAGAGTAGACTTTTTCTAATATGTGTCACTTTGGCCTGTGGAACTAAGGTAAAATAAGACTGTTAGTTATATCAAAGGATGAAGATAACCTATAGTGGGATCTCTCCAGAAACCTTTTTTATTAGAGAAACCTATCTTAAGACAGACAAAGGCTTGTGATATGACACAGGTTGTGTCTTATGAAATCATCCCCTTCTTGTCATGTGATACAGCTCCATTGCCCCTTTATACCTTAGACCCCTTAGGACAGAAATAAATCCTAGTTGTCCAACTTAATTTAGAATGTATAGCTAGATAAATTCTCTGTATGTTATTGAATTTTAACTTTTTCTCCTACTAAATTATCTGATGTTAATTTCTTCATCGAAGCTCAGAAGAATCCAGATGGAAGGATTTTCCCCTGTGTCCTAAAATGTCAAAGTCAGCTCCAAAGCTACCATATTTGTCTCTGCCTGGTGGTCCAGGTGCCATAAGCCCAGAGCCTAATCGTAACTTGTTCCCTCCTTCCCAGAATGTGTTGCCTCATAGACCTAAAATCCTGGTTCTGTAATCGAAAGCAAGTAGCTCCATTTCACCCTCTCAGCTATTCCATAGTTGAACTTAAAACAAGTGTCATGTGATATATTTGAATGTAGGCAGTCCTAGTCTGAATACTAAGTGGGACATACACTCACCATGAGACCTTGGCCAAATTTCAGACTCATTCTAAGACTTAATTTTCTTATCTGTAAAACTGGAATAATGAAATTGCATGCCTCATAGGATCACTGTGATGAATAAATGAGATAAATGTAAATTAGATCTAACACATCAACTGGCATAAAGTATTTCATTATGATCCTTGGCTCCCCTACTCCTTCAAACAAATTTACATTCTCTTGTTGACATTATGGTTTTAACTATTTGTCAATATTCACACACACATGCCAACTTCTGTTTCATATGTGTCTGTAACTATCATGAATGTACAGACTAACAGAATGTCAAAACTGGAATGGACTTTAGAGACTGGACTGAGTGGTCCAGAATTTTCTAAAAGATTTTTGGGTATCATTAAATAATCAGGAAATTAAATTTTCAAACCCCCCCCCCAAATTTGTGGCCAAATAAGATTAGGAAACATTAAGCAAATAAAGTCAGATTAATGTACTTACTATGGGAGAAGTTCTCAGAGCCTGTAAAATGCAAATACACACTTGAAATCTCCAAGGATGTTGTATTACGTGTTTCTCAACTCGTGTCACTGAAAAGGTTTCTTCTGTGGAGCACTGATTAACATCTCATAAAATTCCCGTGGAACACAGTTAGGAAAGTTAATGAACCACTTTCCTAATTTTACAAATGAGAAATGAAAGGCACAGAGAAGTCTTGGCTTATCTAAAGTCATCCAGCCAAATACACAGTAGAATAAGTATTTGAACATATATCTCTTGATTCTTGCATCTTTTTAAAAGGTATTTAGCAATCTGTTAAGTGTCAATGAAAATATATGTATGTGGACATACGTGTTTTCCCATGTGTGTATTTATACACATGCCTACATACATAATTTTGTTCAAGAATGACAGTCTGTCCTTTTCAGTAAATGCCCCTCCTATTTTCTTCCTTTTGCCTCTACCCTTACTCTTCTTCATTAAGTCTTGCCATCCTTGTCTCTACTAGTCTCTACTGCTGAGTCCTCCCTCTTTCTCTCAAATGCTTTCATGTTCCTTCCTTCTCTCCTGCTTGGCCTCTCCAAACTCTGGTAAGAAAAAGATCTGACTGGGGTTTCAGAACTCACAGAAAGTATCAGAGAAATGAACCCAAGGGGCAACATGTCCCTGCACAGGTTCAAGCAGGCATCCTTCTATGCAGTTCAGTGGGCAGTGAAGCTAATGGATTGGCCCTTTCATCTCTTCCTTGCCAGAAGAGGTGCTCACCCCTGTGTAGCACTGACTGTACTTAAAATGATTAATTGCCTGGTACTTGGATCTGGGTAGCTACAGGTTACAGCAGCATAAAAGCTAATGAAACAGGGAGGAAGTAATTAACACAGAGCATCTCTGCAAATATACATTGATCCAGGGAGATGAAGAAAGGGCAGCCTCTCTCTGTAGGAATCCAAATGTGAACATGCTCACCTCCCAAGTATTGATCAGGACATAGTGCAGTTCATTGCATGGCAGAAGGCAGCACTATCCATGAGCAGAATCAGTTTAGAGCACAGAGGGAAGTACTGGCACATTTTCTGTCTGCTGGTTGGATCTGAGCCATCCATTTCCCTTGTCTCTTCCCTCTCTGTCCCTAGCTCCTTAGACCCTCTTCCATCCTACTCATCATCATCTTGTCCTCCTTTACTGTTTTTTATTGCCTTCTCTCTTATCTCAAGTCCAAACAATAATAACTTGTTACCCATATTTGTTTTGCTCCTTTCCTCTTAGCTTCCTTAAATTCTGGGAGATTCTGGCTGATTAGAGATTCAGTCATGTATGCCCTGGGCGAAAATAAATCACCCAGTCAGTGCTTCATTTGCCTGTGTAGACATTTCCTAGGGGACTTTGATGATACCATTTAAAGGGGGCAGGTCTATTGTTAAGCTTGTACAGTTTAGTAAGAAGCATTGCATGCAAGCTCAATATTTGCTGATATGATGGGTGAATGACTTATTGATATAGTTTTTGCATAATGTAAAACATAATACAGTATTCCTTATTGTTGAGCTTACTTGCCCATTCTTCTTTCACAGTAGAATTGAAAAGGCCAACAACCTGCTGTACATAGATCCTGAGGCTTTCCAGAATCTTCCCAACCTCCGATATTTGTAAGTACTTTTGTATTCTAGTGTTCCCTCCCAACCAAATTGTGTGCTCCTATTTTAGTAAAATGTCTACTCACTGCTCTGGGGAACAATGTTTTTTTTTTTTTTTTATCAAAGATGTAGAGGAAAAAGTGGAGATGAGGAGCCACTTACAAGTAGATTTTAGTTTAGTTTAATGAGTGAATTTCACTAATATAATTGCATTTTGTTTTCATTTAAAAAATAGACTTCATAAGGAATGCCATTTGCATTAATGGGATTGTCACACAGACCTCTTAGAGAACTCAGTCATAATTTAGTGTTAATGAGATGCATCCAGAATTTCTGCTAGCATTTAACTTGTGACCTTGACCTCAAAGACACTGTCTCTCTTGTTCTACATATATGCATTTTTCTTTTGGTAGATGATAGTGCTTCCTTTGATAAGTTTGGTATTTTACCTGCCAAGAGATTCTCAGTGTTTGAATTTCATCACTGGATCCTGCCCATTGTGCCCATTCAATTGACCTTCAAGTTACTGAAGGCTTGATGTCATATTATGGAGTCCCACAAAATAACAGATAAGAATTTGGGCTGGAGTCAGACTTTCTGGTTCACTTAGTAGCAACTGAACTCAAACAAGAATGTAAATTTGATAAGTCTGAAGAATAGAATAAATGATGATAGATGCATATCTGTTATCTTTTAGAATAATGTAAAGCCAACTAGTCCCAAAGAATAGAGTTTTAAAGCAACAGCTATTTATCAGATTTCACCTATTTGGGAGTGGATCAGTGGAATGGTTTTTGCTGACCTGTACTCTGCCTGAGCCCAGCTAAGCACTCATGCGTCAGAATTTAGCTGACTGGTCCACTGGGGACTGACTGCTCTAATAGTTCTCAGTTGGGATGACAGCTTTCCTCCAAATGGTGCTCATTTCCAGCAGGATAATGTTGACTTGTGCTCATGGAAGTCCCAACATTCTGAGTAAGAGCTGAAGTTTGCAAGCGTTTGAGAGTCAAGCCCTGAACTAGCACACTACCTCTTCTGGTGCATTTTATCAGTCAGATCAATTCATCAGACAGCTCAAATCAAGAAAAAGAGAAACAGATTGCATTTCCTGATGAAAAAATTGCAGTCACAGTATAAAGTATGTGGCTACAGGAAAGGATTCGGAATGGAGATCATCTTTGCAATCAATTTAAAGCATGTAAGAAGTTTTGCATATTTTCTGTCAGATCATACATACCCATAAAAAGTAGCACTACTAGCTAATAGGACTCTGTCCCTAAGATTTGGTCAATGAGAACTGGAATTAGGAGCAATAATAAGGAATTATTCCTCATTTCATATGGAATTGAACATAGTAGTATTCTTTAAGTCACTTGGTGGAGAATGACTAGAAGAATAAAAACTTATACAATTAAACAATTAAACTTACACAATTAATATTGGTGACTTATACAAAGGGATACCTGTGCTCGGATGCTTATTGCAGCACTATTTATAATTGCAAGGGCATGGAAACAATTCAAATGTGTCAAAATAGATAAGTGGATGAAAAAGATGTGGTATAAGTACACAATGGAATACTACTCATCAATTAAAAGTGACAAATTTGATGAGTAAGATAACATGGATATACCTAGAAGAAATCATATTAGCAGAAACAAGTCAGAAAGAAAAAGACAGAAACCAAATGGTTTCACTAATATATGGGGCATAGGAAAAACAAAAAAGGCCAGAAATAAAAGTCAAAACAAGCTACCAACCAAACTAAAGTAGACAACTAGGGGAATGGTAGACAACTAGGGGAATGGGGATGATGGGATGAGTGGGAGCAGTCAGGGAGGGGAGGTAGTGGGTGAGCCCTGGGGAATACAAAGATGTGAAATAATATATATATATATATGTGTGTGTGTGTATAAGTTATTTAAAATTGAAAAAGTAATATTGGTAAAGATTTGGAGGAAAGAAAACACACACTGTTGGTGGGAATATGTGTATAGTGCAGCCATTATAGAAAAGAGTAAGTCAAGTTCTCAAAATATTAATAACAAAAATACCATATAATTAAGCTACCTCACTTCTGGGTATTTATTGGAAGAATACAAAAGCACTAAGAAATAAATGTACCACCATGCCCATTGCAGAATTATTTGCCATATCTAAGAGTTGGAAACAACCTATTGACCAACAAATATGTTTAAAAGTAATGGTATATATACACAGTGGAATATTATTGTGCTATAAATACAAAATCTTGCTTTTTTAAACACCATGGATGGCATTCTAGAAGCTGTCGGTGGAGAAAGATAAGCACCATATGAGTTCACTCACATGTGCTAGATAAAGAGACAAAATGAATGAACTGAACTGAACAAAACAAACCTTTAGACTGTATGAATAGTGGTTTCCAAAGGAAAAGGAAAAAGAAGTCAATCAAGTAGAAGGAATGTGGTGATTGATGGAAACTGGAATTGTGGTCATAAACAAAATGTGGTATATAAAGATGCTGTTTTAATAAGGTTGCACATACCAAACCTCTATGTTACAAATTAGTATTACTTTGATTTAACTAAAAGGTTCATGGTCTAAAACTTCTGATCTCTGATAAGAACCCCAGAAAGATCTGAGGAAGAAATAAATTTATCCACTCCCAATTTCATGTCAGAGGAGCTACATTGGCATGTAGCTGCAGTCACACAGGCCTGTGCTCAGAGGGACTTCAAATCAGAGCACCTCACATTAGGTTTAATTTTGTCTCCATCTTGATGGTCTTAAACATTGTTGAACCAGATTTGCTTTTTCATTTTGCACTGAACCCCACAAGTTATATACTAGGTTAGGGTTATGATCACTTCTACTATTAGACTTGAACTCTTGACTCCCTAAATGAAGTTTGCTATACTCTCTGCAGGGCTCCCCTGTATTAGACACATTAATAGTGGAGTAAATATGAGTAGCAGTGAAACTTAGAATTCTCCTGACTCCTCCATCTGCTCTAGGGTCAATCATCAGATTTGCAACAAGCACATGGTTTATGACACCACAAGTGAGATATATGTGAATAAAGGTATTTTTTACAAAACCTTTGATACTGCAAAGAATACATTTGGCAACATGTTTGAGTAAAGTATTTCTAGGATCTTTATTTCTGCTCAACCAGTCAAACCACCAGTGTATCCTCAGGAAAAGCCAAGTAACAGTTAAACAGGGATATTAAGCCCCTGAATGTTTGGCATGAGTTCAACAAGAGGAGTTTGTGACAGGCCTTTATATTTAATGGAGAAGTGTACATAAGAAAAAGGTGAAAAAAATCTATAATGTCAGGACTGGATTGCAGATGGGCTACTGACATCAACTACATAGCTAATGATCTTCTCTAAAACTCGACTTCCTAATCCATAAATTTGGCAGTGGTGAAAAACAAGATTATACTTTTGAAAATTACATTTTAAGAATTGTTTTTAGCATGCAAACTACTAAAAAGACACAAATATAAAATTACTAGCACCTCCTCCCCAAGTGGCTTCCTCATCTTCCCCTCCCAACAACTATCTTTCCCCTCTCCTTCTCACCCTTTATCCTTAGAAAAAGTTACAGTGGAACGCAAGTGCCACGTGATCTTTAGTAATAGAAAAAAAGTACATCCTAGAACATGCAAAGAAAATCCCAGTTTACAAACTGTCACATATGGCTCATAAAAAGCCCACCTGCAATGACATGTCCAAGAAGAAAACCACCCCCCCCCTCACACATACATCAATGTTCCAAGATATGGGAGGGTATGTGAGAACAGTGGACCAGGAGCAAGTGAATGGGAATGAAACATTAACAAGTTTGAAGTCAACAGGTTCAGAACTCAGTCCTTATTTTGTGACAAGTACTACTCATCCTTACTAATGAGCACCCCCAGTGGCCCCTTTAGGGGAAGAAGACTGAGAAAGAACTTGGGACATGGAAGGCACATAGGATGGAGGGAGGGGGATCTCATGCAGATCAGAAGGCCAAAGCTATGCCTGACTCTGGGAGAGACTGATCTGTGCCATTTGCCTCTCCCTGTGTCATTCTCTCATTCTCAGGGTTTGTAGTTCCCAATCCTACCTGGCTCCCTTATCAACTTTGCACAAAGCTGGAAGTGATAGCTTCTACATACATACATCCTAAAAGGAGAGATTATTATTGTCCTCAGAGTATTAAGGACATGTTTTCTAACTGGGGAAAGAAAATTTGTAAGTAGTTTGGAGGACACTCCTTAATTGCTCTGAAAACATTTCACCTACATAATTTATAATGTATGAGACTATTCCCCACCCACTTCTGATCACTATCAGGATGTTGAAAGGAAACAGTATCAGAAGCTTTTGGATTTATTGTCGAGGTTGGACCTTCCCCCTTTGCACACACCCCTGCGATGTGGCTCATAGCATCTCAAGAATGGGAACAACTCTGCTCTCATCTACCAGCAATACATTTGTTCAGTGGGGCATCCTTTGAATAGTTTCCAAACTGCTTATAGCAATGACCTACATTCATAGTTGTTCTCTAATCTGGAAGATGACATCATGGAAACAAAGCTCAGTTAAGCATCCTTTTCCTTCTGTGTCTGAGCAGCATCTGAATAGCTCTGCAACCCAGTAGCCAGGTAGAGATGGAGAGCAACGATTTCAGATATTCTTTAAGATGATGAACTACTTGCTTCAAGGCAAAGAAAAGACACAAAATGGATGAAGGAGTTCAGAGGGGAACAGTAGGATTGAGCATTTGTTTTTTTCCTTAGGCCAGGATAAATGTTTATCATCCCAAACATCAAAGCAAGAAATTACAAGGGGTGGGGATGAGTTGCCATTTGACTCGAGCACCCTGATTGCTACATGCACTCCACATAGAAATATTTTTAAAATCTCGGCATTGACAACAATGCACATTGACCATTTGATGACACAGAATTCAGGCCAACTAGAAATCAGCATTCTTTACCACTGCCTTCAGACTTCACGCAGACACTTGAAGCAGTTAGGGGGAAAAAATCAAGAAAGAAATGAACTTTAACTAGAAAAAGAGACTCCAAAGAAATCATCTGGGTGGATTTTTTTAGTCAATACTGTATTTGTAGGCAATATTTCTTTCTTTACTGCTCTACTTTCCAGAACTGACCTTTGTGTATGAAAGATTATCTATTGATCTGTAAATAAGGTTTACACACTTTTCTCTTGCCTTTGCATCCTGTCAGTGTAATTCTCAGACAGTTGATATGGCTCTTTGCTACCCAATAAACTATAATTCCATTTTAGCAAACCCTTCACACAACTGTTTGGGCCCCCACTTCCAGATAACAACCCTCTTCCATTCTCATGTGGGCTTGTTGAACCTTTTTAGGATGCCTGTTAATGACAGTCATGCCATAATTACAGAAGAGTTTAGCAACTTAGGTTATTTATTCCAAGCTTTCCTCTACATCCCGCTCTCTCATTTGGTTTAGTGTGTGTAATGGAAGCAGCTTTTCTGATAGAAAAGTGAAAGCATTTGTTGGCGATATAGGACTAGCGGTCAAGCACAGAGGTCCCGAAGTAGCACAGAGTATCAGGAAGTACACAGGCACCACTGTCACCTATCTGGACTCCGGTCTTGGCTTGTGCCCATGTTGGCATGTGACCTTGGGTAGCTGCCTTGACTTCCCAAAGTATGAGCTTTTCTTTTTCTAACATAGGAAAGACATAGCTAGCATCTTTGAATTGTACTAAATGAAGTCCTTAGCAAAAAATGATTGACATTTAGAAAATTCTCATAAATTTTACCAATTCTTATAAAAATCCCCACACTGTAATGTACTAGCTAAGGGAAACCACCTAAGGGATTTCATTTCTTTGTACTTCAGCTTTCTTCTCTGCTTGGTAAAGAATAATACCAACATTTTGTGACAGATGTATGGCTATATTTGATAGTTATCATTATGTTGCTGGAGATAGCTCTTTCCCTTTCCAATATTGCTAAGGTTTTGAAGGCCTCTAATGGATTCTTTTGGACAGAATTCACTGATCAGTAGTCAGACATAGAAATGTATCATTTGTTCTTCTCAAAGGACAAAGGCACCCTTTTTCTGGAATTCCTAACTTAGCCTGAAAGCTCCTTCCAATCACTCAACTATATTATCTTGCACAGTCCAGTGGAGAGCTCCTTACACCTTTCTGAAATTTTCATCAAAACGGATTCTGGGTCTTTACACCACCAGATGAGTAGATAATACTTCCCTTTTTTTAAATGTTGATTTACAATATAACATAACTGTTGAGCCCACTTCATTGCATTTGAACTTCACCTTAATCCAAGTAGACAAGACAATAAAAGTGCATGCATTTTATAGAAGTAAACTGGCCTTGCCTATAGGTCCTCATTGCAAGGTTCATCTCACAAAAATATGTAATGGTCCCACCAATAAATTTCTCTGTTATTTTTGAGTGTTCAGCAATGTTTGGCAATCTATAGTGACTGGAAAATAGCGACTAAGGTTCACTTTAAGATTATGGAACTACATGACATATTGAAAAATATCACTGCCTACTCACTTTGAATGTGAACTGGCCAATCAGTAATTGTCATTCATTCAATCATTTATCAGTCATTTCTTGAGCACTTACTACATTACAGACTTTGTTGTGTCTGCTGGATACGTAAGAGATGGTCAGAGAGATGAAGATTCTCACTTTAGGGAGCTTATACTCTAGTTGAGGAAACAGATAGTTGGGTAATAGTAGGTATTTACAGTGGTATGGAAAAAAACCAAAGTGGTAAAAAGTAGACAGCAATGGTTGACAAAGGATGGAGAATCTTGTCAAAGATACAAGAGACTCCTCTGGGTAACTCCCTCCTTGAGGATCTCTGTCATTTGCAGACAATAAGTTATCCAGTAACCAACCCCTGAAAATAAACACATCTATGGAGCTGTGTGGCAATGGTCAGGGATGAGACAACTGACCCAAAGCCATGGGCTACAGTAGATACTTGGGAGTGAGGGGGAAATTGCCACTTAAAGGATAAATATAAATTGGAAAAGAAGAAGGGAAAGAGGTTTCCTGTGGGAAAAAGAAATGAGTAAATGCAGAGTATGTTAAAGACCATGGGGTAGGCTGAGAATGGGAGAACTGGAATACCCACCAAAAAGGAGGGTTACACTGAGAAGTATGGCCATATTTGGATGAATTGGATTTGACTGAGTGGGGGGAGGGATGTAGGCAGGAGAGTTTAGTGCTAACACGGTAGTAAGGGGTAAGCATTAAGATTCGTGAACAAATTTATAACAACATGGATGTACTTAGAAGAAACCATATTAGCAGAAACAAGTCATAAAGAAAAAGACAGAAACTAAATGATTTCATTAATATATGGGATATAGTGAAAAAATAAAAGACTTGAGGAAAAGTCAAAACAAGTTAAGCACCAAACTGAAGTACACAACTTTGAGCAGGAGGGAAAAGGGGGGGAGGGGAGGGAAGGGAGAATGGGGGGGGTAAACTCCTGGGATTGCAATGTTGTGGAATTTATATATAAATAAATTAAAAATTAAAAAAATTCATGAACAGGTTCAACATCTGGAAATCAATTAACATAATCCACCACATCAATAAGAAAAACAAAAACCACATGATCATATCAATAGACACAGAAAGAATTCAACAAATTCCAGCACCCATTTATGATAAAAGCCCTTGAAAAATTGGGAATCAAAAGAACACACCTCACCATAATAAAAGCCATCTATGACAAACCTATAGCAAACATCATCTTAAATGGGGAAAAACTGAAATCATTGCAATTAAGATCTGGAACCAGGCAAAAATGCTCACTCTCTCTACTGCTTTTTAACATTGTATTGAAAGTTCTAGGCAGGGCAATAGAGCAAGAGAAAGAAATAAAAGGGATACAAATAGGAAAAGAGGAACTAAAGCTATCATTATTTGCAGATATGATTCTTTTTGTAGAGAACCCCCCAAAAAAATCTACAGAAAAACTTATTGAAACAATAAAACATTTCAGTAAAGTAACCAGTACAAAAGTCAACACACAGAAGTCAGTAGCCTTCTTATATGCAAAAAAAAAAAAAGAATTTTTTAAAAAAATCCCATTTACCAATGCACCAAAAACAATTAGATACCTGGAATAAACCTAACAAAACACATGGAAAGATGATACAAAGAAAACTTTAAAATGCTGCTAAAAGAGATAAAAGAAGACATAAGAAAATAGAAAGACATTCCCTGCTCATGGATTGGAAGATTAACATCATCAAAATGGCCATCCTTCCAAAAGCAATCTACAAGTTCAATGCAATCCCTATAAAAATTCCAGTGACACTCTTTAAAGATAGAAAAACAATTACAGAAGTTCATATGGAATAACAAAAGACCTTGAAATCAAAAAGCCTCACGGCCAAAAATAGAGAGAATGGAGGCCTAACTATTATAGACTTCAAGTTATACCACAAAGCCATAATAATTAAAACAGCATGGTACTGGTGCAACAACAATCAGACTAATGGAACAGAACTGAGTGCCCAGAAATAAAATCACACATATATAATCAACTAATTTTTGACAAAGGAGGGAAAAACTTACATTGGAACAACAAAGATAGCCTCTTCAGTAAATTATGTTAAGAAAATTGGACTAAGACCTTCAGAAATTGGACAAATTAAACATCCTCACACCATGTGCAAAAACCAACTTAAAATGGATAAAAGACTTAGATGTCAGACCTTAAACCATAACATAGATAGAGGAAAACTTGGACAAAACCCACCATGAATTACAATTCAGAAATCCCTTTCTGGAAACATCTGCACAAGGCAAAAAAAGAAAAAAGAAAGAAAAGAAAAACAGATGGAACTACATTATATTAAAAAGCTTCTGTGCAGCAAAAGAGACAACAGAAAAAACTAAAAGAAGCCCAACCAAATGGAAAAACAATTTTGCCCTCCACAAGAGTGATAAGGGTTTAATAGCAAAGATTCACAAGGAACTCAAACAACTTAGCAAAAACAAAATAAGAAGTCCAGTCAAAAAAAGGGGAGAATAACTAAAAACGCACTCCTCCAAAGGGGAACTACAAATGGTTAACAGCTACATGAAAAAATGTTCAATGTCATTAGTAGTCAGGGAACTGCAAATCAAAACCACAATGAGATACCACCATATACCAGTAAGAATGGCCAACATCAAAAAACAAAACAATAAACAAAACCAGGCAACAACAAATGCTGGTGTGGATGTGGAGAGATAGCAACACTATTACATTGCTGGTGGGAATGTAAACTGGTCCAGCCACTATAGAAAGCAGTATGGAGGACCCTCAAATTAATGAAAATGGAACTACCATTTGGCCCAGCAATTGCTCTTCTGGGAATCTACCCAAAGGAGACCTCAATGTGGGTACAAAGGAATACTTGTGCTTGGATGTTTATTGCCAAAACAGACAAATGATTGAAAAAGATGTGGTATATATACACAATGGATTATTACTCATCAATTAAAAATGACAAATTTGATGAATTTATGGTAACATGGATGTACCTAGAAAAAAATCATACTAGCAAAAATGAGTCAGAAAGAAAAAAGACAGAATTCAAATGGTTTCACTAAAATATGGACAACCAAATAAATGAAAGTACACAATGGGAGGGGAGCGACCAGCTGGAGCTGGTCAGGGAGGGGAGGTGGTGGGTGACCCCGGGCACTAAAATGATGTGAAATATATATATAGATATAGATATAGATATAGATATAGATATAGATAGATATAGATATAGATAAATTATTTTTTAAAATAATAATAAACTTCTACAACAAACAAAAAATTCTTGAGAAGAGTAACATGACAACAGTTTACACTGAAGACTGACCACAGCAGAGTATAGACTATATTCAAGGGAAACCTGCTAAGGGGCAGTTGCCATAATCCAAAGGTGGCCAATGGACAGAATAGAAAGCTATGGCTCAATGGAGGACACTTTTCCAAAAAGGAAGCACTGATATATGATTTTCCTCTAGGTCATGCATGGTCCAAGGAACTGCAGTGATTTTCCTCTCCTCTAGCAACTCACAGGGCCCCCCCCCCCAGTGGCTCCCCTAAACACTTCCCACACTGACACACACTGCAGACATCACTCACTGCAAATTTACACAAAGTCAGAAGTCATCTTACACAGGGTCTGTGATTATCAGGATGAAATTATTAGCCATCTCCCTGGCTGTCAGTTTTATAAGTAACTAAGGATGTTGTCATGACTACAAGGATGTTTGGGCACAATGGAAATTACACAATTACTTCTTTTATCAGTAATCTTCCTAGCAGAGCCAACTCTGTCTGCAATTGACAACTCTGGGAAAATATGTCCAAATTTTCCTTCTGGAACATTGAAGTTTAGAATGAGGTCTCAGCAGGAGGAAGACAAGGACTCCCTCTGGTCTGAGGGTCTGACAGTAAAGATGGTGATATTGCCATGCCACGACTCTGTCCTCAGCCCTCTACCCTGTTCAGTGCTTTCTACTGTGGGCAACCCAGTTCCTTCAATCAGCAAGATAATTATTTGACCTATCAATTCATATCAACATGTTCAAATCTTGATTTTTTTTCTGGAAGAATTTGCATTTTTAATATCCTACAGAAGGCAATGCTAAATCTGAGAGTTGAGAAAAGTAGACTCCCAGACTCTGGGGGCTCTTGGAGGGAAAGCCCTACAGGATCCACTCAAACAGCACTTAGGTAGCCATCTATTCTGCCCTCTACAGTTTCTCTAAATTCAATTTTCACAGAATTCATCTTCTTACAAGGTATATATATCCTTTCTTCATTCATTTGCAATAAGGACAGGTCTAGATAGGGTTTGGAGACAAGCAAATCTCACAATAGTTAGTCAAGCTTAGGCCTAACTTCTGCTTCATTACTAGTACCTCCCTCACCTTCTGCCAGACAGTGATGGACTCATCTCTTTAAGACTGCTTCTTCATCTGTGAAACAAAAATAATCTTCAAAAGCCTCATCAGACAATTAAAATGCGCTCTATATCCTCTACCCCTCTATATCTTCTAGTCCTAAAGTGCTTGGTGTCTATACTGCACTGTCCTTAGAACTAGAGCTTCCAGGTGTTACTGTCTGTCTTGAGCTCTACTCATTGAAACCCAGAATGAAGGGCCTTTGTTTAGAAGGAGAAACTCCTCCTGCCAAGACGGAAAAGCTAGCATCATGCTGATAATGTTATTTCCCAGTTCACACTCCGCATGTCCAAGATTCAAGCAGATCCTTTAGATGCTGAGATTGGGGTATATTAGGCATATTGTAGACTATAGATTATTCCTAATTAAGTACAACAGAAACTCAGCTCCTGGGGGTAAAGGACACATTTAGGAGGCATCCTTGCCATGTCCATCCTCTGATGATATAGCCTGCCTTGGCACAGCTTGAGAGGCAGGGAATGTAGAGGGTCAGGTTTAAGACAGATGGCACCCATCAGCCATTGAAGCTGGTCTGTGGGGGGCAAAACCCTGGCAAAGACAGGCACATGCAGAAGAGGAGATGGTTTGCATGATAGAATATAAAGAGGCATTAGTGAGCTCCCACTGCTGTAGAAAATAAACTGCTGCGTCTTCTGCCAGAAAGCCTCAATGTCAGGAGGTTTAAAGGAAAGTTTGTCAGTTCACAGGTGACATGGTGGTGGGATAACTTCAAGGTATACAGCAATGTAAAGAAAATCATATGTAAACAAAAACCAACTTTTTCAAGGCCCCTACAGATTAAAAAATAATAATAATTAACCGTTATCCCTAGAAGGCACAACATATGAAGGGATTGGAGCTCATACAGGAAGTATCTGTTCCCTTCCCCTTAGGGGCAGGGCAGTCTCTGGAAGCAGAGATGGGCTGGAAGAACTGGGCAGCAGGGGCAGCAATAAAATGAGAAAGACGATTATCACTAGCCAAGCCTAGTTACCAGATCTGTGCAACCCGAGTTAGAATCAGGTTTTCTTCATCACCTATCACCCCCCAAAAAAAGCTCAGCTAAATTTTTCACCTTTTAGAAGATCCTGGCTCTGACTCAAACCTCTTTTTATCTCACTTGTTGAGGGGCCCAGTTTTCCTTACTAGTCTCATCTGCTTGACCTTCCACAAGAATACAAGCATGTGTTCTTAGGCCTGCATTCATGAACACAGGTAAGTATGAACTGAATGGCCAGCCTCCTGGACTTCATCTGGGAGCTGCTGTCTTGCCCCAGGGCCAGTTGGCCAGAGGAGTACAGTCTCGGGAGTCACCAGTCAACTAACTCAGGACTGAGAAAGAAAAAGGGCCAATGCATCACTGCCGGACCACTGCCATTCCATTGGCATTCAAACCCAGAGTCAGTGTTGCATCCTGTCCATCTGAGTCCCCTCAAAATACGGGGCCAGCATACAACAGGCCCTTCATGAACATGTGAGCCCCAGTTTGAACCTTTCTGTTTGGGTAGCAAGAGGAAAGCAGGTGCTGTTTTCAGAAAAATATCTTGGGGTGTTACAGAGTGTGAACATCGAAGTGACAAATGCTCTGAGGAAGATATTTTCATCTCCAGCAGACATTACAAAAATGTTCCCCTGCAGTTTAATCACGAGCTCACCCACAGCCAATAGCCCACAAGTAATGTCTCATTCAGGAGCCAGCATGCTCCTCCCACACCAGTTTGGAATTCAAAGATAGCAATGCAAGGAATGCATCCTCCCCCAGCACATCTCTTGGAACAAGGGCCAAGATGCAGGAGCCACCTGGACACAGTCTCACTAGGCAAGACATGGAGGAAAAGTTCTTCCCCAGTAAGATGGCTATCTTACTGACCCAGGTTCCAGGTCCTGCCTATGAAAATGTGTTGGTAAGTAACCAGCCTCTCTGGGCCTCAAGTCAAATGGAGAGAAAAAGAAAAGCTAGTTTCTTTCAAGGGTTGTTGTAAAGAAGGGGAAAGAAGAGAAGAAACAATATTTGGGAGCACGCAGGGTTTTCAAATCAGTGAACAGTCAAGTGTTGCTGATGAATCCTACCTCAGAAGGCACTTGCTCTTCATACTCTTTTATTTTACATTCCCGTGATGTACTCCTCCTGGTCCCATTTTGCAGATGGGATACTTGCAGTTCAGAGATGCTGTGTGAGCATTTCTTATGAATCCAAAATCATAAAGCAGGGTTAGGCTCACATGCTCCTCGTAGGGCAGGAGGGACAGTGAAACTAATACTAGGCAAATGTCTACAATGGGGGTAACCGTAAACTAGGTATTCTGTTCGTACAGCTCATCTTCCAGTATTCCAAAAGCAGTGAGGTAGTTATTGTCCCCAGTTTACAGGTAGGATTTTGAAATTTAATTGGTAGTACTGAAAACTGAAGCCATGAAGGTCTAGCTAGCCCAGTTACTCCTGACTTTTAGCACAGTACAGCCAAGGGGGTTTGGGGTGTGGGTGAAATCAGTGAAAACCTACCCTGTGCTTTGAGCATAACGTGGATAACATTTGCCATTTGGAACTTGTGATCATCTACACGGACTAAGTTGAAGTGTACCTAAGAAATAGCTCTCTAAATAATTAATGCTAGAAATGAGTTGTAGGGAAGTGTGTGCAAACTGTTTAAAATATTAACTCTTTTGCAACTCCCCTATGTAATTTAAAAGTAACTGCTTGCCACAAATTGGTAGTTTGATTAAAGTTATTCTTACATCGGCATCCAAGAAAGTCCCCAAAGGTTGCAACTTGGCAATGTTCTGTAGCAGTGAATCTAACAGAGAGAGCACGAGCTTTAGGTTTTAAAAGTCCTTATGCAACCACTGTGCTATAATGGAAAGAATATGACTGAGAGACATGTGAGCCAGAGCTCGCAGGTTCATTTATTCCACTTTTTGGCAGACAAGTTAACAGGAACTCTAAGTCTCCATGTACTTATCTATAAAATGGAGCTAGTGACAGTACCCTTCTCGCAGAGTTGTGGGCAGGATTAAAGCACTTCTTTAGACATAAGGCCTTTGTAGTGTGTAGTAAGTTCATCAATATGCACTAACTTATTCTTTCTAGCTCAAGTCCAGATATTTGAATGATACAATTACTCTCTGTGAGTACTTGCCTCTTATCTGTAAGATGGGAAGCATTATCATATTCATCTCAAAAACTCACCATAAGTCAAATGAGATATGAAATAACTGTCCATCAGATGTACTACAAAAATGTAAGGCAATTTTTTTTCAGACTTTTCTTCTTATAAGTCAAGTCAAAACCGATCAATTCTAGAGCTTCCGTGACTTTTCAGCTAGGTATTCTCTGGTGTATTGCCACTTTGGCCAGCATCTCACTCAAGCCCAAATCAGACATCCGTGATTATGTCCCTCAGGTCAGAGGTGACAGCTCTGAAACTTGCCTAGTAATCTTCTTATAGTCCACCTCTCAACCTTAATGAGTAGCAAGAGATCCTCATCGTGGGCGCATGGGAAGGGGAATTTCACAATGGTCTCCAGAAACTCTTCTCACAAGGTCTCTGTCCTGTCCTCAGACCATTGTGCAGGAAAGGTGAAGAATTCTGTAAGCGAATTCTAGAAACCTGAAATGTAGCAACTGTCATACACCTGGTGTCTCAGGGAAAAAACTCAACATTGATATTCTAGTATACAAATATCTGCCCTCATCACAAAGGAACTTATACAGCATGCTCCAAATGGAAATGACAAGAAGCCCCAATAGTGAAAAACTGTAAAGCAGCCCCTTGCAAGCTTTATTTTTTCAGTCAGGCCAAGGTTACTCTTCAGTTCCCTTTTGATTCAGCTTGGTTTTAGAGAACATGATTTCTTCTTATCCACACATGGTATGTGTCGAAGTTAATTGTTGGGTTAGGAGAATGAGTCTAACATTAATCCTGGGACTGGCAGGAGTTTTTCCAGAGCCTGGAGTCCCCCCCCCTTACCTCTCCAGGATGTAATCCAAAGGATGTAAGCCTCTACTGCCTAAAATCACTAATAGAAAGTGAATCAAAGTTCACTTGCAATGGTGTGCTCTTGGATCATTGCATTTCTGATCTTCTGTAGTGTAAGCTTTCTGACTTACTCATGAGAGAGAAATGGAATGTGACCAATAGATCACTCTGCCTAAGAGAGTTTGCTTACCATATCTAAGAGGTAATTTCAGCTGCAGTAAATGAAGCCATGTTTTCCTTTCTAACAGAGTTTCCAAAGACTGAGCTAAGAAATACCAAATTCAGATACTCTACTATAAATAACAGGTCCAAAGTCAGTATGTCTGGGGAAATCAGCATACTATCTCCTCTTGGACATTGAAATATTTTGAACATCAGAAAAATGGCTTTTGATTACTACTCTCTGAACCCCTGAATGATTAGATTTCTTTTGGGGAGAAAAGATTCTGAGTTATTTTTTTTGGATCCCCAGGGATCACCACTTTCCCTCCCTGACCACTCCCTCTTATATCCCCCCTGCCCCCACCCATTTGTGTTTTTCAGTTTGGTTGGTAGCTTGTTTGGACTTTTCCTCCTGGCCTTTTGCTTGTTTTTCTTATTACCCATATATTAGTGAAACCATTTAGTCTTTGTCTTTTACTTTCTGACTTGTTTCTGCTAATATTATTTCTTCTACGTACATTCATGTTATCTCAAATTCATCAAGTTTGTCATTTTTAATTGTTGAGAAATATTCCGTTGTGTATATATACCACATCTTTTTCATCCATTCATCTGTCTTGGGACATTTGACTTATTTCCATGTCCTTACAATTATAAATATTGCTGCAATAACATGCAAGCACAGGTGTCCATTTGTATAAGCATTGAGGTCCCCTTTGGGTAGATTCCCAGAAGAGCGATTGATGGGTCAAATGGTAGTTCCATTTTCTTTAGTTTGAGGGACCTCCACACTGCTTTCCATAGTAACTGGACCAGTTTACATTCCCAACAGCAGTGTAAGTATTCCTTTCTCTCCACATCCATGCCAGCACTTGTTGCCTGTTTTTTTATGTGGGCCATTCTTACTGGTGTAAGGTGGTATCTCATTGTGGTTTTCATGTGCCTGCTAGCCATTTGTATTACCTCTTTGGAGGAGTGTCTTTTTAGTTATTCTCCCCTTTTTTTGACTGGGCTTCTTGTTTTGTTTTTGCTAAGTTGTTTGAGTTCCTTGTGGATCTTTGTTATTAAACCCTTGTCACTTTTGTGGACTTTGGACATTTAAAATGAGTAAAAGAAACTCATTTCCCAAACTTATTTGACCACCCTAGCCTTTCACTTATAACAGAGCCTTTATATTCTCTGGAATAGTGACCCTAGAGACTGCTCAAAGTTTCTAAGCTGGAAAGCATCTCAAAGGTCATAGATTTTAGTTCCCCTGAAATTCTACACCGACTTCCAATATGTTCCCTACACATGCACACTATACCCAATTCTAAAGGGTTTCCTACACACACAATACCCAATTCCAAGTGTTTCCTACACACAAACATCAAGGTAATACTTAAATACCAGCTGAGTATACTACAATTCAACTCAATTCTGACATTTACCTGGAGATAGTATTAGATTCCACAGTTTAAGGTTTCAGTCTTACAAGACTGCTCTCCCTTCAGATGCCAAGTGTCACCAAAACTTCCAAAAGGACAGCTGTAGTTTGGAAGCCCCAGTGTCCTCTTGTTGAATTCAATTTAGTTGCTAGAGCAACTCATACAACTGAGTGAAAAATTTTACTTTCTTGATTACTAATTTATTACAAAATAATTAACTCAGGAATAGGCAAGTGAAACATGCAAGAAATGCTTAGGACAGGATATGGGGAAAGAACACAGTTAAACCCTCTCCAAGTATGCACTCTCCCTGGATCTTATTCACCATGGAAGGTGAGATTGAAAGTTCCAACCCTGCAATAACTTGGCTGGTTTTCCTGGCAACCAGTCCTACCCTAGGTTACCTAGGGGCTTTCCAAAAGTTATTTCAGTAACTTAACAAAAGACACCTTTATTGCTCTCCTCACTCTTGGAAATTCCAAGAGTTTTAGGAGGTCTGCTTCTGAAAGAGGAATTTCTTAATCATATTCAGCAGGAAGAAACCTTTCCACACAGTTGAGCACATTTCCAGAGGTAGCAGTTGGCTAACTGCTTAGCAGTGGGAAAACTTTCATAATGAGTTAGAATCACGTATTCTATTTCACAGTAAAGAAGATGTGGATTCAAACTTTAGCTCTCCCCTCTGTATCTATCCCCTCTGTATGACTTTGAAAAGTTCCTGGACATCTTTCAGCTGAACCTCCTCAATTCTAACCAGAGGATGGTAATAACACCTGTCTCCAAAGGTAGAGGAGAGGAATAAAAAAAATCAATGTTAAGTGCTTGGTGTGGTGCTTGGTACATAGGAAGTGTTCAATAAATGTTCACCATTATTATTATTAATCCTATACCTACTTTCCAGAGCAGCACAGCATAAATCTATTCCCATTTCCACCTGGCAACCACTCAAAATGACAGGTTTCTATTCCCAGGCAACACATCCTATTCGCTCTGTGTACTGGGCAACTTGGTCTTCAATCCCACCTCATCAGCAAAAACAAAGACTAAAAAAACCCTTGAGCATAAGTCCCAAAATATTTTTATGGAGGTACACATTTCATAAATAATGTATGTGGTACAGATAAAGTATATTTTATATTTATATACATATACACTATATATGTAAAATATATATACTATACATAAAGTATATATATAGCATATAGAGAGTTGGAGCATTGTGTGTATTGTAAAAAGTAGTGTGAAAGAGGAAAAAAGATGAATAATATGCACTTACAGTTTCACCTTGTTTTATTATGTATCATTTTATACAACACAAGAAGCCTATTTTGCCCACACTATATTATAATAACAATGTTTTGGAGAAAGTAATGCCATAAAATATTCTTCATTATTTTTTAATCTTTAAACACTGAGAAAAACAACTCACAGGTCATATCATTACTACATTTCATGACTATCAAAGCTGAAAATAAAACACTAAAATAGTAGGTCCAATAGAAGAACTGTCATACTTAGTATTTAGTTCTATATCTTTAATGCAATTAGTTTTATGAAATACAACTGGTAAGCTTTCTTCCCTTCAATGTATTCTTGAAGCTATCTGAAAGATGTTGCATTTTTATTTTTCTAATGAAAGTGTTTTACACCCAGTGAAATCTTTTTCAAAGACTAGGAAGTTATATTTCCCATTTTTTAAATATGCAAAGTGAGTTCTCACAAATTACATTTTAAAAAATAAATTAACCTTTTTTATTCAAAATGATGTCTGTAGCACTCATTCTTTGAAACGCTATTGTATTTCTCATTACTAACATATCTTACTCTGAAAAAATATCAAATGTCTATTTTAAAATCTTCTTTGTAATATTTTTAACCATTTGTTGTCACAAAAAAAGGCAACAAAATTAAATCACTTGTATTTTTGTGGAAAAAATGTTTAAGTGATCTTCAATTTTGTCTGTTCTTTACAATTTTCTTTGAGAGGACATACCCCTAAGTGATAGCATAATACAGATTCAAAAACTAAACATACAGCCCAGAAGATAAACCCAGAAAAGTTTATCAGATAAAGCAGGAGGAAATTAGGGAAAAAAAAAAAAAAACAGAAGGAATCTAGGAAATTAATCTTTGGATCTCAGTGACTGCCCTGTTAAGAGGTGCATGGCTTAGCAGGTCCCAGGAGAACCAGGAAATCAGACAGTCCCAGTTATGGCAACTGAGATACAAGGCTGGACCATCACATGGTGGTAACTGTGCCTGGACAGAGGCAATCTTATAATCTTCCTATGTGAAAAAATGGAGGATCTGAGACCTAGAGTCTTTAACTAATCCCTAAGGATTAGTTAACCTTGAACCCAGATCTCATAGAACCAAAGCTACTAATTCTGAAGCTCTCTGAACGGGAACTAATTGCTGTACCAGAATATTAGACCAAAACAGAATCAGCCACACTGATAGATCTGAGCAATTTAAAACACGGCCCTTAAGTTCATTAAATTTCCCCAGTGCTAAAAAGTCTGGTTTCCATGGAGATTAAGGCACATTTGAGCAGAATATAAGTTTAATAGTCCCAGTTTTGAGGCATGAGGTTGGAAAGGCAGGGAACCAGGCTCTCCTACCTTCTCATGCAATTCTTTACACAAAATCATTTTACAGAAAGAGAAACCGTCTGAAAAGCTAATGAGCTCTTCAGTATCATCCAGCTAGTGAGAGGGAGGGCACTTAAACCTTGGACCCTTAACCTTGAGTCTTAAATCCTCTGCACTTCACCACAGCTTCTTAGATACACTCCCATCTAACTGTAAGACCGTATGATTCTCTACCTAACCAAATCTTCAGTGATTGTGAAAGTACATATTGGCCTCATCTATAAAGATGTATTTAGACATGTAAATGTCCTGTCAATAAGGAGCAATGATTAACAGAAATCTTAATATCAACAAGTTTCATAAAGAGTTTTCATATATTTAAGCATAGTCCACTCTTCTTATCAGTCATTGGATAACTTTTCCCAGAGCAATCATTAAGAAGGAGTTAATTTTCCAAGAGACAAAAAAAATGTAATTTAAAATGTGCAATAAACTTTGAAAGGAAAGAAAAAAATTAATTGAAAATTCCTTACCATGGGAAGCCAATTTGAAGATTCAAAAACTCTATGCCTTAGTTTCTAGGAAATATGCTTTGGTAAAATGATAAATTCCTAAAATGGACACACAATTGACAACATCCTTTTTATATCAAATTTTCCTAAAGCATCTCAGTAGGTCATTCAATTCCGGTCTTAAACTCCATTCCTGCCTCTGTTCATGAACTGAAAAGGAATTGGTTTACAGTTTTAGAACTAATCATTTCTTAGCATGATGGATTTGGGTGGGACAGAGATCATTTTATTCTTGGTTAGCACATTTAATAGAAATGGGTCTCTTGTCCTTCCTGACTTCAGTAGATTATACAATCATTTCTCAACAACCATTCATTGGTTTGTCCTAACCACTACTTGGAAGTTCCAGGGTGATGGAATGATAAAAACATGGGCCATCTCTGCTCTGTGAGCCCCCAAGTCTTCTTGCTTTCCCATTCAGTTTCCTCTGCCTCTAAGCCATCATCCCTGACTGCCCCAAACTAAATTTTTCTCTACTGAGCATTTAAGACACAGTCAAAAGTTGTAGGGAAGGAAAGCACAGAGTTGAATGAAACACAGGTTAGGACACACAATGTTCTTTTAAGAATAATCAAACTCAACCCACTAACACTCTTAATGAAAACAGTAATGATATTTTAGGACAATGAACCTTAGAACTGTAGTATCATCTGTGCATGGGACACAATGTATTATCTTGTTAGGTAAAAAGACATAGACTGGTTCTCTAAACAAGGACCTCATTAAGTTCATTCTGACAGGAAAGGTGCTAACCTTCATTATTACAACCTAAGGAGATAGCATGAAAGATGTTAACACCAACTCAGAATAAAATTGGCTGTTGAGACGGAAGAACTGTGAGCCGGTTACTGTTCTTTAGAAAATCCATTTGCAGAACTTAAATTTGCTGACATTTTACCCTCAGGTCTTTACCTGTTTTGGAAGATAAACCGTGCTTGAGTGCATCAAAATAGTTTTGCAGCAAACAGTCATTTGACCAAAGCAAACCCATTGAGACATAGAGCTTCTAGCTGATTACCCACTCCCAGGGTCCATCAGACATGAATTTATTGACCAAAGGGGGAAAAATGAATTGAAAACTAAGTTTTCATCCAAACTCCATCTCCTGAGTTATCTTTGGGTTATAGTAAGTCTCAGCTATAACATTATCACCAATAATCCATCTTACTAGATGGTCACTAAATCTTTTTAAGTGCCCTAAATTCAACACTACTGGAATAATTTTAGTCGTTTTTCCTGTATGTTTTCAATAAAGACCAAAGGTTTCAATGTACATCTAGGCATTTATAGATATCCCATAGTATGCTGGCTTTGTAAACTCATATTAAGTATTATATTTGTACCAGTCTCATTGATAATCATATATTCTTCCCTCATCCAATTATGTGAAATTATTTACTAAGAAAAACAGCCATGTCGCTATTCATATAATATCAAAAAGGTTAGATGTGATGAGCACTGGTATAATGATTCCTTATTTCTTAATGTTCTTGGCACATTGCCGAAACCTTGATGAACATCAATGAACATTGTGTATTATATGTGCCCAACCACTATACCAACTTAAGTTCTCAGGAAAATGTGATTTTTGCCCTCATGCCATTCATTATCTGGTTAAAGAAACAGACTTTGAAAAACAAGCAAAATATATAGTTCAGAATTTTGATGAGTACTAAAAAGAATAGACTAAGTCAGGAACCCTAATTTAAATAGGCAGTCTAAATCAGGGAGCTCTTCTCTGAAGAAATGAAATTTGTACCTGTACCCTGATGGATGAGTTGAAATTAAAAGAATGGGTGGTGAGACTTCTAGATCAAGCACATACAAATTCTTGGATACAGAGAGTAACTTACTGTAGCTGATGAATTGAGACCAATTCAGTGATAGTAAAGAGCATCAGAGGAGTAACAGGAGATTAGGGTGCAAAAGTAGGCAAAATAGGGCACAAATTTTATTCTGAGTGCTCTTGGGAAGAACTAAAGAAAAGTATAGTAATAAAGCAATCAGCTCTATATTTTAAAAAGAATGTTCTGTGCACTGTATGTAAAATGATTAGAAAATGTCAAACTTAAATGTGTGGAAGCAGGGGACCTTCTAAAAGAAAGATGGTGACATGTTCTAGAGTGGTAGCAATGGTGATGGAAGAAATTGCATGGAATCAAGTATTTAGGAAATAGAATCAAAGAGGACTTTGACTAGTTTGGATGTTGGGGAGCAAGGATATAGAAGTCAAAGTTAACTGTTACATTTCTATAAAAACTGTTAGATGATAATGCCATTATGGGGAAGAATTGGGGAGGAACAGCTTGATGGCAGGTGGCAGTGATAACAGAGGAACTATGCTTAATTTGCCATGTCAACAAGGCATTTGGAAAGATGTCTGAAGTGAACTTTAATTAGAGATAGACTTTAATCAAAAGTCAAATATGAATCAGAGGTGTAGTCTTATTGACAGTATTTAAAACATGGTAAATATGATCTCTCTAGCAAGACTTAAATAAAAAAAAGAAACACGTCTCAGTACAGATAAAGGAGGAGGAGTCAGCAAAGAAAAAAAAACTAAAAAGGCTTGGTCAAGGAAAAGAAAGACTGACAGAACCATGGAAGATTGCCGAAATCAGTAGGAAAAGAGATAGAGTACTGAAAACTAAAAGTCTAATTAATGAGAATTTAAAGTGTTCATTATATTTGGTAGCTAGCAGGTTAGTAGATTTAGGACATAGTTAAATTAGTTACAATGGAGTATAATGGGAATGAGAACAAAGTGGAGTAATTTGAAGTCAGAGTTATGAGAAAATATAACCTAGACCACCATTTCTAAAAACTGGTCTAGGTTATATTTTCTCATAAAAAGTGGCGGTAAAACAGAAATGGACTGTAGCTGAAGATAGAGGAGATAGCAGTCATCATTAACTCTTTAAATTGTGAAACTCATACCATGCTGTTAGCTCTCCCAAAAAAAATGCTCTCCCAAAAAAATGTCTAATCAAGGCCTTAGACAGAAGTATTTTATTTTTGTATCCAAATCTAAGGAAAAGGATTGGGTAACTGAAAAGAGCAGAGGGAATGCCAACTCAAGAATACATTCACTACCAGGTAATTGGGTCTCAACATCCTAGTCATTTACTGTCATTTAGAACATACCCAGAATTATTCCCTCGGTGTATAAAAGGGGGAGTTTACCACTAGTCAAAGTTTCTTCAACGAGTGTTGACTTCTTTGTGCTTCCCTATTTGCATATTTCTTAAAATGGCTGCACATATTCCTCTAAGTGCCTCACTCAAAGGTAGCAGAAAAGCTAGGAACAGAGTCTGAGCGGTCATACTAGCTAACTAAGGCCAGCATCTGCCAAGTCAACTCTCTATGTCGTTTGTTGCCATAGTAACAGAGAAAAAGATGGACAAGGAGTGTGTAAAGCAGAGCACAGAGGTGTTCGGTTCAATGTCTACCTTGATATTCACACATTCCATACCACATCCTTTTTTAGAAAGGAAAGATTTTTATCTCATTCACACCAAAGTTGGCATAGAAATTTTTCCTGCTTCCCAACCTCCGGAATTGTCTGTTTCTGTTTAAGATTAATTGTTCCAAGTAGCAGTGATACCTCCCAAGTAAATTAATGAAGAGTTTTGATACATTCTTGGTGACAGAAGCAAGAAATGTTTTAAAAGTATTGCCAATTAATTATATTTTATGGACACATTGTATTTGAATCTACACAGACTGGTATAGATTGTCAGACAATATTAAGTATGGACCTGCTCTAATGTCTCACATTAAAGAATGCTGCATAGCCGGGCATGGTGGCACATGTCTATAAGTATCAGCCTAGGAAGCTGTGGCCAGGGCCAGGGATTGCAGTTTTAGTCCTGCCAAGGGCATGTAGCGAGACCTAGTTCCAAAAAATATAGCTGATGGTGGTGCGTGCCTGTAATCCCAACTACCTGGGAAGCTGAAGCTGGGGATTGCTTGAGTCTGTAGTACCCGGGACAATGTGAGCCTGTGGTTCCACAGCCAAAAATAGCGAGACCTAGTCTCAGAAAAAAACACGTGGAAAGAAATCTAAAAATAGAAGACTGGATATAGTTAAATAAAAAATATGAATGGAAAAGTATCAAGCTAATGGATAGCAATATTTTCCTGCAAATGAGTAGAATCTCAGTTGTGTGGGGAGCAAGCATGAAACCTACTTATTGTAGTCTATGCTTCAAACTCCACACGTGAACAGAAGTTATCTTTCCATAGTGAGACTATGAAGTTATTTTTACTTTCTTCTGTGCATGTTTCCACTTTTTTTAAGTCCACCATAGACGTATTACTTTTATATTCCAATTTTTTTCAAATGCTAAAGAATGTAGAGTAACTAGAATTCTCTTGATGTTGAGAATGTAAAATATAACAACTACTTTATAAAACTGTTTGGCAGTTTCTGACAAAGTTAAATGTACACTTCACATACTTCCTAGCAATCCACTCATAGGTATTTACCCAAGAGAAATAAAAATACACGCACACACACAGAGTAACCAAATAACTTTTAAAGTAGCTTCTTTTATCATCTCTAAAACTGGAAACAACCAAAGTATCTTTTAATTGTGAATAGATAAAAATACTGTGGTACATTCATGCAATAGATTACTCAGCAATAAAATAATAAACTGCTGGTACAGATAGTAACATGGAAGAATCTCAAATACATTATGTGTGTGAAAGAACCCAGATTCAAAAATTTGCATACTACATAATTGCAAGGATATCCTTGGAAAAGGTAAAATTATAGAAAAAGAAGTTGATCATTTGTTGCTAAGGATAGGAGGTGTAAGGAAAAGTTAACTGTAAAGGAGAAACTAATGCAGGCGATGGTGAAACTGTTCTGTATCTTGATTATAGTGGTGTTTACAGTGCTTGATTACATATATAGTATATATATATATTATATATATGAATGAAACTGTTACATATATATATGTAACAGTTACATATATATATGTAACAGTTTCATTTTCAAGACCAAAAGTAAAAAAGAAGACCATTGCAAGGTCTTTGAAATAGTTTAAAGAAGAGTTAACCAAGATGTTGAGAACCAAAAGGGAACAGAACATCTGAAAACCATTACAGAGAAGCCACAGGTAGAATCTTCTGGCTCTCTGAATATTGAAGCAAAGAACAGGACACCAAAGTCCAATAGAGAATCACAGACCCAGAAATGGTTTACAATCCTTCACACTAATGAGTGTGCCAGTGAAATTTCTTTAGGCTACAAAGAACCAAGATTAAGTCTGGCTTAGGGAATGCACACAGCAAAAGGGAAGGGAGTTGTGAAGGCATTGGACAGATTCTGAGTAACTCACAGGAGTGACAGAAATGCTGGAGAAATTATAACGATCTCACCTACCACTTAAAAATCTTCACTTCCCCAAAATTTCTGCTGAGTGCAAGTGCAACTAGAGAGTACCTAACCCAATCTTGTATCTAACCTGATCAACTTATCATCTACAATTGCTAAAATAGACAGCTTCACTTTTTCTTGTTTGTTTTTCTCTCCAGGTTAATATCCAACACAGGCATTAAGCATTTGCCAGTTGTTCAAAAGATTCAGTCTCTCCAAAAGGTCCTACTGTAAGTCTTTCCTTGAACAGTTGGCAACTCTTTATAGCCATCCACAGCCTCCAGGGCTATAATATGCATTGTTTGGTCTACACTGTCGAGACGTGTTACTCTCTGTGAGCAGAGATAGGAGGGCAAATAGTAAGTGTCCTTGGTCTTACCTGAAGGCCAACTAACCTCAGTTTGGAAGAATTCAAAAGGCTGTCCAATATGACCATTGTCAACAAAGCCAGGTTGTAGCAAACTAAGACGTGTCTCATTTCTTCATTATTTAATTGCCTTATATACCATCTCCCATTAATCCTCCCTGTTTTACAATCTCCCTCCAAGATTCCTATGCTGGCTTAGTCAAGAAACCACCCAAAAAACCAAATTTACACTAAAGTGTCACTGATGTATTTGTCTTTTTCTAAGGTATTTGTATTTAAAAAAAGGAGGAAAAGTGGAAATGAATATATAATTGCAAGTTTATTTTCAGTAGTGAGATTGAAAAATATGGATAAATCTGAAAAGAAGAGGTAGGGCAGGGGTATGAGGAGATAAAGAAGGTAGGAACACAGAGAGGAAAAGAAAATAGACTCCCAGAATTCCTCAAACTGCTCCAACCATTTTACCACATGCACATTTATGTGTTATAGTAAATTCAAAAAAGGCTTGATGGAAGGATGAGAGGCACAAACAGAAAAATAAGACTATTTCTGGTGTTTCACTCAGGAAGAGATAAATCAATGGTAAAATATTTGTGACTAAGAACCGAAGGAAGGAAATGAGCTATGAGTAGGGGATTGAAATGTGAAGGCTCAGCAAAGGTGAGAGAGTCTGTGATGGAGGTGAAAGGTCAGCTGTAAGTGTTTTGGTCATAAAGAGAGAACACAAGCTGTGGAGCAAAGATAAAAAGGAGCACAGTGGAGAGAACCCTAGCATGAAGACATTGGCTCACAAAACTTTCAAGGAGAGCAGACACTGAGTGTTTACAATTGCATTTTTAAGAGCTGACATACAAAAGACAAATTAGAAGCCATTCTTTCCCCAAATTTTGAAGTCATTATCCTTCAGAACAATAACTCTTCAAACATCACAGCTAAAGACTCCATCACACCAAGTAAACTAAATGTGGGAGAATTATGTGCTTGCCACTGATATAAATACCTAATTTGTCTGTACTTTCTTCTAGAGATATTCAAGATAACATAAACATCCACACAGTTGAAGGAAATTCTTTTGTGGGGCTGAGTTTTGAAAGCACAATTCTGTAAGTAACAAAAAAAAAATCCAATGGAGTAACATTCATTTTTTTCATTTAATAAGTTCTTCATAATGGGATAGTCCTTGTATGTTTGGGTTACTTTAGCATTTCACCATTTAAATTTCTCCCTGGTTCTGTGCTTTTCCTCTTATTTCCCATCTTTACATTTCAGAATCTCAACATGGAGTCATGTTAATAATTTATGATTCTGTGGCGCATTTCAAGTATTTAAAATTGCTCTTTGAATGATGGTCTCCTGTGATGCAACATCTGTTCCGAAGGACAGAATAACTCATGCATCAGTAAAGCTAGTTATTGCCTGGCAAGGCTTTTGTTGCCCAAGAGAAAAATGACAAAGGAGGCTGAATCAGGAAGACACAGCTCTCCCCTCCTAACCATAGTGGACAGCTCCTGTTCAGAGCCATGCTGAGCTTGAGATGGCTTCTCATTTTCTTGGAACAATCGCGTTTTTTAATGAGTTTGAGTTACTCCCTCTGACTTTTGGGAAAGTCTTTTATATCATTCCGCATTGCTAATGAACTGTTTTCTAATCTTTCCTGGCTATTTACTACCTCACTTCCCAGGATGGTCAAGAAATAGCGCATGCAGACGACCCAGGTGCTTGTGGAATCCATAGACGTTAAGTGTGCAGCTTGTATTTGTGGAATTTGTAATTGGAATTGCATCTATCAGAATAACATTTTCTATTTCACAAATTATTTTAGTTTTAGAAAAATGTGTGTTTTAACATGCCAGTGTGTACGAAAGGTAAGTTCTAGTCCAGAAAAAATTTAGTCCTTTTCAAAGCAATACTTTTGCTATTGTCAGGTCTCTGAATCAAATAAAAGAGGGGAGGAGAAGAGCAGACAGATGAGGATATAGTGAAGAATAAAGCTTAGCACAGTATTAAATGTAAAATTACAAGGAACCATGAAACAATTTTAAAGAGACTAGTAAAGGAATAGGATATACAAAGGGAAAAATAAAATCAAGGCATGTAATCAGAGGAAATAGCAGAAGGATAAGAATCATAGGTAATACCTAGTCCTTTCACTTACTATGATGATACTTGGTGAGAGTGCGTGTATATGTGTGTTTTGGAATGAGTTAATAAAGGAATGGGAGGGTATGGGTGAATGGGAATTCGAAAGCAGACTTAAAATCTAAGCAGAATAAAATGATACAAGGCAAAAGCAATTTTTCTAAGAGTAAAGGAGGAATAATTTATTCTGACTAGCCTACAATGTAAGGGTTAAAAGAAGAGCTAAGTTATTGACAAAAGACTGGGAAAAGAACACTGTATCCAAGGTAGACTTTAAAGATGAGTAGGATTTAACTAGAGCCTTGGCAAAGGGCAAGCAAAGGAAATAGAATAATCAAAATTTAAAGGGATTAAAAATAAATAAAAGGAGCTTTTGGAAAATAGCAAGTACCTGAGTAATACTGGACTGGTTGGCTGTAACACAAGCACATCAGTCACAGGATTCCCAGGCACATCACAGAAGAACATTACTGATAGGGACTTTTCATCTTGCTCTAAACATATGTGCCATTTTCACATACACTGATTCAAACATAATTCATATTACATTATAATCTGGCAAAGTTAATGTAATATTTTTATAGAAAGTACACAATTTATCAAGTGTGCTAATATTCTTAGTTTTATACTTCAGCACACAACTCTTTTGTCCAGACAGAAGGCAAGACACTTGATTCCTCTCTGATCTAAATTCTCCCCAGGTGCATAAAAGAATTTGGAGAAAAACTTACAACACACCCTTGCAAATTCAAAGCTACTAAAGAAATGTAAAGATCATAGTTGTTCCCTACTGACTCATCATGAATCCCATGTGGTTCCTCGGAATTAGAGTATCCTTTTCTTAAGAGAAGAGTCAGCACTCTTCAGACATGTTCCCAAAGACTACATTCATATTTGTGAGAACTATTTTTCTTACCTCAGATGGCCCTTATTCCATAGATAATATAATCAGAAGATCCACACTCAACTCAGTTTAGGTCTCCAATTATTCTTCGTGTGGGTGCTGTACATGAACGAGAGGCACTTTCTCCCACTGGAGACAGCTGGGTGCACTCAGAAAGAAAGTGGCAGCCCGAAGACGGGAAAACATCCTGACCGCTGGCACTTTTCAAAGTCCTAAAGACTTGTTTGATTGATATATATGTGTATATACACACATATACATATATAAACATACACATCTATAAATATGTATGTGAACACATATAAACATACATAGACATATAGTGGCACATACATTAACATTTATAAACAGGTGTGTATATATAGATATATCATACTTGTTTTATATAGTTTATATGTTTATATACTTATGTATGTTTTATATAAGCATCTTCTGATGTACATAAACAGGTATATAAACATATTTATATAGTCAAACAATCCAACAGCAAAGGACTGTGACTAGTGACACAGAATGACAGAAGCAATAAAAGGCACCACACAGAAATCTCTGAGTCCATCCTACCCCCATTCCATGACTGCAACCAAAGAACCTGAATGGGGAAAGCACCAAGCTATGGCTAACCACAGGCTGGAATAATTCAGAAGAAAGAAACCAAGATGACATGGGCCAGGTTAACCAGAAACTTCACCCTTGAGAATGGAAGCAAACAACTGGGAGCCTCTGAGCTGCTACTGAGTGGACACACTGGCTTTGTCCCTTGGGACAGGAAAGGACTAAGGAAAACCTGTGATGCACTCACTCCTTAGCTGACACTCCACCTAGTTGGCATCACCATCATCATTTAGTTTCAAAATTGACGTTCCTACTCTTTAGAGACCACTACTAGCCTCTAATAATTGTCAGCTTTTCTTTGTTAGTAGTTGAAGAGACCCCTCTTGCACTATAAATCCCAGGACAGGGGTTCTAAACTATTTGCTTTTCATGTGATGCTCTATTGCTGACATCAAAAAATGCATTCCCCTCCCATAATGGTATCTGTTGATTAAGAAAATTATAAAGACAAAGGACTACTTTGAAAACAGCAATTATGTTAAATTAGCCTATATTTTATTTAATCATTATAACATCTATTTGCAGGGCATAGATGTGTAGAAAATATTAATTATCTAGCCTACAGAAAAATAGGTATCAATTTGCATAGCAGTGGTATTAAAGATCACCCAGCTACTACCCCTGGGTCAAATCCACCTGATAAGCAAGGACTACTTTTTACAATGATTATTTTAGGGACACAAACATTGAACCTAGTTTAGCATTTAAATAACATGCTAGCCCTCCCCCAATAAAAAAAAATTTCATTGTTTTAAATGGTAGACCAATATTACCAAAGAGTCCTCACTTGTTAGGTTTTTATTTTGATCAAAACAATTTTTCACTAATTGTCTCATAAGTATCTATATGGTATGCTCAATTTTGCCTCTTGACCCACAAAACCTAAATTTTTTCTACGAGGCCCTTTAGTAAACATTTGTTGATCTGCTTTTCATCCAAACCCCAGAGAGCCACATCACACAGGTTAGGGGCAGCTGTTCTAGAACTTTACTACCAGGGACAGGCTGAAAAGAAGCTAGGAGGCTGGCGGCATCTGGGAGGGGCTTATTCAATAGCTGATGTCAAGTCAAGATGCTGCGGAGGATAGAGCCATTTCTTGGTCTTCAGAAGTCGTCAGTTCGTTGCCAGTGTTTTAAAAGGTTTACCTTGCTCCTCAGTGGATTTTCAACTAACTGGTTATCTGGAGGAAGAAAACTAAAGAACTAAAGAACACTACAGCTGCTTGCTGTGATTGTAAGCATTTTCCAGCTGCCCGTTGCAGCCCAGGAAATAGAGCCCTGGAAATAGAGCCCCATGCACAGAGGCACTGCTCTGGGTTGTAGTGTCCTTTGCACATTTACAGAGCTGACAGGGCAGAGACCTGACAAAAAATCAGAGCAGGTGGTCAGAGGCTCTCTGACCTTGAATTTCTCTTTCTGCTTTCAGATCTACTCAAGAACAATGTAGAGCTGTCAGCCCCGGGTGTCTTTGACTTCCCTGGGCCAGACAGCTTTGCTCACTAGCCTCTGTACCATCAGGCCCACCGTCCGCCAGACTCTGGTCCTGCACTCCCCCACAGCCTCCACTGGCATGGTCCACAGTCTTCCTTCCCCTCGCTGGCCTCACCCACAGCCACCTTCACAAACCACCACTAATCAGGTCGCTATGGGTCACAGGAGATATTCACGTGGCCTGACAATTCAATCACTTTAAGATGACAGCCTGGCCGACTGCTGGGTGAACATGGGTGAGAAGCCCGATGCCGCCTTAGGAAAAGTGATGCAAATGTCTTAGTAATAGTTGTTCAATTGTTGTATAATTTCTGTCCTTCAATATGGGAAAGGTCTTTAACTACTCCCAAGACAGAACTGCTATGTGCCAAGATCTGAGAGGATCCAGACTGCTTTGCCAAAGTATGCCTTTCAAGATTAAATTGCATTTATTTTTCTGAACAGGTTACACATACACATACTGCAAACATCAAAAGTTGCAAAAGGTTATGCAATGATAAAGCAATCTCTCTCCTACTCCTGTCCCTGAGCCTTCAGGGTGGCATTTTATTTATGCCACTAACCTGTGCTGTCTGACTTTGCCCCAGTGCTTCCAATTATGAAACCTCATATTGTTTGCATCTGATATTATTGGTTTTTTAATGGACCTTTTATTTCAGATGGTTGAATAAAAACGGGATTCAAGAAATACATAACAGTGCATTCAATGGAACCCAACTAGATGAGCTGTGAGTAGCCCCGACCATTCTTCCAGGCCATCTGGAGAAAAACAGCTCTTGGGACATCAATGTTTATGTGACTTTGTTTTTTCCTTCTTTCCTCACCCCTCCATCTCCAGGAATCTAAGTGATAACAATTATTTGGAAGAATTGCCAAGTGATGTTTTCCAGGGAGCATCTGGACCAGTCATTTTGTGAGTAGTGTCCCCCATGGCTGTGTGCATGAGTTCAGTGAGAATAAGCTGTTAAGTCATCTTTCGCCAACTCTGAGAAATCTCAAACATGGCTGGCAATGCGGGTCATATGTTATGAGTCCATATAGGACTTACAGGAATAACTTAGAACTGATCCATATTTTCACTTTCAGTAAAATAACAGTAATAATCACTAACGTTTAATGAACAGTCACAGCTCCTTATCTAAAAAATGGCAAAAGGAAATACTGTTTCAAACTTTACAATATATGTGTGCAAGTGTATATATATATATATATAATACATAATATATATACACACACATATATATACTTACATATAGATCAACATACCACATGTAGTGCAGGAAACAAAGAAGTTTGTTTTTGGAAGATGGAATCAGACAGTAACAAATATACAGCATAATATATGAAGAGAGAAATGTGCTATGAAGCACCAAGTAGGACCGAACATCACTGAAAGCTAGGCATACAGGCACATGCTCGAATATACAAAGTACTTGGAACTTTAAGTTTTAAGGAAAATTTTGAGCTAATATTTCACAAATTGATATCAGGAAAGTGCTGTGGATGTTTCTGACAACCAGGACAGCTGTTCATCCACTTCACTTAGCTGAAAACCCTAAGGGTTTTAAGTGTTCCTCAATAGGCACCACTAGCTACTCTACCAGGACATATCTGCGATAGAGCAGGTTTCTACGAGACGTCTCCCAGGTACCCTATTCACTATGAGTTATTCATTAAGCATTAAAAACATAACCTTCATTAGCAAGAAGGGCCTTAACCACTGCCTGCTACCAAGAATGATCAACTTGGACAGGATCTCCCACTAGTTCATACAGCTGAGAAAAATAGAGCAAGAAATGGCAAGAGTGACTTCCTCAAAATCACCATGCCATGTAGGCCTGAGCCAGAATCTAGGTCGCCTGTGTTGATACCACATCATCATACTCAACATACTGAAATGTCTAATCAAACATCTGAAAGTCATTCACTATTCAGCAAAGCCCCTGCCATTGTAAACCAAACTGTAAGCCAAAAGAGAAAGGGAAATAATCACAAATGCCAGCTTCCAGCCTGAGCGCAATAAATGACATGTTCACCCAACACAGAATATCTCTCCAGCAGTTGTGTAAGGGAGCCCCAGGCCTCAGCCCCACACATCACTCATCATTGTCTAATGGAGACACACATGTAGAGCTCCCAGTCAGCCCTGCTGCATCCTGGCAACAGGAGAGATGTCACCCTGAGAGCAGTTCTGCAGGTTCCTCTGGTGGCAGGCTCATTTTTCACTCCTTTTGCCATCTGGCAGAATAAAGTGAATAAAATTTACAGAAAATCTGAAGGAATTATTAACTACTTGCCATGACTCAGTGTAAGATACACATGCAAGATCCTAGTCAAAATCCAGCCCAAGTGGTTGGTCTCCTTCTCCTCCCTTTAGGGGCAATGGGATTGATCACCTTACCATCAAGGCTCCCCACTGAGGGTTTCTGGTTAGTTCATGGGTGTCCTTCCAGCCTCTGTTGGCTGACCTGAAATTTTATGACCTGTCCCATTCCCATTTCTGCAACCAGATTCAGCAAACCCCAGCTAAACCCTGATCTGGGTTTAGCAACTAGTTTACAAGAAGTCACTTATATATATGTGCAGAGGACCACCCAGGAATCATGGATTGACGAGTAAGTGAAGGAGGGTACACAGACTGCAGTCCACAGTAGAAGCCACTTAGGGTAGGGCAGTGACTCTGTCTTGGATCAAATCACCCTCCTGCCAAAGTCAGACTGTGCTTGCTTGGAAGTCTGCATGCAGGAGGTTCTGGAGGAGTGCCCTGAGCGTATGTGAAGAGTTCTTGTTGGAAGTAGAGTCAGGAGCCGGCTGTGGTGGCATGCAGCTTTAATCCCAGCCTGGGATGGGAGGTTGAGACTGGATATCACTTGTGTCTGTGGGTTTGAGACCCACCCAGGGCAACATAGCGAGACCTAATCTCAAAAAATAGCTGAACGTGGTGGTGCGTACCTGCAATCTGAGCTACCCGGGAGGCTGAGGATCGCTTGAATCCGGGGTACACCAGGCAACATAGAGACCTAGCTTCAAAAAAAGGGGGAGGGGAGTAGAATCAGGGCTAGAGGTCAGCCTCAATTGCTCCCATGTAGCGCTAAGTAGTTAAGATAACCCTTCCAGCCGGGCATGGTGGCTCATACCTGTAAGCTGTAGCCTATGAAGCGGCCAGGGCTAGGGATCGTGGTTCGAGTCCCACCTGGGACCCATAGCGAGACCTAGTTCCAAAAAAAATAGCTGGGCATGGTGGTGCACACCTATAACCCCAGCTACCTGGGAATTGCTTGAGTCTGGTACCCCGGGCAACAAGAGCCTGCGGTTCCACGGGCAAAAATAGCAAGACCTAGTCTCAAAAAAAAAAAAAAAAAGATAACCCTTCCATACTGTATTGAATTAAGTGAAGGGCCCTCTTCAGGAGCAGCTGCTGATCAGCGGCCATCCCTAGGAAAGAGCTCCTCCTGGGTAAGTCAGCTAAGGTCAGTTCCCAAAGTAAACTCAACTATGAATGGCCACTAGCTGTGTGTTTTTCCCAACTACCCTTAATCCTGGTTCTAATGGGACAGTGCATCACACCTTGCATGCTTGTAAATTCCTAGATGCTTGCCCCTGACCCCCCGGTTGTGTGTCAGCCTATTAGGGTGGGCCCGAGAGCTCTAGCAACTTCCCCAATAAGCCCGTGTTGCTGGTCCAGAAAGCACCTCAAGAATCATATTCCTGGAAGTATGCTGGCAAGTGGGATGCCTCAGCCTGTCTCTCAAATATCTTCTCCATGAAATGTAGTGAAACCTTCCACCCTGACAGCCTGTTCTTGGTCCCCAGTAGTTAGATACAATGCGCTTTCAGGGAGTTAAGAAAATGACACTCAAACCCATACCACTTCTCCTAAAGGCTAACTTTTTAGTTGTATGAAAACCAGGGCTCCTCTGAACACCTGAAGGTGTGAAGTCAATATGTGCCAATAAAAGATACAAATGGAGAGGAAGCCAGGGGCACACAGATGAGCTCTCTATTGAATTTTCCAGGACCAGCCCAGCATCCTAAGTCCCCCCTCATGAGTCTTGAACATCAGCAACCATCTCAGTTTCACCTGAAATTCTTCTGAACTCACTTAAGTTTGCTTTATTTTTTTTAAGCAATCAAGCAATTGCTGTTTCCTTGGGAAAGAGTTTCCTGTGGGGAAAATTTAATGCATTGCTTTTGCAGGCTGGAGCCAGTACAATCATATTCTGATGGTTTATCAAATTGATTTGGCTATAGCTCAGATTCATTTGATAGTTCAGATTCAAACACCGAGTTATTTGTATAAGAATGATTCTCTTCCATTACCAGTGTACCCACAGTCCTATAGATAGTAAATTGCCTTTTTATCCCGCCTGGGATCATGAAAGAGAAGGTCTTCTAGCCATCTGTCAGTGTAGTATACACCAGAAATGTGCTCTCACTTATGGAAATGATTGACCTGTAATAACATCTTTGCTGGGAAAAATAGAAATTGTTCAAATCAAATTTGTGGCACTGGCTCTAACACACTTTATTAAATGGGCCACAGAATGCTATTTAACTCCTGCCTCTCCTGACTCAGCATCCTATTACCAACTGCTGTTTCCCTTTTCACCCTGTAACTCAAAATCACAATTCTAACAACATTGAAACAATTTAGAATCACTAAAATCCCTTCTGCACCAGTCATCATCCCATGGTGTCTCCTATTGGAGCTTTTCGGGATTTAAATTCTCAAAACCAGTCACTGCCAGGAATTAAATTTTCAAAACCAGTCTGCTAGATTATAACATGTGCTGAAATGTTAACCAAACTGACATCTTAGAGAGAGACTGCCATCACTAGGCCAGTTTGCAGACAAGGATTAAAATGACTAGCCCACAGTTATCCCCACAACTGCCCTCTTACCACCCCTGTCTAGTCCATCAGCTCCCAAAACATCAAAAATGAAGTAAATTTCCCAACTATGAGACTGATAGATGTCACATTGCATTCATTCAGTAGATGCTGATGAGCATCTAGTATGTGTCTGACTATGCTAAGTGAGACTTAAAGACAAAAAGAGTACCTGCCCTAAAGTCTCTCATTAGGATAGAAGAATTAGTGTTCTTTCCCAGAACATTAAAGTCTACAGAAATTTTCATAGGAGACTACTGTAACACAAGGCATATGCCCAGTAAATCCTTGTCACTATGTGATACAGTGACTAGACAGGTGAAGTGACAATAAGAATGAGAGTTCTCCTATATCTGGATTTCTGCAATAGTCACTTCATCCCCTTTCTCCTGTCAGTCATTATCATTCTAGTTCATTCAACAAATATTTATTCAGTACCTACTATGTGCCAGGTCATCTTATAAAGAGTCATCCTATAAAAAATCATTCTCTGCTCAGATAAATTATAAATTATTTTCAGAACTTTTACACTTGGAGATCTAATTCCATCCTCAAAATGGTGTTGTCCAGAATAACCATTCTGCAAAAACCTCACTACCATGGCCTTGCTTTGATTTCTGGGCTCTCTCCAAGTCTACCTTAAGCAAATATAAGAATCAACTTCCTGAAGATATGAGTAATGGACAATGCTTTATTTTGTTACACCGCTAGGAATTTTTACATCCTACCATTGGGATGCAAAGGAATGAAAATTTATTAGATTTCTGGCAGTGTGTGTGTGTGTGTGTGTGTGTGTGTGTGTGTGTGTGTGTGTTGTGTGTCGTGAGCAGAGCAAACTGGGAATATTTATAGTTAAGTCTCAAATTACACTGAATATCATTCCATTTATAGTTATGTTTGTTATTTGGCTAATACAAATTTCCAGTACATAGAGGTACTAGAGAAATATTTTCTCCTTGTCCAAAAGGTGGAAGTCTTGACAAGTTCCGCTTTTGCTTATTCCAGCAAGCACTCAATAAGCTTTAAGTAAACACTTCTACAAATATTTTTGTTGCCCTATTATCCAGGAACCACTTAGCTAAAGACTTCTGCATTACCAAACTCTAAGTGTATCTCTCTCCTTTTATCACTTCTTCCTGGAACTGCACTGAAGTCAATGACCCAACACACTATTCTGCCAGCACTCAAGCACATGTCCTACCTCCCACTTTGCACAAGTTTGCTCCCTTTCTTGGGACCATTGGTGCTCAGTTGCCAGCAGGATGCCTTGCATCCTTCCCTTGAAAATCACTCTCCTGTAAGAGTTAATCCAGTCTACCATTTTGTATAATAATGAAGCATCTTTGCTTATCAGATAATTATCAAATGAGTAGATGTCATAAGCCCAACCAGTTCTGTGCCAAAATATGATCTAGAACCCAAAATACTATCATTGGTACATTTGAAATCTGGCTGAAACAAAAAAATTAGAAAAACAGTATGAAACAATAGAAGAGGGAACACACAGCACAAAGATTCTTTGCAATTGCTAGAGATCAGAGAAAAACAGATTGATCCATTTCTTTCACCAGTCATTCTTCAGTGTTACCCACCCCTCTCACCCCCAGCATATCTTCAAACAAAACAATTTTCTGGGTGCTTACTGTGTGAAAGGCCTTGGTAAGAATGCAAGGAGTCATTTGCCCTCACAGAGAGAGAAAATGCAAATCAGAAAGCTAGTATATAAAGCAAAAAGATAGCAAGTGGTAGAAAGGCACTAAGTATACAAAATATAATGCTGCTGCACTTAATGGCTTTCAATGAAAAAGACCTCTACAACAGTTCAAAATGATGCAGAGAAAGCCAGAGCCACATAGATGATGAATCGCACAGACTGCAATAGGACTCTGTTTGGGTTCTCCATTGCTGCATAAAAACTTCCAAAAGCTTAGTGACTCAAAAAACAATCTTTCCATTTGCTTATGTTTTTGAACTTCAGAAATATGGGTGACTCGTCTCTGATCCACATGATGTCAGCTTCTTACATGCCTGGGTCTGGAGGTTCCACTTCCCAGTTATGCCTCCATGCTCATATGTCATGCATTTGTGCTCCGTGATCACACACACACAGCCCCACCTCCTACAGGACCTTTAGGAATGACAGGATTTTTCTCAGCATGGTTACTGGAGAGTACTCAGAGTTCTCCCTTGGCAGCTAGGGCCTCTAAAAGACCAGTGAGAAACTGCAGTGCTCTTAAAGGCACAGTCCAAACAGGCATAGCAACATTTTAATCACACATTACAGTTCAAAGACACCACAATTCAATGTAGATTTAAGGAAAGGGCAAATAGACCTTC
This sequence comes from Uropsilus gracilis, assembly GCA_004024945.1. NCBI lineage: Eukaryota > Metazoa > Chordata > Mammalia > Eulipotyphla > Talpidae > Uropsilus > Uropsilus gracilis. The sequence goes on along the minus strand of PVHY01000124.1, from coordinate 216,883 downwards.
TCTGGGAAGAGTAAAAATGTGGAGTTATGTTTAATTCATCACAAAGTATATGAGATAACAGGCTGGCAGTGCATGGACTATAGAAATGATGAAATCTTCAATTAATGTAATTTTTAAATATTCTAAACACAAAGGGGGCATTAACTAAGAAAAAAGTCTTCTGTTTTGTATTGTTTGCCTTTGAAACTATAAAAATGTTCATGCAGGTAATGATTACTCTGATGTAAATTATCACCAATTTGATTTTATCTCATCTTTTGATGGGGGGGAGTCTTGAAGTGATTTAGACAGTTCAAGACAGTTTAGATTTAGAACAGATAGTCATTGCTCATTTCCAATGCCAAGAGCCCAATGCCAAATGAGATGAGAACAGAGTATCAATAGCAGAACTGACCAGAGGAATAACTATCTAAAGAAAGGTACTAGAAAGGCTGTTCTAGACCAGAGAAGACTGAGAATCTCTAAAACAAAGGAAAGTATATTTGGAGAGAAGGTCAGAATAGATGCCCCAGTCAGTAGCAGAGAGCCAACACACATCAGTGGGCAAAGATTCATGCCCAGCACATCAACTCTAATGGATTATCATACAGAGAACTAGAAAAGAGACCTTGAAACAGCAAAAGCTTTAGCCCATAGTAATAATTAAGTGAAAGTAATTAAATTCCAGTTATATGTGGGAGGCAAAACTAAGGTATTTTGCTGAGTCTTTAGATAGTGAATTATGAGGGAGAATAGAGAAAGAGAGTGAAAGAAGAGAAGGAAAGGGGAGTCAAGGATAGCTTCAAGGTTTTTTCATGAAGAACAAGAAAGACTAAAGATAAGTTCTTAAACTTCTCTTAAAAACAACTTTTAATATCCCAAGTTGGAGCTGCCTCTAAGACATGCAGATAGACATTATAAGGTTGCAGTTGATTTTGGCTCTGCAGTTAGGGAGAGAGATAAAACTCAGATAAGGGGAGTATCAGCCTATTATAAATGGTATTTAAATTGTACAGCTACACAAATTCACTCACAGAGTAAGTGAAGATGGAGAAAAGAATTCTAGACTCTTATCCCATGGATGATGGAGCAGTTGGAAATTAGGAGAAAACCAACAAGAAGAAATTTCCAAAGGGTTAGGATACAAATGTCACTGAGTATATTTTTTAAGTCTCCAAGAACAAAGCAAAATTCCAAATTTTTATGTACCAAAAAATTGTCGTTGAGAACATATAAAGCAAAAATTTTACTACTAGAATAAAATATAGTAGTATAAAATTATACTGCTAGAATAATACTAGAATAATTATACTACTAGAATAAAAAATAGTATAAAATCTAAAATCTTTGTTGGAGGTTTTAACACACTTCTCTCACTAGTGATAGAACAAACACAAAATCAGGTAGTATACAGATTATGAGCATGAGTATAACCAGTTCTTCATTTCTGCAGTTTCCACATCCATGGATTCAACCAACAATGGATCAAAAATATGTATGACGTATCTAGGTCTGAACATGAACATACTTTTTATTCTTGTCATGAGCCCCTAAATATCACAGTATAGCTACTTACATAGCATTTTATTCTATTAGTTATAACTAATCTAGATTTGAAGTATGTAGGATGATGTATGTAGATTATATGCAAATAATCTTTTATAGAAAGGACTTGAGCTGCTGCAGATTTTGGCATCCACAGGAGTCCTGCAACCAATCAGTCCCCTGTGGATACCCAAGGATGGCTATATGGACAAATTTGATCTACATGAATCTACCAAGGAGAAGAGTAAATACATAAGTATTACATAAAATTAATCATTAGCTCCCACCAGAGATTAGCAATGATAAGTAAATACTTCTAGTCCTAGGATTTGAGGGACAATTGAGCCTACTTTCTTTCTGGAGTACAGGAACTGGGGCAAGTAGTAGTGGCTGTATCCTCAGCAAATCTAAACAAGGAGAGAATGGCAACCACAGGAGAGCCACAGCTTAAAGGAGAGATGGCCTGAGAAATGCCCCAACCTGGCCCTTCCTCCTACTGTCCTGTCTCCCAGTGCCATTTGCTGAAGCAGTTAAACATGATTGACCAGGTAGAACCTGGGAAATGGAATCTGCAGGAACCTCCTTCCTGTAGTATAAAGAGGAGCACAGAGAAGGGCACAGAATGGGCATCAAAGAAACCAGTCAAATGATCAGCAGATCACATCCAGTAATTTGTACTTCATCAGAAGTACAATAGGGGATCGCTGAGGTTTTAAGCAGGAAGTCATAATCTGTTTAGGTTTTACAAATTCTCACCCAATCTCCAGTGTCAAGATTGCATTGGAGAGAGTGATAGTTTGACATGATGGTTAATTTTATGTGTCAACTCCGCTGGGCTAAACGATGCCCAGATAGCTGATAAAACATTTCTAGTATGTCCATGAGGGTGTTTACCAATGAGATTAGCATTTAAATCAGCAGACTGAGTAAAGAAGATTCGTCCTCCCCAATGTGGGTGAGCACAGAGTATAATCTAATCCACTGAGGGACTGAATCAAAAGAAAGGGCAATGGAGGAAAGCAAATTCTGTTACTTTCTTCCTTATCTATTGCATCAGTCTTCTCCTATACTCAGACATCAGAGCTCCTGGTTCTTTGTCCTTCAGACTCAGGAACATACACTAGGTTCTTCCACAGTTCTCAGGCCTTCAGACTCAGACTAAAGTATGCCACCAGCTTTCCTGGTTTCCCAACATGCACCCAGGACATCATGGGACTTAGCTGCCTCCATCACCACATGAGTCAAGTCCCATAATACATCTTCTATCTTCTCTTATGTGTCTAGCTTGCTAGCTGGCTCTCTCTCTCTCTATATATATATATATATATATGTATATATGTATATATATATGTATATATGTATATATACACACACATACACACACACACACACACACACACACCATTGATTCTATTTCTCTGAAAAATCCTGACCAAAACCTTAGTCACAGAAAAAATGATGAGACTTGCAGTTGTTATGGTAGAGATAATGGTCACCTAGGCTAACGCTGTGGTAGAGGAATAAATTGACTTTAACAGGTGTAAGACTTATGAGCTTATAAGGATGAAAGAATTGATGTCGAAGTGAGAGAGTGAATGATGATGTCCAGGTTTCTATCTTGAAAAGGGTAAGATGGAGGAGTCATTTACTAAGATGTGAAAAAGCAAAATGATGGAAAGAAACTGAGTTGCGGCATTGTCAGATAAGGAAGTCATGATTTCAGATATGGATACCTGGTTGATCAGAAGTTTGAACAGGAAAAGAAAGTGACAATTAGAGTTTCACTGGCTAATATGAAGAATTATATATTTGAGCAGAGAATGATGTAATGAAAGAAAGGTTTTCATAAGACAGAACACATGGAGCAGCAGATGTAGGTTCACAGCCCCATGTTTCACTGCTCTGAGTGCACACTGACTTGACAAGGTTCTTCACCCAGATAGGTTCAAGGGTCCACCAAGGTGCTGAAATGAATCCATCCTCATGGCCACTTGCTACAAGCTTGCTCTCACAGCCAGACTGCAGACCCCACTGGGTCTGAGCTGGCACCATTTACATCTCCTGTTCTAATCAATTAGTCTTGGCTGTTTGCAACTGCTAACAGTAGTGTCAGAAAAGCACCATGTCACTGACATTGCTACGAGAAAGTGACTCGGAGCCCTCCAGGAACAGGGACCTACCTCCATTGTCCACTTGAGCTGACTTCGATCTGCTGGAAGAATCCTTTCTACAAGTAACTACTTCTGTGTGGGTGTGTTGTTTACTAGAAATGTCTACCAGTCATCTCATATAGGTATTAACAAAAAGATCTTTGTTCTTTAACTCATTTAATTTTCATGACCCCCTGAAGTAGGTATGACTAGTATTCCCAATTTACATTGAAGGAAACAGACAGGAATAAGTGATATCACTTGACCATGGTCACATATCTAATAGATGGATGGACAAGGGGAGAAAATGCTCTCAATCTTTCATTCCCCTGTAAATTAGTGGGTACAAATAGATCAACTATGGAAGAGGGGAAGCTAGAAACCCCAAGACAGCCAGGATGTACATTATCCAAGGGTCACCTGCTAGATAAATTCTCCTATCATGAACACAGGGTCAGGACTCAAGCCAACTAAGTGTCCTATTGGCCAAATACTGATCTCACCAAGGTTTACAGATGAAGAGGAGCCTCCCTTCTCATCCACATAGGAGTAGGTGTCAGCTATTTTGTCTAGCTAAGCAGAAATATCTCAGGCCTGCAGTAATCTGATTATCTTTACCTTTCCTCGTATAGAGATATTTCAAGAACCAGGATCCACTCCTTGCCTAGCTATGGCTTAGAAAATCTTAAGAAGCTACGGGCCATGTCGACTTACAACTTAAAGAAACTTCCCAATCTGGAAATTTTTGTCTCACTCGTGGAGGCCAGCCTCACCTACCCCAGCCACTGCTGTGCCTTTGTGAACTGGAGAAGGGAAAGGTGAGTCTTCCCAAATGCACCCCCTGAGCTGGGCTTGAACATCTTCCCAAAGCAAAACTCAGTCCACAATGTCTACCTATCAGTGGCACAGAGATCTCCCAGAAGACCTTAGGCATATTTAGATCAAAGATTCAATTTGGTGACAGGTGAAGGAGGTTTACACTCTTCTAGTTTCCTTGAAAATGTGTTCACTGGAGAAGGCTACCCAGATTGGTACCAAGAACACTTGGCAGGTATCAAATATAGTGCATGAAAGACACCAAGCACAGTGTCTGACTCACATCTGATGCTTAAATATGTGTGCCCCTTTTTATCTTTGCACCAGTATGAATTTATACTTCAAGTCTCAAACTTTGTACCACATAAATGTCCAACAAACCAAAGTCAAGTTTGGAGAGGAAATACTTAAAAGCCCCACATCCACGAGACATCTCAATTTTGATTCTCTCTACTATAGCATCAGATCTTTGTACCTCACAAGGAGGACAGATATCAAGACATGATATTTCAGGAACAACTTTGAAGAAACCCAGATTAAAGAGTAATCTAAACAGAGCCAGGTATCAATAGGTAAGTACAGAAAGGGTCTAGAGAGGGTTGAGAGTGACTTTGGAAGATGCACATGGTGCAGACATTTTGAGCATCCACTGGAGATGAGAACTTACTGGATAGCAGGAGTTCTCAAAACTCTTGCCCATTCTGAATTCACCAAAATGATTCACTTGGGATGAGCTGCACTCTATCACCTGCTGCTCTACACCACTCTTGTCAGTACCTGCTTCCAATTCAGCTTCCCTGTGATACTTTGCTAATTATACTATTTGTTGCAACTGCCTCTCATTCAAACTTTCATACACACAACCTGCCTATTGATATATTATTTTCTCAAAAGTGAAATAAAACAAACAGCACCTACCCTAAAATGTTTTCAAAATACCTAGGAGCCCACACTCTGATCCATTTGAAGGATTTGCTGAAAAAGGGCTGCTTTCCTGATGAAAATATATTTCAACATAGGAATATTTGATCAGAACCCTGTGGTCTTACCACCTCCTGGTAGTACAGATGTAATTTCAGGAATCTTGCAGCTAGAAAGTTCTAAGTCAGTCTTATATGTCCCATGACTGGAAGTTCTTCCTGATCCCTGCAGTTCAGATAGCCCTCCCCCTATGTAGGACCCTCTTGTCATTTACCATCAAGGCCCCTTGAGGTGCAGCAAGGGAGAGGCCCCTCCCTCTTCTCAGGAGACATACCAAAGTGGAGTAGCAAAAATTAGACTATTTAAAGTCTGTTTAAACTTTATATTTAATAAAACCACATAGAGATGCACAATGCAAAAATTTATGCCATTCAGAAGGTAATCATACAACTTATTTTTCAAACAACATCAGTTCATTTTATACCATACATAGCAAGTGGGGTTTAGAATGAGACTTAAGTTTAAAATTATACAATGAAATTGTCTTCCTGTCCTCATTTGGAATGATGCCCATGGTCCCATGAATGTGAGGTTTTAGCCAATTAATCACTTGGATTCGCTCAGAAAGATTTTGTTAACCCCGCCTCTCATTTGTTACTCCCTTGTTCAAGTTTTATGCTCAATTTACATTGCTATTTGATTCTTTTATTAGCTCACTTTTCCTGTATTTAGGACTCTATTTCCCAGCTAGATTTTAAATTGATGTGTCACTGCATATGCTCCTAAGTACCCCCAACAATAAATGACTTGCACAACACCAACCAAACTCAGATCCAAACCCTCTTGAACCTCTTTGCGCTACACCTTCCAATGGCCTGTTCCGTAAATGATCTAGGACTTAAAAATACCACTTTGTAGATTAAAAATTCCCAGCTTTTAAGATGCCCAAGATTTTCCATGACACTGTAGAAGCAAGACTTTATAGCCCTCAATTTCCCTTTCTTTTTTCCTACTCTTTTCTCAATATATGCTTTGTTTATATTTTCTCCACTTAAGTTATCGGGTCACTTCTGTTTCAGGAAAGGAGGCCCCAGTATTTAAAATGCATTGGTAGCAATAGTCTTCACAGAAGCCCATCTAAGCCCCAGGAAGTGAAGGTTGTCTCTAGACTTTAGATCAGGCCTCTTCCAATGAACCGAAGCGCAGTCCACAGGCACATCCTTTCTCATGCTAGACTAGGGCTGCACCTCACCCCGTGAGAAGACTGAGGCAGCGGATATCAGACGAAAGATCTTAGGGTGATTCTCCTATTCCCTCTCTGCCCATCTCTGAACTTGCCTTTCTTGTCAGAATTCTGACTAAAGGCTTCCTGCACATTTTTATTAATGACCTGTAAGTGGATGGCTTAGCCTCTTTAGAGCAACCGTGACAGATGTGAGCAGCTCTACCAGTCTCTAAAACAAGAGATAAATGTTTAATGCTCATTTCTGAGCTTGTTAAGATTTGAGAGAAATACAATCACTTAACATGATGGTGAGCTTATCTTTCAGGGAGGGGGGAAAGAGTACTTGATTAGATTTTTTACATCCCAAAGAGTCCAATGTAAAATATCCCCATTCCCTAAGCCTTTGCTTCAAAACAGAACTGTGATTACATTCTCTGTCTCTACATGCACTATCCAACCTGTCTGAGTAGAATATTTATCATCTGGCTTTCATCCAAATCTCTTCTGAAAGCGCCTCTATTCTGTTGACATGGTCTCATGTACATTTGAGTTTAAAGGAAAACCAAGACAGAAAAGTGAGTTCTAGAAGAGCCACAGTCCCCAAAGAATAAATTATCATAATCTTAGAATAAATTAGGCCCCATTGCAACCTATGATTGCTCTCTAAGGCACCTGCTAAAGAACTATTTCATATAACAGTCAGGCTTGTCTTGTAGACAAATACATACTTCAGTCCCATCTTGGCCCCCGGAGAGTGAGCTAGTGAAGAATAGGACCCTTGATTACATTTCAGGCATATTAGCTGACCTCTTAGTAGCCTGGGTACAGAGAGCCAGGAGACAGATTGACCGGAAACTAAGTGCAGGGTCTGATCCTCCAATTTATGTAGGTAAAGAAATAAGTTCTTGTTTGTGTCAGAAAGCAGTCCAGATCTTCCAGTGAGTAGAGCAAAGGAAGGGGGCTAGATCCTGCTCCAGTGAGTCCAGAGATAACGGAGTGGGGGACAGGAAGGAGTGGAGGAGCTAATACCAGTTCTGTAAATTATTTGCACTTAACAGCAAGGTTCAGCTAGTCCCAGGCGCCTTCCTCTCCACATTCAGGTTGTGGCCAGATGAGTTCCCCAGTGGGTCATGCAACTCTAGGCATCTACGCATGAGCTGCTTTGTTCATTTACAGTAAGCGGCATTAACCCTTGATATTAGCCTCAAGGGCAAACAGAGGGAAAGAAAAGGCCTCAGGAAGAAACTCCATCATGTCTATCCTGTGCATAGACTGATGTTTTTGCTATTCTGAATCCAGCATGTTGATTCTATTTCTTTTTGAATTCTTCCAGCTCAGAACTTCATCCAATATGTAACAAATCTATTTTAAAGCAAGAAATTGATATGACTCAAGCTAGGGGTCAGAGAGTCTCTTTGGCAGAAGATGATGAGTCCAGTTACGACAAAGGATTTGACACTATGTACGGTGAATTTGACTACAATTTATGCAATGAAGTGATTGATGTGACTTGCTCTCCTAAGCCAGATGCGTTCAACCCATGTGAAGATATCATGGGGTATGATATTCTCAGAGTTTTAATATGGTTTATAAGCATCCTTGCCATCACTGGGAACATCATAGTTTTGGTGATTCTCGTTACCAGTCAATATAAACTCACCGTTCCCCGGTTCCTTATGTGCAATCTGGCCTTTGCTGATCTCTGCATTGGAATCTACCTGCTGCTCATAGCATCAGTTGATGTCCACACCAAAAGCCAATATCACAACTATGCCATTGATTGGCAAACTGGAGCCGGCTGTGATACTGCTGGTTTTTTCACCGTCTTTGCCAGTGAGCTCTCAGTGTATACTCTGACAGCGATCACACTGGAAAGATGGCATACCATCACCCATGCCATGCAAGTAGACTGCAAGATGCAGCTACGCCATGCCATCGGTGTCATGCTGATCGGCTGGATCTTTGCTTTCACAGTTGCTCTTTTCCCCATTGTTGGCATCAGCAGCTACATGAAGGTCAGCATCTGCCTGCCCATGGATATTGACAGCCCCTTGTCACAGCTATATGTGGTATCCCTCCTTGTACTCAACGTCCTCGCCTTTCTGGTCATCTGTGGTTGCTACATCCACATCTACCTCACAGTTCGGAACCCCAACATTGTATCTTCCTCCAGTGACACCAAGATCGCCAAGCGAATGGCCATGCTCATCTTCACGGACTTCCTCTGCATGGCACCCATTTCCTTCTTTGCCATCTCTGCTTCCCTCAAAGTACCCCTCATCACTGTGTCCAAGTCAAAGATCCTTCTGGTCCTGTTTTACCCCATCAACTCCTGTGCTAACCCCTTCCTCTACGCCATCTTTACCAAAAACTTCCGCAGGGACTTCTTCATTCTGCTCAGCAAGTTTGGCTACTATGAAATGCAAGCCCAGCTATATAAGACAGAAACCTCATCCACTGCCCACAACTCCCATCCAAGGAATGGCCACTGTCCCCCAGCTCACAGGGTCAGCAATGGTTCCAATTATATACTTGTCCCTCTAAATCATTTAGCCCAAAAACAAACCATGATAAGCAAATGTCTCTAAATATTGAGTCATTATTTAGTCTCCTCTTTGAAAACTGTGGCATAGAATCATTGACAGAGTGCTACTGTATACATCTAATTAAATCTTCTTGGTCACATGTAATGTAAATCAGTCAGAACTATTAATTCAAAGTGGTAGAGTGGGAAGTTGAAGTATTAATGATGATGATTAGTTAAAATAACAAATAGTACATCACTTTATGTTTTATCATACTTTTGCTTAGGTTATCTCATGTTATTCCTATAAAAGTGCTATAAACAAAAAGGGTTTTATTCTTGGAATTTTACAGATGAAGAAACCAAGACTCAAAATGTTAAGTGACATATTCTAAACTGCCTGGCTTTAAACTGCCTGACTTGTAAGGAGTGTTTTGACTTTCAGAGAACTAACAAGAGAAGGATCCCAGCATTTATTCATTCATTCAGAAAGTTTCTGTTGAGCACTCATGAGATGAGTTTTGTATCACTTTGGGTAGGCGGAACTACAATTCACAGAATTTCATTTCCTATTAGGGTGTACCAGAGAAAATTCTTAGGAAAACAGGAGAAAGAGGGGGAGCCGTTACTGATCTGCTGATTGATCTCACTGCAGTGAGAAGCAGCAGCTCCACCTTCTTGTGGATCCTGGGCCAGGTATGTATACTCATATGTACAGCTTCATGAAGAGTCCCAGCATCTGTAAGATGCATTAACTACCAAGGTCAAAAGCAAAACAAGTGGATGCAGGACTCAGTTTGTCCCCCTGGGAATTCAACTCAGACATGGATTTCCAGGATGCTGGTGATCTGTCTTTTATGATTGCCTGCCCTGTGGACTTCGAGCACCAGCATCAGGTGTGAAGACTGTAACATCCTTACAAAGACCCTTTGATCAACCCTGACCATTCCATCAGTCAAATCCTTGTAACAGATATTTACCACACATATAACTGGTTCTGTTTCATTAATTGAAGCAGATAGACGCTATTAACTGAGAGATGGTATTGCCTTTTCTGCAACATGGTGATAGAAGCCAGCAACTCTGGACTCAGAGTGGAGGTTTTATTCCTGTCTACATGATAAACCAGAACTCCACTTGTCAAGACAAAGTTTCTTCATCTGTAAAGCAAAGGTGGTTATAATACCTTGGCATAGCACTTATTGTGAACATTTAAATTAAAAGTGAGTATATAGTGCCCACAGCTACAACTGGCATGGAAAATGTTCATTTCTTTCCTCCTAGATAAATGACTGGATCAGTGCTCAGTTCTCCTGAGCCATGATGTAGAACTCATTCCATTACACCATGCTGCTCCTGAAAAAATAACTGCTTCTCCTAACTATTTTCATAAGTCATCCCACCTAAATAATATGAATCATAAACACCGATCATAAATCTTTACCAAGCACAGTGCAATAACCGACCCACAATGCTCTGAGCCTCCTCTCAGAATGTACTTTTTCTACAGCAAAGCCGAGCCTCCCTCCCCCCTTGTCCTGGGTTAAATATTGCAAAAGTTGGTTCCAAATGCATTAACAAGAAGTCCTTATTGGCTGAAAGAAAAAGCAACCATCACTGCCTATGTGACCAGGCGCTGCTCTGACCTATTCTGCAGATCAAGTAAAAAACAGAATGATAATTCTGGAAAATATTATCAATATAAGGTGTTTAATACAGACCTCATTGTTCTAGGCCAAGAACTTGAAAAACAGTACATCTCAACTCAGTATAAGCATAAGTGTAGAATATACACCAGGCTTCATATACATAGTGCAAAAGCAGAAAGGATGGACAACATCTCATTTATAGTTTTTATAATGATTACCTATTGAAACAATACTACTGTGGATACATTGGGACAAATACATACTGAGACTTAATTTTACTTATTTCTTTTCACATTTTCTAATTGTAGGTGTGAGTCATACATTTGATTCTTATTATGCATCTGTGGCCTAGCTCACCCTCCCCATGTTACTCTGCTCCACTACTGAAAAAACTCTAGAAGCTGCTGAGATCTAGAGGCAACCAATTCAGTTAGTCATTGCCTTTGAAATGCCCTGGTTAAAGCAAGAGCTGTATAAAGGAAAAAGAAGAAAGTAAATATGTGAGGAAAGGAAGAGTGGAAACAGGAGAATGAAATGGGCATGATAACTAAAGAAATGGGGCAATGTAAAAGAGATCCAGGCCCTGAAAATGTGGTACTTAACCACTTTAAAACCTTTTTGAAATTTCAGAACTTGTTGCAAAGAGTTCAACTCAGTCTGGAATTCCAGTAGAAAGGTCCACTAGTCATATCATGATATTCTGGGCCTCCCAGGCTCTGGATGGTCTGAGAATCATGGTCTGCATTCCCAGGATCTAATTCAAAGTTTGGCAAATAGAAAAACATTTCCGAAGTTCTTCAGAAACTCCTTACCACAGACATCATACATGAACCCAAGGCCTTCCCGGTACTCTATTCTTTCCAATAGCATGATCTGTTACCCTTGAACATTCCTGCCCAGGATTGAGGGCTCTCTCCCTGTAATGTGTTAATTCCCTACATTTGTAAGAGCACTCTATTTTTTGTGCTTTTATTTCCTTTTTTCTGTTTTTTACAACTAGACTTCCTTGAATCTTAAGCATTCCTTACAAACAAACACAAAGGAGAGTATCATAAAAATCATCTTATTTTTAGTGATATTTTCCACATAATAAGATGCAAAGAGCATTTTTAGCTCGATGTTTAGAGAACTCTCAGGCAATTTGTCCCCCACGTATCATTAGGTAGGGTCATTTAAGCTTCCAGGTATTAATGAATTGCATAAAGATGAGATCTTACTAGAGAAGGTTTTAAGCTATTTTATAAACAGCAGAAGCTGTTCCACAGGGTTCCTGTCTCAAAAAAAAAAGTGAAACTACCAAATAGTTATATGTTCCCTATTTTCATAAGGTATTGGGAATGGGGAGTAAAAGAAAAAGAAAAACCTCAAAATACCAGTAAGAATATACTGTCTCCATGAAAGGATGGGAATGCCTCTTAAAGAAACCACACCCCTGCATAAATCTTGACAAAATCTCCTCTCCATTTATTCCAAATAAAGCATGAGCTGCTTCTACTTCAATATCCCCAATACCACAAGCCAAGGTATTGCTTCCTCTGGAAATGACCCAGAAGACCTCACTCCACCTTGGCCTAATGGGCCATTGATTGTAGGTCAATCAGCCTCATGTGTTAAGTCCTTCTTCCTAGGAAGTTGGGAGTACTTAAGGTAACTTAGTTTTCTATGCATCACAGTAAATAGCCATAGATCAAACTTCAAGAACTAACTTACTTGTGGGAGGAAGTCTAAATCAAAAGGCATAATTATTTATAAGTGTGCAAATATTAGTGTTGGGATAAATCATATCACCGGTAGCCACTTCCAGAAATCAAAAACTTTGAAGGAGCCCACATAGTTATTTTCCATTCATTCACTCACTTGCACAATAAACATTTATTGATATCTACTACAAGTGAAGTCCTATTACAGAATTCAGACAAAAATTCTGCCCTCATGGAGTGACAGATGTGACTGATGACATACAAGCTAAGCAAATAAAATGTGTTGAATGCTAGACAACAACAAGTGTTAAGGACAAGTCCAAATCGAATAAGCAAGTAGGATATGAAATGTTGGGGGATAATTAAGTACTTCCCTGAAAAGGCTGAAAGAAAGTGGTAATGAGACATGCAGACATTGAGGGAAAGGTGCTTCTTCCAAGCAGAGGGAATAGTAAAGACAAGCATTCCTTAGACTAGAGTCTGGCATGTTTCAAAAAAACATGCAGTGAACAAAGGGAGATAGGTGAGAGTAGTAAGGGGCAAGCACAAAGATGGACAAGGACCAGATAATTTTGATTTTCTCATTTCTAAAAAGGGGAAGGAAACTATCTGAAAGGTTGTGTAAGTGTTCATTAAGTTATTGTATCCCTGACTCAGTCAGCACATGAGATCATGAATTCTAGTCACCTTTCACTCCCTGCAGCAGTTTGTTTCATCTCATCCTCCCCTTCCCCAAACCTCCTGGTCTCCCCACCCCCTTTTATAGCTTCCACCATCATCTCTCCACCTCCCCACAGCAAAGCTGCTCTCCTGCAGAGCTGTCACCTTGGAAAGGATATGATAAATGGTTCACACCACAGTGATAATAATCTCTTAAATTTCAATGGGTTTTATACATTCTAGAAGAGTTTGATTTGCACAGGCTCATTAGATCTTCAAAACTTTCTTTGAGGTAAGAAAGTGTCTCTTGTTTAAATGGAAGAAACCACCATTCTGAGGCCAGATGACCTATCTAGAGTATAGAGCTAACCAAAAGCAAAGTAAAATTCAAATTTCCTGCCAGCCCCTTCCTAGTGCTATATAACAGAGATATTGGAAACACTGGTCTTGGCATGAATAAAGGACAGGGACCTAGATGGTGCCAGGGCATGACTAGCCCCTGATCAGGAACCAACATTCTCACAGAACTAGTGTTCATATGTCACAGTGAAACCCTGAAGCTGTGAATTTGACCACATGGTGTCAAAATGCAAAGCCTAACACCCAGGAGAGCAGAAATTTCCTGTAACAATATTTTACCTCCTGGTCCTCAACACTGAACCTCCCTGGCTGGCATGCAGCCGAGTTCAGCAAAAGGCAGGGTGGGGGAGAAAAGTAAAGTCCATGAAGCATACTCACACAGGAGAGTCCATGAGTCAAACTTGGCTGTCGGCTGAGGTAGCTAAGAAGAAATTTGGAAACTGAGCTGTTTCTTTATCAAAGGAAAAGTCTTTTAGTGTCTTTTGAAAATAATTAAGATCACTGCACAGGCTGGCACTTTTTTGTTGTCACAATCACAAACTTCAAAAATAAAGCAATGTGTGATAGAATTACCCTTAATCTTGGCTGGCAAGTTATCTGTCCTAGACACACATTCTAGTCTTGATTAGTCATGAAGCACCCACAGCTCAGGAGTCTAGAAATTCGTAAGGTTCAGAATACATGATCACCAAACCTACACTACACATGTTGACATTTGGGTGGTCTCAGATTCTCCTACCTAAATATTCAAGATCTGCCGTGTCCTCCTTATAGCAAACCATATCCCAATGTGCAAAACACAAAGTCTGAGGAGTACTAATTTTAAGATATTGAGGAAGTACAACAGTACAAGCTGGGGTGGCCTCAAGCATGCTGCCTGGGATCAGGATACAAAGAGAAGGGAAAAGCTGGGGCCACTATCTCCCTTTACACCCTTATCTAAGTCCTGCAGATGCTAAGAATGGTTCACATGAAGGAATAAAGATGAACTGATACCCTCCCATCCCCACTGCTGAGAAAACTACAAAGGTTGTAATGGTTATTTTTTCTAGATGCAGTGTTTTATTTTTAGACCAATCAAATATATTTAATATAAAAAAAACTTCATATACAAACTACAATCACAGCAGTATCCAATTGCAGTGAAAGCATGGGGTGAAGCCCTGCCCAATTGTTTAGTATCCAGTCCTGCCAACTAGGACTCTGATTAGAAAATCCAGGTATCTGTGGGAAGCCACCCTACAACCACCTGGGGAGCAGCAAACAGTGCTATCTAACTGTCCCCAGGTAATGTCAATCCTTTAGACCTCAGAAAATGGCAAGAGCCTCAACCAGTTTATAGACCCTAAAAGCAAACTCCATCCACCCAAATATACTACCAACTGACCATTCCAGACTCGAAGCTGAGTCAACTAATGAAGGACTATCCCTGCACAATCAAAACTATAAAGTCTGAAAGAGGAAACCACTTACTCACATAACACAGATACCAATGCAAGGAGTCATGAAAAATCAGGTAAATTTCCCACAACCAAAGAAAACTAAATAAGGCTATAATAACTAAACCTAAAGATTTATGAATTGTCAGAGAATTCAGAATAAACATTGTCATGTTTAACTAACTTTAAGCATATATACACAAACAACTGAACAATTTAGGGGGAGGACACATTAGCAAAATAAGTTCATCAGAAAAATAAATACTAAAATAAGTAAAAGGAGAAATAAAAGAAATTCAATAGTTGTGGCTTGAATAGTCGATGCTGAACAATGGCTAGATCATACAGAGAATCAGTGAGGAAACAGATTTGAACAACACTTCAAACCTAAAGGCCTTGGATTCAGTTCAGATGTGGTATGGAGCAGGACAAGGTTTTTCTACAGGGAAAGCCAGCTTGCTCAGAGAGGGTGGCCTCTCCAGCTTCCCCAAGAGATGTGAGAGACTGACCTGAGTTTTTCTGTGGGGCAGGCCAACTGATGTGCATAGTAATGAGACCTCACTTCTAGTCTTTTATAGTATCTATTAAACTTGAACTAAGGGGGGAAAAAGGTGAAGCAAATGGTCCAAATTAGACTAAAAAGTAAAAATATTAATTAGCAAAAATAAAATGATTAGAAATATTTACAAATCACAATATATAGATTTATCAATTCATTGTTACACACTTTAACAACAGCATAAGTCAAATTATCTCAAAAAAAATTTTAAGTCGTCCAATTTTACATGGATGGAAAGTAATGAAGCTAGGATTCCCTTCTCATTTATTCAATGCTTATTGAGCTCCTAGTAAGTGCTAACTGTTATTCTAGAAGCCATGGATACAGAATTCAACACTATAACCAAGGTGGTCATGATTCAAATGGAACTTTTCTTCTGATGGGAAAGACAAACCCAGAAAGAAGCAACATAATGACCGCTTAGGACAGTGCTATATATAATTAATAGATAGACGCAAGAGGATCTGTGATGGAGGTAGATACCATCTGAAGTAGGATGATCAAGATCTGTCCAGTTGCTCTTTCTACAATCCTCTCCCTCTAGTGTTCTTCTGTACATGAATATAACAATCCATTCTGGTTCCACACGTTCAACGACTTATTCTAACAAACATCTGCAAAGTTTCCCGTTGCCAATGATTCTCTTTCCCTAGGATGCTGTAGAATTTATGAAATACTTCTTTCCCTCAATAATACCCTGTGCTTGTATTAATGCATTATCAAGGAGAAAGAATTGTAAGAAAAGTTATTAGTAATATCTGCTTTGCCAACTGCAAATAAATTAGCTAACATGATTTCAGGTGGCATGGGAACCCCCGCATGATGTGACTTGAAGGCAGTTACAATTCAGTTTCCTTTCTCCTTCACCCCACCCAAACAGTCAATGCATGAGGAGTAAGAAGAGTGAGGGATGTGTTCAATGACTTAGCATGAAGTTTAAACATTTCACTAATTTTGTTACCTTGAAGAAATCACTGTCTAGATCCTCAATTACCAAACCTATAAACTGGGGGGAAATAACATGTTTCTGGGAAAGCTATATGAATTGGAGTGTGTGAATAAAAGTCAAAAAATACCCAAGCATTATACTGTTGGTCCAGTTGAAATGAAAGTTTACTTGAGAAGATACTAAACTCTATGTGAATGATACATTTAAGATAAATCCCTAAGGATAGGAGAATATTGAAAAATAATCAGGGAGAAGTGAAAAGGAAGAAAAACCAAATGGAAATATTGGTTGCCCAAGTGTAATTGTTAGAATAAAGACTTTAGTAGATGAATTTCATTTAAGAATGGATACAGCCTAAGAATATTATTTGTAGACTGAAATATTCAAACAAGAAAGTTTTTTAGAAGGAAAGATTTTCAGAAGACATTGGGAAAGGATGAAGAGAGAGAAAGAATGAGAGATATGTGGGATTGAAACAGAAGTATAAATTTCCCTCAGTGTGATCACAGAAGAAAAAAGACCCTGAACTGAAAGACCCCGTTCTGAGAGGGGACTTCACATAGAGACATCTCATAACATGAAAGGATAGCAAACAAAAGGAGAACATTTTACAAACCTTCAAAGATAAAGGGTGTATTTGTCCAAAAGGACCAAGAAAATATATAATTTATATAAAGTATGATTAAAATAAGTATAATCATATATTTAACTGCTACACTGGATATGGGAAAGTACTGAATTAATATCTTTATAGTTTTGAAGAATAAAAGTGAAACTATAACTTTAAAATATGCAAAATGATTTAAATCAGGTTAGAGTATAGCTATTTGGGGGCATGCAGTGTGTCATAGTTATAACTAACAAGGATTCACTTAGAACTCCTGAAGGATGTGTTCCAGTTGTAGGTGAAATTAATTTGGGAGGAAGGATTTAAATCCAGGAGGAAAGATAAACAAATAAGGGACAAACTTTTTTTAGTATAACATTGAAAATTCACATTGAACACATCTTACACTGTAAAAAATGAACATAGAATTTGTCCATGAAGGATTTACCATTGAACTATAAAGAATCAATAAACCAGTTTTCCATCTGCATAGAAACAGTTTAGTAAGCAGAGATAATTAAGAGTGACTAATTTATTATTGGTGTTTCTTAAATGGTACCTGTCTTCTTGTATATAAGCACAAGACTTTTCTTTGGAATATACTTCTAGAGTGGAAATTCTAAGTTTTAAGATAGGTGCATCTTGATATAATATAATGAGATTAGTCTCTAAAATTCCGCAAATCCCTGTGCACTGAAGTTGGGTATTTCATTGGAGGTGGAATGAATTTACAATTTATTTGGGGGTGAATGATGTCTTTACAGCACTGGAAGTTCACATTGGTGAACATATTTTATCTTCACTTAAGACAGTAAGTTTTATAATTTTCTTTCTGAAAGCCTTATTCATTTTTCGCTTTATTTATCCCTAGATAGTTAAGTTACATTGCAGTTGTGAGGGGTTTGTTCCATTCTGTACAGTATTTTCTAATTGCTAGCAAAGGAATACAATCAGACTTCTATGGAATGTTTAGAAATTGGCACAATTACCACACCAAAAAAATGCACAGGTCTTAAGTCTTTAATTTGGTAGGTTCATAACTATTGAAATTCGTAGAATTATCAACACAAAGCAGACTATTTTCACCACCATAGAAAGTTCCCCTTTCCAGTCAACCCCTGACCATTGAGGCAACATTTTTTAGATGTCTTAATACTATCCATCCTCTGATTTAGTTTATTTTATTAAATTTCTTTCACTGAACTTTCACTCCTCACATACCTTGTCATTTTTCATCACAAGTTCATCATGTTTCCCTTGGAATTAATCATTGTCAGTTTGCTTTGATTCAATTAACAATTCAAAATATCTATCTTGAAGAGATATAAAAGCTATGACTGTGCTTACTCTCCAGGTGAGCTAAAGGAGGCTGGTTTTCAAGATATATAAAGTCCCAAAAATATTGCAGTCTACATTCAACCTGACCTGTTCATGACTCCCCACTAACAATATCAAGACTTTCTGGCTTCCAGAGAACATCTCACCAACTCATCCCCAGGCATGTTCTTATAAGCATAGACAACCTCTGATGAAATTGTCTTGCCTGCCAGGTGGAAGGAAAAGGTGTAAGCAGGATGCTGACGTGGTGCATGGGTGTGACTACTGGCTTTTCACTTTAACCCTGGAGGTGCCCAAAGGCTCTCTCCTGCCACTTCTCCCTGTTCCTGTTTTCCTGTCCACAAAACAAGTGATGGTCAGTCAGAGTGATGTGGAGAAGAGAAAAGACATATGAGCAATCTGTCTACTAGTCATTTCCTTGGATGTCCCTGGGCATCTTTCTTTCCAGTCTATCATTTCTCCCATTCTGGCAGCAAATCACTTTCATCTCCTTAGAGTTCTCAACATTTTTTATCAGTTAATGAAAATGGTTGAAATGTACCAGTCTTCCTTACTTTCCTTTCACATCTCCATTGTGGAATGCAAGGGACAAAGTCAATGCTATGCAAATACTAAGCCATGTAGGACTCCAGGTATAGCGAAACTATAAAACAAAACGTTGTCAAGAGAAAGTTTTCCATATATGTTGTAAGACAAGTGTATTGATGACTGAGTTCAGAGTTAGATTGAATGTCAGATTTTAACTCAGACTACACAGTTTTCCTGACCACTCTCAAACCAAAGAGAATTTCAGAATCAATTTAATTTAATCAAAGCTCACCAGGGGCACTAGAGAGAGACTATTTGACTACTTTCAACAATTGCTCAAAGGCAGTAACTCCTGAGAGAATGAATAATCACAGAAATGTAGCCTATAGGACATAGTTCCTGTCATCATCTAAGTCATATTTTCATATATCTTTTCAAGCCTCCATAATTCTCTATCTCTTTCCTTTCCTAAAATAACAAACTTTCACCTATTTCTGTTCAGTTTCAATTAAAAGAGAGACAATGTTTAGGATAACAACTACTTTGTGGATTCTTAGATCACAAAGGCTACAATTCAGCTCCATCAGTGAATCTGGATGAACACTAATTTCTCTGAGACTGAGCAAAATACTCCCCAATTGCACAATTATGGAAAATATGGACAGGATCAAGTTCCCTTACTCTGTCCAGGGTACTCACTATTGCACAGTTTCTGTGGGGGGAAAAAAAAGCAAGAAAGCCATGACTTGACTCTCCTGGAAATCTGTCCTGCTGGGACATTATTTTCTCCCAAAGAAACAATATCAATTTGAAAGTCAAATCAGTTATAGATAATTGGCTAACATATTTCTCATACAAGACCCTCCTGTAAGCATAAAATAATAGCACTGTCTTTATCATACTCATGATGTGATTGAAAAATTAATCCTTAGCACAGTGATTACACAAAAGTTTCCCCAAGTCTCTCAATTGTAAAACAAGGATGCAAGACTATCACCACAGTATGTTGCAAGAAGCCAAGACAAGGATATCCTGATGAATCAATAATAATTCCCAGCAATAATGAGCACTTCCTACTTTTTCTCCTTTCTATGGCTCTGCACCTAAGTAGACACACACAGACACACAAACACTCCACAATATCATTAGAGAATTTTTCCCTCCCAACCTTTGCCTCTATCCATTTTCCTGTTCCCAATTTGTGACAGAAAACTTACCATAACCATTGTTTGCCCACTGAGAAAGATCTAAGATACCATCTGACCACACAAAAAAAAGCACTAAAATTAGGAAAAGTAGTAGACAAGCACTAGTCAAGATTCTTCTCCTTCCTTTACAAGCACTAAATATCATTTACCCATCATTGCTATCTAAAAAAAAAAAAAAAACCTCATAGGACAAAGTGACAAACTGCTGAAAACTAGGTATTGTCATCTTCCATTTTACAGATGAAGCAACTAATGTTTCTAGCAGCTAAATGACTTGACAAATGCCCCACAACCAAGTAGCAATATCCATTTTCCCATTCCTGACACTGGAGGTCGTTAGCCAAATGCTCAGGAATACTCAATTCATCTTAATCTGTGCATACCATCAGGAGAAGAGTAGATTTCCTGTACCTTTATTCTCTTATTACTTCAAATACCAATCGTCATCTTATTATTTTACAACATTAAAAAACCAAAACTCGATTTCATTGTGACAGGTTTCAACCAGTAGTTGACTTTTTGTCACCCTTTAATTGGCAAGTCCTCAAATCGATGCAAGATCGCCATCTGGTGGTAAAAGAAACTAACTACAGGGTATGCAGCACATGTTAAACATTATTTGCACCCTCCCTGCTCTAACCCAAGATCTATCCCCCACCCTGTCCGTTATTTCTAGCCAACTCCCAGAAGAATCTTGAAAATTTAGTCAGAAATTTATAGTTACATGAAACAAGGTAATTTTGAAATTATTTGGTTATTCAAGACATTTACTATATCAATACACTTAGATTCCAGCTTAGGTAATGTTTTACCATGCTAGATTACTATAGTGCATCATATACAAAGAGACATAAGGAGACCACTCATATGAACTACATGGCAGATAATTGTTGATAACTACAACTCAAGGCAACTACTTCACAAAAGAGTCTCTATGGTCTATCACAGTCCCTCCCTGGGAATCTTGTTATCATCCAAAACTTCTACGGATGTAAACTCTGAATCCACTTATACAAGTCCTAACTGAACTTCCACTATAGTCTGAAAAACTAACATGAGCTACTAGATAAGTATTAGACAATCCTCTAGCAATCTGACTTTTGCCCACCACTCATTATCCTACAGAATCTGTTCTCGTTCCAATAATGTAAATGTCAAATTCCTAAACACATACTTCACAACCTTTAACCCCACTTACCAAGAGCTCCTTCTAAAGCCCTTCGTGGCTTTAATTCCTTGACATGTACTCTCTGTTGCAGGCCCACCTCCCTGGTCACGCCTCTAGTTTCAGTATTCCAGGCCTCCTCAGGGAAATATCTCCCAAAACATCTAGCCTGGACTCCTTTTTCTATCCTTATTTTTTCTTGAAAATCTACCACACTAGTGAATTCAGCTATCTTGTCTACATCTCATTCCCTGACTTGTCTTCTAAGCTATAAGCACATTTTTAACTGCCTACTGGATATTTCCCACTAGACCTGGACTCCATATACCTAATTGAAGATCAGCAACTTTACCTCCATACTCTAAGTCTCCTTGTTAATCATTTCAATCCATCAGGCTCCATAGTTGCTGTTCTTTTAACACCTTCCATTCCCAGTGAGCGCTCATGCATCCCAGAGGCCATCAATTCTGTCACTGTAGTGATCTCTCTCCCTGAGGTCACTATTCTAATTAAGCCCTCTTTCTCTTCCATTGACTGCATCTTTCAATCTTACTATATTTGGTCGTATATTTGTTGAGAACCAATCACATACCAGGCACTTAACAGCTATTGTGACTATAGCAAGTATAGAACAAGACTGCAGCATACTCTTATGGGGGGGGGGGGCTGAGGGGAGTGTGTCATTTTAGAGAAAAAGAAAACACACATGTGCACGCGCGCGCACACACACACACACACACTGAGGAAAGTCAAAGAAAAGACTCCAATGATTATCAGTCTTCTTACATCAACAGAACAAGATCTTCATCATCTCAATCATTTAGTTTCTTAGTTATTCTGCTCTACCAATTATAACTGACATGTAATGAAAGAGTGAAATTCAAAGCTTTGCATAATTGATAAAAAAGGGGGAAAAGCAAAGTCTGAATTATTGCCCATATTGTAAACTCTTGCTTAACTTTAAAATCATTTTCATAAATTAAGAAACAATATCTAAGTCTCTGAGGGTGGATGGAGTTAATTAGGCAAAAAACTGTACATGTGCCTTGCCATAGCTAAACAACTGGGTTTTTTCACTAGAAGGCAAATTAGTCGTGTGTGCCTAAAAATCTAAATTATGTTTATTGTCATTACTAGGAAGTATTGGCCCAGCAAATTGATGTTTATTGGCCTAAAAAGTAATCAACAAACTTGTGTTCATATTCTCAGTATTAATTGCTGATTTATAAGACTTTCTACATTTGACTGCTTCCCTCATTTTTTTTCATTTAACAAACATTTAGAGAACACATACTATCTACACATACTATGGATGGCAACTACCCATCCATATAGAATCCTACTCCAGATAACAGTGGGGAAATGAATCAGTTATCAGACTTGAAGAGCAGTGTCCACATGGCTATCCCTGTACAGAATGGCCAAGTATTAGTTTCCAGCATCAGCAAGTTTGACATGCACTCCACCAACTGGAGAATGGCATGTAGAACAGTCAGATATGCAGATCTGCTACAAAAGCATAAATCATTGGTAAGTTTTTCAGCACTGACTCTCACATTGTTTCACAATTCCTCCCAATAAATGAGCATGCCATCGCTGTGCTCAGTTTTCCCAAGGTAGCCATGTGTTTATTAGAAGTTTAGTTGTCCTTCTAGTGTTCGCCTGCTTATGGTGTGACCACAGAAAGAAGTAGACAGTTAAATTTGGCAGAGAACATGCCCTGTTAAAATATAAGTTTAGAAAGCATTTTCTAGTAGTATTTCTACTGGAAGCATCCAACAATACAATAAGTTGCTGTTTCAGAAGGAATCAAAACAGAGAAGGTGGTAAAATAAAATATACAGATTTCACAGACAAGATCCTGTGTCAAGGAATGGATATCTCTTACTGGAAAAGTCCCCCAAAGCAAACAATAGGTTTAATAATGCTAATAATATCAGTGTACACTAGACCCTCCCAAAGAAGGAAAAAGTGCTCAGCCTTTATATTCTAATTTTTCATGATCCCTTTTTCATCTACAGGACCTCACAAACCCTTCATAAAAGATACACTAAGGAAATGCTGAGTGAGAGTATTCTCACTTTAAGCCATATTTAGCTTAAAAGTTTACTCGTGGAAGAAATGTAAATGCATGTTACTAAGTGAAAGAAGATAACTTTAAAAAATTATCTTTGATGCCAACTGTGACAATCTGGAAAAAGCAAAACCATGGAAACAATGAAAAGATCAGTGATTGCCAGTAGCTAAGAGTCAGAGAGCAAAGAACAGGAGTTTTAGGGAAGTGAAACTATTTTATAGGACACTGTAAAGGTAATACACAGCATTTTATACGTGTCCAAACTCATACAATATAAAAGACCAGGAGCAAGCCCTCCATACAAATTTGGGGTGGACCCAGTGAATTTTGGGTGACAGTGATTGTCAATGTAAGTTTCCTGAGTGTAACAAATGCAGCACTCCTGTTGGGGACTATAGGAGGTTGTGGGCCTGGGTGTGGTTAGGTAGTGTATGGGGACTCTCTGTTTGCTTTTTGCTATATTTTACTGTGATGCAGCTGCTCTAAAACCCAAAGTACTCTTTAAAAGCATCATCTTATTCTATAAAAGAAATCTACAAAACTAGAGAAAAAGCTTCTCACTGAACTGAAATCCCTGAGATTCCTTCACTATATAATGAAAACCATGAAAATTACTGACTGAGCCCCATACTGGGCAATGTGGTGACAATAGAAGTGGAAATCTTGGGTTCCAAATACAGTGAGCCCACATCTCATTGGGAAAGGGGGGGAAGTAAGCAAAGATGTGAAACAATTAGAAATATATATTTACTGG
Organism: Uropsilus gracilis; assembly: GCA_004024945.1. Classification (NCBI taxonomy): domain Eukaryota; kingdom Metazoa; phylum Chordata; class Mammalia; order Eulipotyphla; family Talpidae; genus Uropsilus; species Uropsilus gracilis. The sequence goes on along the minus strand of PVHY01000124.1, from coordinate 192,730 downwards.
GTGTACCTCAGCCAGGCTTGGTGGTAGTTGGGTATTTAGTTATAAAGTAATGAATTATGGGGCTGACGGGAGCTGACAGTCCAAGTGGAGAGAAAAACATCAAATCACCAAAACATAGGAGAAGAACTTATATCATACGGCCTAATAAAGGCAGTCTAATCTGAATCTTCTAGAGAAGGATTTTTTGATGAAATGACATTTGAGTGGAAATATAACATACCAGTCATCTGAAAAGCCAAGGAAACAGTGTTTTAGGTGGATGAATAAGATGTGTTCCTGAGGTAGGAGAAGCTTTAGGAACTGGAAGCTGCCGGGCGTGGTGGCGCGTGCCTGTAGTCCCAGCTACTCGGGAGGCTGAGGCGGGAGGATCGCTTGAGTCCAGGAGTTCTGGGCTGCAGTGCGCTATGCTGATCCGGTGTCCGCACTAAGTTCGGCATCAATATGGTGACCTCCTGGGAGCAGGGGACCACCAGGTTGCCTAAGGAGGGGTGAACCGGCCCAGGTCGGAAACGGAGCAGGTCAAAACTTCCGTGCTAATCAGGAACTGGAAGCTGCCCTTGCAAGAGAAGAAAGTATAAGAGAGAATGAAGTAGACAGGGTACAGCATGCAGGGCCTGAGGACAGGTCAAGGAATTCATCCTTCATCTCAGTGGAAATGGAAAGCCTCTGAAGGGTTTTAGGCAGAAAGTGTCTTCAGCTAAGGATTGTAATGGTATGGGACCCAGGACATTACTCTCTTCAAGTTTGCTGATTGATTTGCCAGTAAAAAGGAAATCCAGATCAAGAAAAGGCACTTGGGTAAAGCTGAAGTGTGACTTCAGTTAAAAGTTCAATAGGCAGGTGGTGGGGATGGAGGACATGTATAAGGAGACAAGTTGCAAAAATCTTCTGTCCGTAGAGCAGTATCTGTCTACGCATGTGCTAGGGGAGAGGGGCTATGATTTCCATTCAGAATTATCTTCAAGCAGCATGAGAAAAGATACTGTGAGAAAGGGCAAGCTAAAAGGCCACACCTGTCCCTCAGCATCAGGGTATCTTTTGCTTCAGCCAGAGCCTCTGCTATTAAACACACTTTTTTTTTTCTAAGAGATCTAATACCCATGAGAGATCAATAGTCACCCATGAATGCCTTAGCAGGAAAAGTCAGTAGTTAAAAATCAAGATAGATCCCAAGTGAATGGAATTCACAAGGGAGAAACAGTAACTCTTTGCCCATTTTCTGCATCTTTTTCTTGTCAATGCTCATCCAAGAATCAGCAAACTATCTATATTCTAGACCTTCTGTCACAATCTAGCTGTTAGACCTTGAACAAATCATGTCACTTCTCTGAGCCCTTGTCTTCACCTGTAACTAGTGATAGTAACTACATATTCCTAAAGGTCTTTCCATTTTAAGTTCAACTCTAGTAACTTTATGAAGGAAAGCCCATATTTGAGAATCCTCACACAGAAACAGGACAGAGGGGAAAGCGAGGGTTCTATATTTTCACAGCTGTTGAGTCTGTATCAGCCTTGTGACTGTCCTCCATGGCACACCTGGGAGGTGAGAACTGGCCTGGGGCTGTGAAAACCCAGCACAAAACCCTTCCACCACAGGCTTCCTGATGCCTGGTTCATTTTCACTCCTCCAAGCAAGTTCCTGACTTGCAATTCTGCCCCACATTATCAGGTGGGGAGAGCTCCCCACCTGAGAGACAGAGATGTTTTTAGGGTGAATTTAGAATGCCTGGTTCCCAGGAGGTCACTGATGATAATCAGGGTAAAATAAGATTGCTTTTAAAAATATTCCAAGTCTGGCTTTTCTAGATTAAATGTCTCCTATTTTATTTAGTGAATTTTCAAATGGGTTTCCATTTTGACACACAATGTTCTCATGTGTTAAAAAAGAATAGATGAGGTCATCTGTTCCAGATGGCTCTGGAGGCAGAGCTGCAAGGAGACATGCCAAAGCTCCAAGCTGGCCCAGAGAGATTCCTTTGCCAATCTGTTTTCAGTCATCAGATGCCATCTACACGTAAACAGGTGAAGCACATCCGTAAATTGTTCAGACAGAAAAATGATGTAGTCTGGTAGAAAAGCCAGAGGCAGATGAGTGGTGGCTGAAAGCCATCAAGTAGCAGCGGAAGTAAGGCCCTCTCAGAGTCTCACCTGTGCAGAAAGGTGCAGGGTCAACAAGAGACTTTTGCTCACTGCTCACATGTCCGTCCAGAGTGTCACCACTCCATTGCTGAATTGGTGGTGGTGTGTGTTTACTATTCATTCTTCAATCCATTTCTTTTTTTTTCCCCCCCTCTCACAGCTTATTGATTTGCCACTCACTTACTAAACAGCTAAATTACATCCACACTTGTTTTCTCTTTATCTACCCATAAGCAGCTAAGACTTCAGTGGGATCTTACAGGGAAAAGGTTTGCCTATTTGTTTTTAAAAGTATTGAGAATCAGGTTAAGACAATCACCTTCAGAGAATCAGGAGATTTGGGTTTAAACAGTATTTATAGTTTCACAAGTCAAGTAGGAAGCCTACCTGAACTGGCCATGTAAATAGCACCTCACCTGTCCTTCACATAATACCTGGTGTCCTCACAAGGCAAGTTCAAGGTCAATATGTAGACTTGCAAAATAGAGTGTTTCTGACCTAAAATGTTTTCTGCAGATAAATGTAATGTAATTCAGGACCTGCTCAGAGAAATTTTTAAATGTTCAGGGTATTTTCTTCTATTTTTAGACCTCTAATTCTATAGATTTTTTTCTAACCTCTCTAGGTATGCCAAGTGCTGGCAAATTAAAACACTTGCAAAAATAATGCTGTGAGCAAAATTCTTTGGAACACAAAAATCCTGAGTTCATTTTGGTAGAGGCCAGGAACATTTCTGTAGATAAGGCTTGTGTGTATTAATAGTTATTGAAACTGGGTGACAGATAAATAGAGACTCATACACTATTCTTGTTCATATTTCTATTTGAAATTTTGCATATAATGTTTTTAGAGTAGAACAAATTTAGTAACTATAAAATATCCACCATTGTATTTGAGCTGTATTTCCAAATTCCATTAAGGAAAGTTAGATAACTGGATAGAACAAAGATTGGCAAACTATGGCCTACTACCTGTTTTTGTAACAAAGTTTTCCTAGAACACAAACAGGCTTTTTTTTTTTTTTTTATGTGTTATCTCTGGTGTTTTCTATTATAACAGCCACATGGAGTAGTTAAAAAGAACCACCTGGCCTTCACAGTTTGTTAGCCTTTTATCAACAGATACTAGTTTATACTACTTTGACAGGTATGTGCTGTGGGGACTACAACTATCTCATTCTAACCCTAATTCCTCAACTAAACCATGATACTGGATATCCAGCAAGTAGAACAGCTAACCAGGCTGTCCTGTGGAAACAACATGGAGAGTGAGCTGACCCCAGAGTGTATTCATAAAGGAGGAAGAGGTGTAAGCAGGAAATCACAACATGGCATGATGAGTTTGCAGGAGAAGGGAATGTTCTCTGAGGGAGAAGGACATCTAACCCAGCACTGGGAGACAGGGAACTCTTCCCAGAAGAAGTAACATCTTAACCAAGACTTGGAGAATGAGTGAATTGGAGCTAAGTGGAAGGAGACAGGAGAATAACTCCCCAGGCAATCTTAACAGTACATACAAGGGACAAAAGTGTGCCTAGTATATCGAGGTAACCTAGTATATCGTGCCTAGTATATCAAGGTAAGGTAAACACATGTTTATCTGGAATGGTTCTGGTTTGTTCTTATCCTCCAGGTAATTGAAAATAACCAATTATCAGTAGACATCCAGAAAGTATCCCCGTTTGGGATGTTATGTGATTTCTCTCCTCTGGCAGGATTTGGAAGAGAAAGGAACCCCAAGAAATGAAGACAGAAGACACCTTCTGCCACCCAGACTTCTCAACCCCATTTTGTTACAATGAGTCCCTAGGGTCTAATAATTATGCAACGGTGTTCTGGAAGGATACACCAGCAGAATGGTGTAGAGCAGGCCAAATGATGTTAGTCTGGAAATAAATGGGAAAAAAAACCTGAAGGGAAAGGCAAGCATGTCTGAAAGCCTGAACTGAGTAGAGCAGTTAAATCCCTGACTCTCCCAGAAAGTGGTTCCAAAATGCCTTCAGGCAAAATTAGAAACTGGTCTACTATTGACCAGTTAGCACAGAATCTTGACCCGTCAACTAAAGTATTCGGAGCAAACTTACAGGGAAATCTAATTTTAGAAAATGGTCAAAGTCAGCTCCAGATTCCCTCCCCCAACAAACAGTGCGGGTGGAAAAGCCAGAGGGGAGCAGAGGTTCCTAAAATGCTCTGTTGCCATCACAACAGAGAAGAATATGATCTCTTTATTACTGGGGCAGGCAATTATGTGAGTGCTCTTGGAAACCTAAGCCCTTTTGTGAGTTAGAGCTGATGGAACAATAATGAAAGAAAGACAATTCTTTTATCACCAGAAAATAAGTGTTAGTTTTCAGACAACATTTTGGCATCTCAGTGCCTGGGTGATATTTTCCAGTGGCCATCAAAGGGCCTGGGAAAAGAAGATGTACCACTCTGTTCAAGGTGACCGAGTTCCGGCCTTGCCCCCAGGTCTTTGGTGGGTAAAGTGACCCTGAAGTGACTGACATAGGACACTTGAGGAATGGGAGACTGTTCGGGATCCTTGTTTTCAACTAATTTTTTCTGTCCCCTGAGAACACTTGAAGTGCCTTTAGGACCTCTGCTTGCCTTCTTCCTGAGCCCTATCGCACTTTGCTTGTCCCCAAACCCTAGTGCCTACATGTTCTACTGTTTCCGAGCTGTGGAGTCACAAGCATTGCCCAGAATCACTGAGAATGTGACTTGTTCACCTGCCCCAATGGTGGATCCCGCCAATTTCCATCATTCCACTAGTCTTGACCTGTCCCTGGTTGTGTGCACCTTCATTGCCAGGGAGATGGGTGACCTTGACAGAGAACCTGATTAGCCCAAATATTCAAAGCGGGAGATCCTCTCACTGTAGCTAACTTAATTCTGTAGTAAACACTGTAGTAAAAATTCTGTAGTAAAAAGTTCTGATCAAGACCAAGGTCAGGACTGCAGGCAGTTGTAGCATAATGGGGATATATGAGGAATCCCCAAATCAACTATTGTTTACACCTTAAGTCCACTGAAGATTATAACAGTTAATAGCTCAGAAACAGCTTGGATTTATTTGGCCCATTTGCTGTAAGATTTAAAAAAAAAAAAAAATGAGCCCTAGGACATTCTCACTCAAGCTCACATCCTTCATTTCAACAAGTGGATCTGTGTTACAATAAAAATGCCATATGTGGAGGCAGAGCTGGCTCCACCTTGAGTGTTTCTGATGACTGGTAGGGTTTTACTTGCCCTAGATGCACAGGTGTTTGTCCTAACATGTGGTCTCCAGTGGGCAGTGAGGAAAGGACACTGGCATTGAGATGAGCAATCACTGAAGGGTAACAGTATACCTGTTCAGTATCTCTTAAAGGTTTTTTTATTTGGGTGAAGTTGGTGAAGTTATCTCTTCTGTGGGGCTAAAAGACTTATCAGACAAGAATATTGATTCTAGCCTCTTATTGGTAAGCACAAGAAAAAGACAAATTATTCTTCTTATACATAGCAAATAGGGTGTAGCCAGTAAAATCAGCAATTAGCCAGATTTCAAGCAACAACATTTGCTCCTGCATTGCAACTTCGACTAGGGTCACTATTGGACAGGAGAAGAAAATAAAAAAATTAAGACCAGATTATTGAAAGGAAAAATAGTAAGGCTCTGTTTTCTAATTTTGCTGAGACTTCACAACTCTTTGAAGTGAGAATTCAACTCATTTTTCTGTCTAGAAATACATGTTTATACTAAAGTACCCTATGGACATGCTATTCAAGTGTTATCATGTTTGTGGGCATAAAACCTACAAAACCATGACCGGCCCAGTGGACTCCCCAGAGAGAGGTCACAGTTACAGAGAGATAGTCCAGAAAGCCAAAATGTAATTTCAAAATAACTTTATAACTTTGTGCTTATCGAGTACTGTGAATGGGGGTGTCTCACATGGAGTTCCTCTCTCTCCCCAACACCCACAGAGTGCCTCTCAAATCCGAACCTTTCAGAAAACCCCCCCACAGCTCTTCTACAAATCTTGTTTCCTGCATCACTTCATCCTCCACTGAACCACAGCACAAAAGTCTACAAAAATCTAAGTAGTCATTTGGGGGAAAGGCAGGGACTAGGGGGAAATGCTTTCAGAAAACAGCAGAGAAGAACTTTAACAAACACAGTCAGAGCTCTCCACCCACCCCCAAGTTTATCAGAATAAATGCAGGAAAGCCTATACTTTTATGACTAGTTTGATCCATCAGGAGAGATATAGGTATGTTTACTAAACATTTAAAGTAAACTGTTAAAGGATATTTTGTGAAGGGTTCAGCAAAACACTTCTACAAATATAGGACTAACTGAATGAAAAGTTTTATTTAACTTATTTAATGAAGAAATCTTTAGAGACATTAAAAGTTCAAACAAGAACCAAGCACCATCAGGATTGCCAAAATGATTCAAATTCTGGCAATGAAAGTTGCGTGCCCTGAGAAGATCATTCCAGGGGGGGGGACAAAGTACGATATCTAGCATGCCACTGAAGGTCCCATTTCAGGCAATTTTGCCCATTTCAAGGTTGTTTCTTAATTCTTTCTGACAAGGTCTAGCATGTTACAATGACTAGGGCCCTGCTAGCCATGTTTGGCACCTATCAAAAGCTTCCTTCTGTTGGCATTTACCCAATTTCTATGCCAACATGACCGACCCAGGTGAGGAAAGAGCTGTCTTTTATCTTAGCCTAATTCACCAGCATCCTAAGTACTCTACAGTCTCACACTGTTATCCAGAAAAGCAGGAAGAATCCCACTTCCCTGATTTTTATATACCTTTCACTGCACAAGTCCCAAGAACAAATACCTTTTACCACTATTGTTATGTAATAATCATGGTGACATAATTCTCTGAGTCTATATTCTTCCTCTATCTTCCCAAAATCTGGACGGGACAAAAGGATGGTCTGAGTGCCTCATAATGTTTGTAGTCAAGCTCCGTAGGACTGGGAGACTCCAATCCTGGCTGACAGGATTCAATGCATTCCCTCCTGTCCTCCCCCTTCTCATCTCTCTCACCCAAGAAGTCCTTTCCCAGGTATTCCCTAGTCCCCCATGCATAGATTATTAGCAAGTACAGCCCACCATTCCCTGGGATTAATCCAAATTCTAAGATAAGGACGATTTCACCTTCAACACTAAGAATGATGCTTCATGGACGTGTCTTCCTAGAGAGATAGAACAACGCAGCCAGGCGCTCAGTCTTTCAGCCTAAATATGAGGGTACTGATCCCAGACCTGTTATTATTTATAAAATCAGATTGATCACATCTACCTTACAGGATTGCTATGAAAATAAAAATGAGATCGTGTATGTGAAATACTCAAAGATATTTATTTTTATTTTTCGTCAGCATGTTACTAACTTAAGGGCTATAGCTGACCTGGCTTTGCTCCTGTCAATATCATTTATCAGTTGCATTCTGCATCTCATCTCCATAAATGGCCTCTCATCTCTCCTCCCAGGTGGTTCATGTATGTTTTCTATCTCGCTTTGCTTCATGTTCAATGTCTCCCACTTCACTTACAGATGAATATGCATGCACAGGCCTAATGATTCACCAGCCAGCCCATATACCTGCCTGCCTTGCTCTCAGCAGTCATGCATCCATAAGAAGCAGCTTGTGCCCAAGCCTTCTACCTAAGGCCCAGCGTGTCAGTTCCCTGAGTCATTGAAATTGCCTTGGTTTTGAATGGAAGTTTGTCAAAATCCTCATAAAGGGTTCATATGCAATTCCATTATCAAGAGGCTTGTCTAGAAATGACAATGGTAATGAAAAATATTGACTGGAACAGCAAAGCTCAATTTTTTAGCAGTCAGAATTATACCTTTTCATTAAATTGAGGCCCTGGAGAGAAAAAAAAAGATAATTAAACTGACTTCTGATGAAAAATTACAGATAATATCTTCCTGTTCATCTTCCTGCTCAAAGTAATCAGAGGTACAAGCACTGAGAAGGGAGCATGATGTGCAGAAATAGGGGGAAACTGCCTCCACACTTAAATGCCATCTCTTCCCACCACCGCCACCTCCTCTCCTCATCACTACTTGGACTCAGTGTCTAAATCAGTGTCAGAGTAGTGCACAGTGTATCTGACCTCTGGGAGAGATACACAAAGGTCAACAGCAACAAACAAAGGCGCATGGAAGAAGCTCCAGAAAGCAGTGTCCCAACCTGCACAACTCACTACTCACTGCTCCATTCAAAACCCAGCGTTGGCACTTGTCTACCACATCTACCCCTAACTGCTTAGGTGGGTACCCAAGCACCTTTCCAGGCCTGCACAGGTCTCTTCTCCCATCTGTGTTCTGCAGCTGCCTGCTACCACCTACCTTTCCTGCTGCTTCCCCAATTTCTTCCCCTTTGAGCCTGCTGTACCCACACTCTCCTTTTGCAACCTTCCATTACACCTTGTTTCTCCAGGTTCTTATTAGGTTGATGTCTTTATTTCTTCAAGCTCTGTTACTACCTCTCCTTAATTAGGCTGTACTTTTAGGGAAAGCTAGGATGGAAATATGTACATTTTTTATATACCCCATAGTCCCTATTATCAGATTGAATTCATAGTAAATATTCAGTAAATGTCACCGAGCAATTAAGATGATTCTGGGTAAACTGCTGAATGTAAATGAATTTATTTTATGGCAAATGGGAAGGGAAAACAAGGGACAAGAACAGATGTTTGATGAATACTGATTAGAAACTGACTATACTCATCTTTCATGAACTTTTGACAATGATTCTACCCCCATTTCAAGATTAAAAAGATTCCAAGGAGATTTAACGACTCTACCAAAAGCAGCAGAGTGTGACAGCAGAATTCAAACTCAGGTCAGTCTGACTACAATGTGTTGATTCCAAGAACTTTTTGTCATTGCCATCACTATCACTCTAGGCACCCAAACCTGTGGTGGTTGAGCCTATTAGCTGCAGAGAGACCTCTAGTGGCACTTTCTGTATCTGCGGGTTATATGCAGGAGGCAGACAATAGAAGCACAGACCTTTCCTTAGCAAGGCACAAACCTTCCCAATTTCCTGGACCCATTCTCAGAGGGTTCAAATAGGCAGAACTCATTGGTTCCCACAAGCCCCTGTCACAAGTTGATTCGCCTCCTACCTTTGACCAATCACTGACTAGGAAAATGATGAATTCCTGATCACTCAAATACACAACTAAAAGGAAATATGAGGAACAGAACAAGTCCTCGCGTCACCACATCTTTGAAGTATGTTACGTATCTGAACTTTAGTTGCCTCCTCAGCAACTTACTACTCACAGGAGTGCCACAGATGACATGACATGAAGTGCTATATATGTGTTGCAAATTAAGATGCTAAATCTAGCGTTGAAGATGAGACCCAATGTTACCTGCTTTGGAAAAAAACAAACATTTAACCAAATAAACTGACTTTTAAACAATTTTAAGAAGATGAAATCAACCTCTTGTACAAGCAAAATACAAAGAGTATATGTCAAATATTTAATTTATTAAGTAATGAGGGAACTAGTACAATGTTACTATAAACTCCATGAAGAAATCAAAGATGCACATTTAGATGAGGAAAGCTGAAATGAATTTACAACTGGATATGGTTAATATCTAAATGGCAGTAATCAATTATATTTCATGGAGTAAATTTCATTTGAATTTCAACAGGTGAGAATCATTTGCATCATTCAGAAGAGGTCTGCCACTTAAAGTAACCGAACAACTCAAAGACCTTGAAGGTGGACCAGTTTAGAATCAGATCACCCAGATGGTTGTTAAACAACACCTAGAATTCCATAGGATACCCAGTATATACTAGTGAGATATATATATATATGTATATATATTTATGTGTATATTTACACTGGAAAATATATTTGTGTATATGTATATCAGTGTGTATGTGTGTTTATATATGTATTTGCTATTGCAAAGTCATTCACAATTTTTTCTTATGTAATTAACAGGTTATTTTTTTAAGACCTTAGCCCATATAAGAAGCAAAAAAAGAGTAACAGAGTCAGTAAAGGAGGAAAGTGATCTGAATTGTGAGCTCCCATAAGCCCAATTTTAGGAGACCTCTCTATTTAGTAAATTGACCTCAAAACACTTGCTGATCACCCAACCTGACTGCTTAGTCTCTATTCTTTCATGCCTTAACCCAACATTTTCTGTGAAGAAGATTCTCGGGAGTGAGTTGGGATAGAGCTCCTGCTGCTTAATGAATCAGCACTGCACAGCATAAACAACCATCAGAATCACCCAGGAATATGTAAAGCCATGTCTGAATCATCATCTGTATTTTAAAAAGACCATCATACAATTTATGTGAAAACATAAGAAATCACACCACTAATTAACTGTGTAAATTTGAACAAGTCTGTTGACTTTTCTTTTTAGGCCTCCATTTTCTCTTATGTAAAATAAACGCACAGTCACTGGTCACAGAGGTCCCCTTCTGGTCTCTGAATCTATATTACAAAGCCTTTTTTTCCCTAATGTCAAGCTTAAAGCTAATGCCTTGATCTCAACTTCTAGCGCTTGGATCATGCACCTTAGGGAAAACTTCCTTACATTTCCTCTTGTGTCCTCTGGAGGAGATAAATTGATACAGTGACCCTAATAATATTATTTCTCTTTTGGGAGCACCAACACTGTGCCAGGATTCCCTGAGAGTCAAATGAGTAAGAAATCTCACCATCTGCTATCAAGTCAGGATTTCTACACTTTTGTTCCCGGATTGAATGCATTGCTGTTAAAGTCCCAAAATAATCAATTCTGACAAGAACGATTCAGATATGCTTTTCAAATTATAAAAACACGCGCTAGTTTACTGACAACCTGATGAAATGAGAAAGTGAATTACCAGCTTGTTATTTTTAACTTATTTGTTTTCTTCAAGCAAGTCTCTACAGGGAGCCCCTGACCGCAAGGCAGTGTCTACCAAGCACAGAACTTTACAAAGTCCTGTTCTGGCTTTGGCAACAGAACTCCCCTCTGTAGGGAGCCAACACTCAGTTCCTGCTAGGGGGTGAAAAGGGAGAAGGGAGGAATTGTGAAAGGGGTTGTGATGGGATTCCATCAAACTAAAAAGCTTTTGTACTGAAAGAAAATACCAAAGAAACAACAACAACAAAAATACTGAAGACTGGGAGATGTTTGCACATCATATATATGACAAGGGGTTAATTTCCAAAATAACGAACTCATATAACTCAACAACAAAACAACCCACTCAAGAAAATAGGCATAAGACCTGTATAGACATGTCTGCAAAGATGACATTCACATGGCCTAGAAGAACACAGGAGATGCTCTAGTATTTACTACAAGGGAAATGGCAAGTCGAAACAATCTGACCACAGTATCACCTTGCCCTAGGAGAATGGTTTTTATCTAAAAAGGCTGGAAACATGTTGGTGAAGATGTGGAATAAATGGAAGGCTTACCCACTACTGATGGAAGGTAAATTGGTGCAATTTTTATGGAAAAGAGTAAGGAAATCCCCCCCCCAAAAAAAAATGAAACACCGTATGATTAGACAATGGTGATGTCATTGTTATGTTCATTCAAAATTATTCACAACAGGGAAGGGGTGGAGGTAAAAAAAATTTTTTTCACAACAGCTAAGTCATGGAATGCCCATCAACAGATGACATTATAAGAAATTGTGGAATTTATACTTAATTGAATACTACCCAACTTTTCAAAAAGATGAAATAGCACATTTTGAGACAAAACCAGTGAATTTTTAGATACTCTTGCTGAGCAAAATAAGTTAGAAAGTGAAAGAGTTACTGGATGCTTTGACTCATTTGTGGGATATAAGTACAACCAAAGAAAATAAACTAGAAAAAAAAACAAAAATAATTCTTAAACTGAAAAATTATACTGATTACTGGAAGGTATGAGGGGAAAGAAGTAGAGAGGTCAGGTGATAGGAGGAGATTGAGTATTGCACTGGAGCCTTGGTGGAGAGTGAATAGATTATGTGTACATACAAGGTCGTGAAGTTGTAATCCCAAAGTTACATAGTTGCATAAACAGTTGCAAATCAATAAAATTGTGGAAGGGGGACAAAAGTAAGCCATAAGAAAAGTGACATTAATTGTAGTATCTGGAAATGAAACAGAACAGAAGGAAAGTAAATACACTGATTTAATCCATTGGTCAGGGAGGGAAAATAATAGATGTTTTATTTTTAAAGTAGAGGATGGGCTGTTCTGTTCTTGTAACATCAGTTAAGGTAAATATTCTTCTAAACTCACCTCTTTGAAGGAAAACATTCATTTTGGACCACAGTACATAGTGCAAGTCTATATTGAATATAAATTCTCAGGAAAGGTTAATGTAGAATGAACAAAAATGTATTAGACATGGAGATGGAGAGAATCCTAATTTTACAGTTTAAAGAATTATGTAAAAGTAAATAAAATTTTAAACTGTTAGCTAAATGCATATAAAAAGCACAATCTAAATCTTATTGAAAGGTGGATTCAGGTCAAGAAGTATTTAACGAAGTGAAACATGGCATTTTTAGTGTCAAAAGGTACAGATATGAAGAAAGAAAAATTGTGTGAACTTGTAAGAACTCTGTGGTAATACCTATAAAACAAAATCCTTAGGAACAGGAGAGTACAAGAGTCTTAGAAGATGCATCTCATCTCAGTTCATAAAAAGCAAGGGAACAAAAAAATTAAGGTTGTAAGAGAGAGAAGGAAGCATAAAGGACTATGGATGATTTGGTGGTAGGAACACTGTGGTGGCAATATCTGATAGAGGTATTCTAATATTGTCTCAATTAAAAATTAATGTTATAAAATACCTAAATAAATAACAAAATAGCTCTGACCAGTTATATGTGATATATGATTTCTACTCCTGTATATATAGCACAGTGGATACAGTAATAATCATTGCATTGCATATTTTTACTTGGGAAAAAATTAAAAATAAGCTTATAACTCAAAAAATTAATAAAGCCAAAGAAAACTATGGTGAGATATTGATACTTAGGTTGCTTCTGTATCTTGGCTATTGTAAATACTGCAATTTTCAAATTAGTATTTTCATTTCCTTCAAAAAAATGTGGAAATGATGGGTCATTTTCAACCTTTTAAAGAATTTCCATATGCTCTTTTCCATACTGACTGCATCAATTTACATTCTCAGCAAATATACACAGGAATTCCCTTTTTCCATACCCTGGCCAACACTTTGTCTACCCTCTGTACCTATTTTATTGAGTTTAAAAGCAAGCTTCCAATTCAAGAAATTAACAACAACAAAAAAAAAAACCTAGAGGAAGAATTAGATAAAAAGAATTCAAAAACAGAAGTTAATATAGATGTACAGAGTTGAACAAGTTCATGTCCAGGATAAGGAATACCTATCAAATTAATAAGTAACAATCCAGTGTAAAAATAAGTACAGAAAACTATAGCTAAAATTAAGACAATTAACAATTCTAAGTGTTGGTGACAATGAGGAGTACCAGGCACACTCATGTCCTGCTGGTACAAATGTAAATAGATACAATCACTTGAGAAGTTTGTGATTGTATCTTCCAACAATGCAATTCCTAAATATATACCAACAGAAATGAAGATGGGTGCATGTAAGCATAGATTATGTACATATATGTGGATTTATAATGTTCCTAGCAGTACTGTAACTAAGATATGCATCAGATAAATGTTGGTATACTCACAGAACAGACTATCATAAAGTCATCAAAACTGGTGAATTGCTTCTTCATTCAATGGTATATGTGAGTCTCATAACTGAATCTCTTGCAGAGCAGTCAGACACAAAACTATTTATCCTATATGAGTCCATTCACAAAAAAAGTGTTTTAAAAAACTTAATATGGCATTAGAAGTCAGAATGGTGCTTGTTTTGAGTAATTAGGAATTTGTGCAGTTTGTTACAGTAGCTAAAACTATCTTAAAACATATCAGAAGTCATCAGCATTCATTTCATGGATAAGGAATTTGTCCTAGGAAATTTTGGGACTTCCCAATATCACAGAGTTAGTGACAAGCTCTAATCTTCTAGGCTACAATTCGGCAGACAACATTTTTTTCTTTTCTTTCACTATTTCAATTTATGTACACACCACTTAAAACTCTCATCCCATTTGGCTTCCAATAAACCATAATAATAGGAAATAATGTCTACTTACTCAGCAGACAATTTCAAATGATACTACCTGTCCTGAAATTACCCAGATATCTCTCTGCAAACCACAGAGTGTTTAGCATATAACACTCTGAAAAATGCTTTTGCCAGGATGAAAGCTTCATTAGCTGATTCCAGGTGCTCAGCTACCCAAAAAGCATATCCATATTTTCTTTTTACCTATTAGCATCAAGGTGGATTGAATCATTACATTTAAGTTAGATTATATCCTACAACATCTCTAAAAAGCAGCAAGAAAGGACAACTTCTTTAAAATAAACATGTCTGGACAGAAAAAAACATTATGAACAAGGGAAATTACACATTTTAGCTGCCCCCAGAAGCAAGCCACATAATATTAACAATCCTTAAAAAACAAACAAACAAACAAACAAAAAACAAAAAACCTGGTGGCATTTCTAGATGTTTTCTCTCTCAATAAAAATCTTCAGACCTGTCAGCTACTGTGGGGTTAGCTTAAGGGGGATGCCCACTGGAGGTTGAGAGTGTGGCAGGATAGAAGCCAACCCCTCCTGTCACCTCCTTCCCCAAGGAGGGCGGGTGTCCTGGGTGTGGGAGTTAGGATCAGTGGCCTCCAGGTGAGAACTACCCTCAACTCACCACAAGAAAAATGTGAGAACAGGTCGGTATATAACAGTGAAGTCAGACTTCCCTATCTCCATTTTTGATCAGCCTCTATCTTTTCGTACCTTGCTGTTATGGACTGAAGTGTGTTCCTCATCCTAAAATACCTATGTCAAAGCCCTACTCCAATGTAACTGTATTTGGAGATAGGGTACTTAAGGTGGTAGTTAAGGTTAAAAAATGGTCATAAGTGTGGGGCCCACATCCCACTGAACTAAGGTTCTTCTAAGAAAGAGACAGAGAGCTCTCTCCTGCTGCAGAGGAAAGGCCGTACACAGACACAGAGAGAAACAGAAAGATGCCCTCCCTCACCAGAAATCACATTGGCAGTCTTCTAGACTCTAGTTCTGTGATAAAATAAAGGTCGGTTTTTACGTCACCCAGTCTGTGGTATTGTTAAATAGCTGACCCAAACTAATATCCCTGAAGTAATCTACTTGCAGTAATTAGTCCCTGGACTAAGCTACTTGCTAATCCAGACAACTCATACCTGTGCCAGATTGCCTCCAGAAAAATTCATCCTTGTTGGCATTTGCATTTTCAAGGGAGCCCTCACAGACCCAAAGTCTTCAGTATCCAACAAGCTTGATCCCAAATGTGAAATGCTGGGCCTTACATGGATCTCACAGGCAGGTATGTGCAGGACATGGGGACAAGATCAGACAATCTTTAATGTTCCGCTAAGTGTGTAACTTGTGTCAGAGACAGTGATGAGTCACTGAGTGTTTTTGAGAAGGAGGCATTATGACCAAAATTTTACTTCAGGTAGACACCACCAGCAGCAAGACAAGTATCTGTATTATTATTGTTAATTTCAGTGATTTCTGTACTAGCTAGCAGTTACTGAACGTTTCTTCTTTGCCCTGCACACTGTATGCATTATCTCTATTTAATTAAGTGCAGGAAAATTGTGAGAAGGACTTTGAAATGGACCAAAAAGATTACTGAGTGTCTTCAATGGAAAATTAGGCATGATCTTGGTTATGATTTTTTGAGCTATTCTACAGCTCTGTAAGATGAACAAAACTGATAACATTGCAAATAACTTTATCCATTGAAATGCAAATGAATGTGCCCAGTGGAATCCAATTGATTACTGTCTTGTAGATAGACTCAGTCTGCACCTATTTTTAAATTCATTTCAGCATTCATTATTGCCTATATCGTATGTTTCTTTGAAATCTCTTAAGCCACTTGTATCATCTTACAGCTTCCCTTGCTAATTAATGAGTTTATACAAATCTTTGACACATGTTCGTTTAATATGTCAAGCTTTTACCTTTTAGTAATTCTCACAACTCAGTGAAATTGGGGCTTTATTATCTCCAGATGAAAGTGAGGTTTCTAAAAGGAAACTACCCAGCCAAGGTCACAGGAGATATGACCTTGACGCTCCTCTAGTTTCGAGACGCCTTGAAAGTGGAAGACTGCTTGCCTCTACTGACCGCCACGTAGCCATCTTCACACTGGACTCAAAAACTTGTCTCTGGAAGCCTCCCCCTCACCTCTCTACCAACAAGGTCCCCCTGCACTGTCAACAACATCCCCACTATCACTGGGGCCATCTGACCAAGTCAACTCCATAAACCAGCAATGGAAAAGTAACAGCAAGAACTAATATTCTGTGACTGGGCTTCGAGGAGACATTCCAGTATCCATCTTTTTTGCATATCCTGTTAGTCAGAATCTTTTGTGCATCTGTGGTGGGGGGGACAGACAGCCCAGGTGACCATTACTCTGCTACTAACAGTAACACTGCCCACCATTATGAAAAAAGGTTCTACTTCTGATAATGGCATTGGAATTACATTGTTCATGATGCAGATTCCTGATCACTTACTTTCCTATACCCCCATTGCTATAGATTTCTGAAAGAACCATCAAACCTTACCAAAGTAGACAGATTTCCCCACTGAAATAAAAAGGATAATTTAAGTGTGTAATGCTGCATGTTTTAAGCCTTTTCATGTCAATCATTTTGAAATAGCCTTAGAAAATAAACCAAGCTGATAACAATTTCATACAATAATCTCATGGGGCAAATACTATTATTTCCTTGTTTTATAGATGATAAAAATTAAGAAACCTATTAGCAATTGACAGAAGGGTACCCAGGGACCACAAACTACTAAGGAGTGCATGCTCCAAGAGGGACCTGACCTATCCACATGAACAAAGGCAAAAGAAGTAGACTTAGTATGAAAGATTTTTTTAACGAATCAGTGTGCATAGAGAAAAATAGATATCAGATTATAGAAACTCTGAAAACTACCCATTCCCTTGTGGGTAAAGTCCAGTCTAATAGGCTTAGCCCAAAGTAGGCCTCTGAGGCCTTGAAAGTTTGCCAAGTATCCAAGGTAACTTCTGCTGAGGAATCATAGGAGAGGTATTAGGCAGGTCCCAGAGAGGTAGGATATTAGGAGAGACATTCAAAATATACCACATAACCCAAGACAAGCTCAAGATAATGACTGATATTATCTTTGCTGAAGACTAGAAACACCTCCCATGTGCCTTTCACCCACGTTTCTTCCAAGTGTCCTTTCCAAGAGTCTGTGCATGTTTCTCCTCCATGAGTCTCTTCCACATGTCCAGCAGTATCAGGGTGCAAGCCGAAGCCAAAAATATAAGAGCAAGAATTGCATGTGTTCAGTTATAGATCAAGCATGGCTACTAGCTCCACCCCTAGTGCCCAGCAACCCCACTCAGGAAGTCAAGTTCATGACATGCTGAAAGCTATACTTTCTGGCAGAGATCTCTTTGGAATAGAGATGGGAGTGGATTCCACACAGTCATCAAGGAATGTAGTCCATGCAGGATGCCATTCACTGACTCTGATTGGCTCCTTATTGTTCCTCTAACACTATCAAATTCACACCACTAGTAGCAGTGGAGTTGCGATTCAAATTTTAAGTTTACCTTTAAGAACAGCAATCCTTAGGGACTAGTTCAGACCCTACCAGTCAGGACCTAGGTCCTCTAAGACACCTACCTGACCACCACCCTCCTCACCCCCCCCCACCCCAGTATAAATCCTGTTCTTTCTCTGAAGTATTTACCAATTATTTTTAGCACCTTTTTTGGGTAATTATTCCCTATCTGGTATTCTCAGATGAAAATTCCCTCTCCTTCCCTTAGTCCTATGTGGGTATTCACCAGGCATGGGATATTGTCTTCACAGAGGGGACTGATTGCAGGAGGCTAAAAGTTCAGGGAATCTGGATCAGCTGTACCAAAGGAGGTCTAGTTCATTACCAACCAAGAGAACACTTGTTACTCAGCAAGAGAGGCTGCTGATCTCCCTAAGGAAAGTCTCAGCAAAATAATCCAGTAAGTCATTTCTGCTGAAAGGAGAGGGAACTCTAAGTGTTTCTCATTGATTCACAATCACCAAAACCAAAGCAAAAACACCTTGTCTATATAGACAAGACAGGCGGTCTAGCACTGGCACACAGCAGGAGGCAGCCGTACATGGAGGTTAAGCTCTGGGCCCCAGCATCTGTTTCCTCATCTCCACTTCATAAATGCTTCATAATTAATGATGCAGAGATGACAGTCTCTATTCTATTAGGCCAATTCTTTTGCTGAAATCAATAGTCTGTCAGTGAAAATCCTTTTGGGCAGAAACTGTTTAATCATCTTCATTATCGTCATTATCATCATGATAGATAACAATTATGGAATTCTTATGGGGAAGGTGCTGTATATGAATTATCACAGCTCATCTTCCATCTATCCTTAGAAAGTCTTTTCTAATTATCAGCTGGTACAAGGCACCAATTCTAAACATTAAACCATGCCAATATCTGTCCTCAGACAGTTTGACCTCAGGTAGAAGCCAGCAGAAGATACACAAAAAGTAGAAAACCTCTGTTGTGCACATTATTGACCGATAAGGTCTCAGTATAAATGGTGGTATGATTTGTAATGGCCTAAGATCTGAATCCTTCCTCAGCTCCCCTAACTGTGTGACTACAAGCAAGTTAATGAACCCCATTGAGTTTCAGTTTCCCAAAGAGCAAGAAGGTTCCAACAGAGTCATGATAAGCAAACAATACGAAGACTGAGAGCACTGAATGCAGTAAGCCCTCGCAAGAGGCCTGCCATATGTGTGCATCTAGCACTTACCCCTAACATGCCAATAGATCATTGGCCAACTCTTAAAGAAATCTTTCTAAAATTCTCTCCTGGCTTATGAAGCAACAACAAATTATACATCTATTAACCTTTCTTTAATACCCTTAATTGTTTTAATCTAATATTGACATTGATTATTCTATATCATTTTTGAGATATAGAATTTTGCTTTTATAGTGAGAAGATTCTGAAATTCTGTTACCACTTGTTCATTTAGAAAATTTCTCAGAGTATCAGTTTTAAGCAGCATGCCCTTTGTCCTTTCCTACTTTCCCTCTTCCCACCTCTGCCTCATCAGCCACCTCAGTTTTTACAAACTCTAACTCAAGATCAGATTTGAACAGGAGAGGATCCTGCTGCTTCTCCCCAGAGTGATTGTCACAGATTTGTGCCCATTCCTCTCCTTTGTCCTCAGAGCTATCTCTTATTTGAACACTTCTTTTAAGTTTCTTGAAGTGACCCCACACCCTCAAATTCAAGGAATGCCTGGTGTAGGTTTTACTAACCACATGTACAACACATCTTTCATTTCCCATTGAACCTGCTTTAATCACTGGGTTCTTAAGCCTTATGGGGTCAGATAAAAAGTAAGAGATGCTAGTGATGACTTTCTGATGATTCCTCTTATCTTTGTTTCCAAATACATGATGTGGATACATGCAGGTGAAACTGAGCATCACTCTGAAACCTGTTCACCATTCTCCCTTTCAGCGGCAGATTAAGTCCTGTCTACAACCCAAAACAACCCTTACTTTTTTGCCTGTCTAAATAAACCCGGGTGTATAGCCCAGGTTAAAATCCTGCTTCTCTCCCTGAAACCCACCTCCCAGGGCACCCTGACCAGTCCTCCTCTCAACACCCAGCTTTTATTCTTCAGGACACAGTTACTTGACAAGGTTGCCTCCTACTGGTAATTTAATTCATCAAGTAGGATTTTTCCTCATTTTCCCACCTTCACTTTGGTCACCCATAAAGCCTACACAGCCTGCAACTATATACCATTAATAATGAATATGTAGAAATATCTCTTCCACTCCTGCCCCTATCATTTATTTAAGTAATTAAAACTTAAGACTTTCTGGCCTAGTTTCTTAGGAGGGACATATCCAAGGGACTGTAATCAGGGAAAGAAGGCCTCCTGCGACCCACCTGCTCACCCCCTTTTCCTGGAGGCCATATCCAAAGGGGAAGTTGTTAACAGCTTGAAAGCTATCGCCACCAACTGGTCTGCTGTCTCCAGGGTAGAATTATTCACTTAGTTTGGGTGCACAACCCACTCTGAGTCAAAATAAAACTCCAGGCTTCCAGAATGTGAAAAGCTAATAAATCTTTAGTGAATAAGACTTTCTAAACTGAGTTTCTTTTATGAGGCGATCTGTGAGCACTTCTGACTTTTTCTACTAGAACAGCAAACTGCAACTATAAATATTAACAAGATGGTAGATGAGCTATGGGTGTGGGGCCAGAGAAGTTGGAAATTAAACACATGTCTTCTAATCAAGATTGCCCACTATATCTGAGTTCCCTCTCACTGCCCCTTGCTCACTTAATCCAGGCTACTTTTAGGGAGGTGAGATGCTAAATAGAATAGTCTGTACTCCAGAGAAAAAGGGTAGCACCTCTTTATGCCCAAACCATGGAATGGGAATATTATTAATTCTGTGATTGATTGACAAAGGACTTGTAGTAGTCCCATGACCTGGGCCACCTGCAGAGTGGTGTGAGGAAGGGGTGGTGTGGGGGCTAGGAGGTTCTAGGATTATATAGGGCTTTATCCTTTTGTTGTTTGTTTTGGTGACTAAACACGGGGAACGTCTAAGATTAATAATCTAATGTTTTCATTTCAACTAACTCATTTGAATATAGTTTTACATACCATTGGGGGAGAATGATGTTTGTAGAGGAAATAAAGGGCATGAGGTAAGAAACATAGGGGGCTCAGAAATAGGAGTTCAGTGTTTGCAAGTACCAAGCACTATCTTTCTGACCTTTTCATAGGGTAGTTTCATAAGAACAATGTTTAGAGAGATCATTATAGGCCATGTAACTATAAACATGTACTTTCTCAGTTAATCATGTTGCTATTAGTTCCAGATTACAGATGGGAAAACAAAGACCAAAGAAAAGAATATCACCTGTTCAAATGTATACAATGTATAATTTAAATGAGAAAGAATCACACCTAAGTTAACTTGCCCACAGAATAAGAGGCCTAACCTTATGCAGTGTGGCTTTCCTCTACAAGGATCCCACAGACCAAATCGCTGAGGAGTTTATGAGCCTCCTGGGAGCTTTGTATTGAAGCCCTCACTATAATGAGTGGAGTCCTGCACTAGGCAGAGTGTCCACAATTCCAGAAGCATTTCTCATCAATGAGAACATCACCAGGGACTTTACAGCTTCAGGAGTTGGCCTGGCCTTATCCAGTCCTCAGCTCTGCTCCCGAGAACCACATAAACCTGGACACCCATCCTTATACTTGACTTCAACAGGATGCAGGGGCATAACTCACAGGAACTAAGAAAAGGCAAAGTCAGAACCATGAAGGAAGATATGGTTTGATGTGAGTCAAAGACTGGCCCTGCAGGAAGCCCCTTTCTACCACTAGGTAGGCACCATGCTTTTATGAGTACCTGTGGGCTGAAGATTTAGGCTGATAAAGCTGTAAAGATTATACCCCATACCAAGGAGACAGCAGTCAGCTCCCAAAGGATCAAAGGATCAGCCAGAGCCCAGCAATATCAGGTACCATTTCCTCGATCCATTTAGCCCCCCCTGCCAGGCCTGCTCAGCAAGAAAAGTGGACTCTTCTTGCTACCTCCAAACTCCTCTGCTTTGTGCTTGGTATCTTCACATCAATCATCATCAACCCCTGTGTCTCCACTCAACCAAAGCCGTCTGCTTGGAGAAGAATATCCAGATTCAGAGGTATCATCACTGCATATAAGAACAGAGCTCTTTCTACTGCAGTTTTGATAGAGATGACATCTATCATAAATATCAGGCTTTCAAAGGAGCAAAGAACAGAGCTCCCAGACAGACACAGAACATGTCAGTCTGCAAAGTTCCACAGTGTGCAACTCCCTCAGCGAGATCAAGGAGACAAACCCAGGTTAGAGACGAATTTTGGAAGAAACTGGTTGAGAGATTTCTTTGGAGGAAGGGGTTGTAGACAGACGACTCACTCCACTCTCAGGGGTTCTTATCAGCAAAAGAAATGTGTTACCTTGAATAATTTGCCCAGAGCAGGCCTCCAGGGAAAGCACTTGGGATGCTCTGATGTACAATTTTTGCAAGTGGTGATGCTAAAAACTGACACTCCTGCAAGATCATGTGGAGGTTGCCTGAGGTCTGACTGCTATCCAGGAAACACAGATGCTGGGAAAAGAACAAGGACTTAGAGTTGGGAGAGGATGCTGCAGGGGGAGCCTTCACTTCCAAGGAGCAGGAGGGCCCTGCCACCACCCAATGCTCCCCTGTCAACTATCCAGGAAAGGAAACTGACAGCAGATTATTGTAGGAAGTTCCACACCTATAAGAGGGGACAAGGGAAGCATCAGGCGAAGATGATAGAGGTGCCCCCATATCCAAGAACTGAAGAAGGAATCCCAGGGACATTTTTTGGAAGTATGGGAAAGGGACATAGCAGGGAAACTCAAAAATACTCAGTATAGTCTTTTCTTTAACCACACCCAGGTCCAGAAAGAACATATCCACCCACTCAGTGAAAACTAGTCACCCTCTCCTCCTCACACCTATCCCTGAGAGATCAAAATAGCAGCAAAAGAGGGAGAGAAGAAAAAGCCTAAGGCAAAACTCATGTTGCCCTGAAGGACTTCCAGTATGAGGTAGGCCCAGTCTTAGAAGAGGTCAGAGGGCTCATTCATGTTGCTCAAGTTCAGAATTTTGATACATATGTTAGAATGAGTATTTCCACTCTTGAATTGAGTTTGTATAGATGCTAGAATTCACTGAGTTTCCTAAAGATGAACCTATAAAAGTCATGGAGCCTGGAGAATTTTCCTCCAGGAGTAGAGAAAGTTCTCCCTATTGAATTAAAATTAAGCATAGGCAATATGGTATTCTCTTTCCCACACAAGCCCTGCTTCTTCTACACACCATTATAAATCACAGCAAGTATCAAGGTCATCCTCAATAGTAAGGATCTGGTGTAGACTTTCCCCAGTCCAAACAAGGCCTCCATTATCCCTCTCCCTACCACAAACAACACCTGACAGCAGTTATCCCATTCATAGAGACAGTCCTGAAGGATCAGGGGACCAGTCTCCCCAACATGCCTTTAACTCTTCGTCTGACCCATTAGAAGATGATGATGTAGGGATGCTTCCCAGGAGCTCCTCTACTTAAAAAAACCTCTCCCTCCTTTTTTATTGTCCTACCCATTATAGAAATCACAATGCTCCATCAGAGACACATGTTAAAATACTCAGGGAAAGGTCAGATATTTTGTGTTCATCATTCATGTTATTGTGAGTTGCTGTATTTCTTTAACAATGCTTCTTCTTGATATACACAGGCAGTCAATGCATGACTACAATGTTATTTACCATTATCACTGCCAGTTAAGTCTTGTGAGTAAAACAAATATTTTTCATAAATACAGATGCTCTCCAAAACTCCTGTTCCTTCTGTCTCAGAAGGTTCACACTCCTGCAACACCCAACCTCTTGGCTAAGCCCCATTTGAGAACTAGCTGAAAGCATGTTACAAATGGGTTTATGTCAATGTAAAAAAAAACAATAAACCAATAATAAGCAATAAAACAAAGTGAAACTGCTTAATATTGGTAGACAGGGGTGGGGAATGAGAGAACTTGCTAAAGCCAGTACCAAAACAGGGTGTGAGGGAAATAGGAAGCCAAGAAGACACCTAGGCATAGTCTAACTGATATAAAGCCATATTTTCTCCCAAAAAGGACAAAAGGTGGATATGCTTGAATTCAGAACTGTTGAATTCCAGCTTATAAAATAGCTTCCCTCACATGTAATAATCCATTGTTCCACTATAAAGGTGTTTCAGAAAGTCAGCTGGGGAGCAGGGTGGGAAGAGACAGTTTTCAAACCAGACAATCCAGCATCTCTGAACATGACCCTGGGCACATTCCTTACCTTCTCCGAGCCTATTTTCTCATCTGCAAAAATAGGATAAAAATAGGTGCTCTGAACATCCACTGTGAAGTTTGAGCCATCACTAGAAAAGGCATCAAGCTCAGGGCACTGCACACACTAGGTGTTGACACCACTTTCAGAAATGTGTATGAAGGACCACAAAAGTTGCATCCCAAGAGAAAGTAAAAATCCAGGGTTTAAGCAGCCCTAAGATAAAAGATAAGCCAAAAGATGAGAGGGAATCCCCCTCTTCCCCCCACACCCCCGTGTAGATGATGTAGCCCTACTTAGAACTTGCAGGCAACAATTATATGGCACTGATTCACCTTTACTGTCTTGGGGCACTCACATATCATCTCCATGAAGAGCCTGGGTAACCCCAGTCCCACCTCATTCCAGATCAACCAAGGGCAAAAGATAATGGGGGGACCAAAAGCACTAAAAAGCAAGAGCCATGGAGAGGAAATGGAAAGCCCCCAAAAGAATCTTTGTCGGTTTTGAAATCCAGTTTCTTTCTCCATCAGTTACCACTATCCAACACCCCACACACCAGCTGGACACAATTGTAATTTGAGTCACACAAAACTCATCACACTCGTGGCTAAGAATCCACACACTGTTCTCAGTACCCAGCTGTTCCAAGGCACTAACAGGAAGACTTCCTGCTCTCTCCATCATCTTCCCTTAGCAGTCCACGGGGGCAACAGCAGTGATCCCAAGGTTGACCTCCAGGCAGGCTCAGGAGTCCTAACCCTGCAGGAACATTCCAGTTCCCAGGTGGGAATTTGTCTCCAAACTACTTGGGGCCCCAGGAGCCAGGTTTGCTGAGGGAACTGAGACTGGGGAAACAGAAGCAAAGAGGTAATGTCTGGACTAAGAGAAGCTGTTTCTCTGCTTCCCAAGAGGTCCTGTCTTTTAGGGGAAGACAATCCCATTATATTCTGGTAGGGGAAGTGTGGACAACCTCAGCCTTCATGATGAAGCAGTCTCTCTCCTTATACCCTCTTTCCAACATTACAGAGATCCCTACCCTCCTCCCTCAGTTAGGAGAGAAGACTCTGCAGTGATCCCACCCTGCCCTAGGTCTGTTATTTCCAGCACACTGGCAGTCATTAGCGTATTTAAGGTCAGGTAGGCATTTCTGCATTATTATAAAACCTTTCAACATAGGCATAATTATATATATTTTACATTTGGGAAACTAAAGGTTAATTAGCATACCCAAAATCACAAGTTTAGTAAGCAGTAAGGATTTTAATAAAACTCACCTACCTGCAAAGGTATGCTCTTAATCACAACAAACAGCAAACTGTCCTCTAATATCAGAATATAGGCAAGAATGGAGAGAACCACAACTCCACAGCTAGATCAATAAGAGGATATTTATTCCTCTCCCAACATCTAGGAAAAGCGCTTTGAATGAACATCAGTGTCATAGGTTAGGTTTCACAAGGCCTTGGGAGGTCACCCTGTCAGCCTCCAGGACACAGCAGAGTAACCAAACAAGACACATCCCCTTCCAAAGCAAGCAACCATTACCCAATGCAACACAAATGGACCAAACCTCCCAACCTACCTAGCAAGTAGGTGTCCATGCAGCTCTCTTGTTCATGGAAGGTGAGCTGAAGTGATGTTCACCAGACAAAAAGGGAAGTCTGTAAAAAGTAGATGTACCAGCTTCTCTCTCTTTCCCCTCAATGGTCGGTCAGACAGGACACCAGACATGCTGGAGCTTCTCAATCTTAGTAAACGCTTGGAGTCATCTGAGGCTTTTTAAAAAACACCCCAGCATGAGAGCTACACCAAAAATCAATTAAATTAGACTCCCTAGGGATGGAACATTTAAGCTCCACAGGTGATTCTAGTGGTCAATCGAGACGAAGAGTCACAGCCCTGACCAGGGAGTGGTGAAGTCATGAAATGGGAGAAAGTTGGGTCTTGATGTAGGGAGAAAACCTACCTGCTTGTGACACACACATTTGACCATTTATAAATAATAAATCAACTAATGTTTTAAAGTTTCTGATTCTTTGGGAGTTTTAGTTCTTATAGCAGCCAACTAGTAGAGTCTGTTAGGAATACAGATTTAATAAAAGCCTTGTTTTTTAGTCCAAAGGAAACAAGATGTTCTTCACTGGTGCTCTTGCTCTACTTTGCAACAGCATGAGGCTTGATCCTTGATGTTTGGAAAAAAGGCACCTGTCTCGTGGTGCAGCCCAGCCAGACACACTTGAAGCAGAACCACACTCACCCAGACTCAAGCAGTGCAAGAGCCATCACACACCCTCTCCTGGCTGATCTTGCTCTCAGAGAAGAGCTTCCTTCTAGGCAATGTTGCTTAGAACACTGATAACACCATTCCCAGATGGAGAAACTGTGACCCTGAAAACAATTTGCACAAAACTTAAATGACTGATGAGTTGTTTCATTTTTTTCATTCTACCCTGAAATTCTGGCCCATTCTTTAGAGACCCTAAGTCAAAAGATAAGAATTCGTTTATTGTGGAGAGGGTCAAGTGCTGGATTTGAAACTGGCTGCCCCTTCCCCACCTTTGGGTTGTGGCAGTTAAAAACTGCCAGATGAAGCAGCTGAAAGAAAATTGGCATGAGAAGGAGACACGTGAAACTGAGAGCAGAGAGGTTTTTTTGGCACCTGGAGAAAGACGCGGGAGTAGAGCCTTCTGGAGAGGAGAGGAGAGAATGGCAAGCAGGTAAAGAAGAACCCAAGTGACCAGGCTAGGCAGAAGGCCCTGGAAGAGTGAGCTGGTGGTGGTGAGGAGTCATGGTGGCCAACGGAAGACTGGCCAGTGTGGAGAGAGTGATGCCGCATCAAGGTGGCCTGGAAAGCGGGTACCCGGCGATGGCCAGGAATTTGTAAAGCTGATTGTATATCATCAATTGTGAAAGAAGTTTGAAGTCCCTGAAAAAGTGGAGCAGCTTGGGATACTGGAGAGAGAGGAAGAAAAGAGAAGACTAAACTTCACAACGTGCCAACCTCTGAGGTTTGGAGAGGCAAAGGTCCCTCTTGGAGTGTGTCTTTGGGATTAAGAATGGTGACTGGGGTAAGATAGCTGCCACTTGTGGCTTTAAGGACTTTCCCCCCCAACGCCCCCCCCACCCCCGTTAATATTTCCTTGTAAATAAAATCCCTTGTTAAACTTCATTGTGAGTGGCAACTGCCACATGCAGGTGATACAGACTTGTGGCTTATAACTTGGAGGCTTTTGCCTCCTTTTCAATCTGATTTCAGATTTACTTTCAAAACTCTGTATGGCGGTCTTACTCCTGGCATGAGGGAGCAGGTGTGAAGCTTATGAGGAGCCTTATGCTCACAGCATGACGCATCTATCAGCTCTGATGGGAAGGACCCAGCCTAGTCAGCAAGACTCATACCCCACAATTAGTGTACCTGCAGCTCCTAGCCAACAAGGATATTGGCTTTCTAAAGTCTTTTGCTAAAACCCCAGCGACCCCTGGCATTGAGTTCCTGACAACTCAGGGTAGTGAGTTCTAGACATTCCCTTTAGTCCCCAGTAGAAAAGACCCAGGGAAGCATGAGAAAACTTGCTGTTAAGAAAAAAACAACAACAACAGCAACTGTTCATTTCAATTGCACAAGGTTGGTACAGTTTTTAAACCACGGTGCAGAACTGGAGGGTACACAGCAAAGAAAAGGGGCCTAACGTTGCACAAAAAGTAATGGTTACTTCTTGTTGATGCCAGTTGATGCCAGTGATATCACTAGGACCTGTAACCAGTTAGCTCAAATGGCAGAGACCCTATGGAGTTAACTCCATTAACAAGATAGTCTGTTCACACTTTATTCCACTGTACCCTGGCTCTCCACACAGGTAACTGGAACTAAGAAAATACACCAGGAGGTGACTTCAAAGCTTTTATTCAAGTCATCTCCAATCCCAGCCTAATGAAATGATTTCTAAGTGGTCTTCAAGGTAGCTGTCATGGGGTCACCACATTTCACGACATTAATGGCACCTCCTAAAGATGTGCCATGCAGAGACTGCACAGCAAATGATTCCAGTCTCACCATGTCTCTTCCTCCCCCTCCTCACAGGAAATTTTACATTATCCAGCTGATTGTGAGCTTACTCTAATAGACAGGAATTTGTTGACTAAAGGAGTATCAGGTGGCAACACTAAATGAAAATGAGGCAGCATCTAAAAGGGAAGAGCATGGTTCCCTCCATTTACCTGAGTGCTTGCTAACACTGTTCTTAAAATTGAATTACTGGTGCACACGTCTGTTTTGCTCACCAAATTATGAACTTCCCAAGGTCAGATATTCTCTCCTGTCCTAGCACCAGATACAGAGAGTTTGGTGCATAGTAGATAATCAATATACCTTCGTTTCTAAATGAAAGTGTAAACACATTGACTTATGAATTTGAGTGTCTATTCTATACCAGCCACTGTCATAGGCACATGGAATGCAACAGCAACATAACAGGCAAAATTTGTATGCCTGCCCACATGAAGTTTATGTTGTATAAATTGAGTGAATAAGCAAATTAAGGCATTGAATAAATTTAACCCTTAAGGGAGATATTCATACAATCACTGCTGACAGTTGTTGAGTGCTAGATACATGTCAGGGGCTCAACCCTCATAATCTAGGAACTTAGGAACTGGCTAAGAGCACACCCCCAGAATTGTGTCGTTGAAATCACACTCAACTCTGCCACGTGTGTGGTACTTAGCCCATCTGCATCTCAGCTTTCTCAACTACCAAATGGGGATAATAGTTGTAAGGAGTAATCAATATAATTTCCATAGCGATCACTTAATTTCATTTCTGGTACATACTCATATCTGCTGTGAAGTAGCACCCTTCCATTCTGCCCCTAACTGATACACAGATGGCCACAGCAGAAGGATCACAAGAGAAACAAAATTCTTGGTTAGTAATTTTGTTTTCCATATTGGGGGTTGAATTAGAGAGCAAAGCATCATCTGGGAATATCAGGCTGGAGCAGGAGGTACACTAAGCTGGTAAAAGGAAAGCACAGAAGGAAGAGTAGTTGCAGAAGGGACAATGATCAGGTCACTGGGGGCTTCGGGATATGGAGGGTCATGTTTTTGTATGATCTGAAACAGAAGAAAAAGGATTATCTGGTGAAAAGTTGGTGTTACTGGGACACACACATGGACAGACTCAGTCTAAATGCGGCCTCTGTAATTACCCCGTATATCTGCTTCCTTAAAGTGACTTGTAGGGAGGGAAGAGGTGAATTTTTCATCCTGGTAAGCATGGAGATCTTTGACCTTCCCCTTTCTATGTGACAGGACAGATACCAAGTAAGTTGTCCAAAAAGTAGACCAAGCCCTCCTCCCCACAATAGAAAGAGCATAGTTCATTCTGAATCCCAAGAAAGCCAAGCTAGAATGGGTCAGTGAACTAACTTCAGTGGCAAGAAAAAAGAAAAAATGGAGGAAGAAGGATAGAGAGTGTTCTCTCCATGCCAGATCTAACTAGCCAGATTGAGTTTTCTCCTATTCCCTTGGATGAATTCACTCCTGCACATTTTCCACTTTACCCTTCAAGGTTTATATGGAAATTCTATCCACAAAGCAACTCATCCTCTGTCCCCAGCATTAGACTCTTTCTGTTCTCAGATCCCATGCATATTAAGAATATCAGTCACTGTATTTTTCATGGACAAAAAGATGGTCTAATTCTAGAACAAGGGGATAAAGAAGGAAAAATGGACTTGCTGAGGGACAGAAGAAAGGGTAGTATCTAAAGCTCACTGCTGAGGCTTAGAAAATACTTTCAGAGCTGACATTTGATCTCCCAAAGCTATAAAAATCCCTCTTCAGTGTTATTTCCCTCGTGTACAGCAGCAGTAAGGGATTGAGGAGGGGGATAAGCCCTCACTTTACTATCAGCTAGGTGTTAAGACTCATCCATATAGTTAAAAGATACCTAATCATTATCCTACTGCAGAAAAAACATTCAGTAACTACTGGAGAGATTATGTGTGGGTGAGTGAGTGGTAGATGGACATGAGTGGATGATGGATGGAAGGATAGGTAGGTGGATGAATGGGTGAATCCTTATTCCACATGTACAGACTCATCCTTTGCTTCCAGACAGAAGTGCTTTTAAATAGCGATCACTGGGAATCGGAGTAAACATTGAAAGTGGTATCAAAGTAACCTAGCTTCCTATTTCACTGGGCATATTTAAACTAACCCATCAGTCCAATTAAGGACTTAATAGTAATTTCCCATCAAGTTATATTTTTCAGTCATTCATCTATCGTCTACGTACTCCCTCAGATAGCTAATTTTTACACTCAGAAAATACTAAGTGAACTTCAGCATCCTCATCCCCAGCTTTAACCTCTGTCCTGGTTCCCCAGTCTTTTTCTAGCTGTCTAGTCTGGGCTCACCTGGGTGCCCCCCGCCCCCATACCACTTCAATCTCAACGTGTTGACCTGAGTGTTGACATCTCCTCTCCCTACCTCAATCTCACTCCCTTATCTAACTTCCCTATTTCCACTCTATTTCTAAAGACTTAATATCTCCGTTCTCCAAAGTTTTGATAATAAGCTTCAAATCAGTTTTTATTATTCCCTTCCCTCCATGTGTGATCAATCACCATGTCATTTTATCTCACTGTTACAAAGGTCTTTTGAAAATGTTCTCAGCCTCTGATTTTTCCTCTGTACAATCAGTGCCCTGCACATATTTATTCATTCATTTATTCATTAGTGCTACTCATAGCATTCATGCCCTGATACGCCTGGTGCTGAGCTCTGCACTAGGGATTCAACAATGAATAAAACACAGTGGCTGACCTGAAGTATTTCAAAATCTTAGTAAATACTTCATAAAGTAATACACTGGCTATATATGTCCTATCCTCAAAAATTTTGGCAGCTTTTTATGTCCATAATCATAGCCCTGAAGGATGGGAGGAATTTTTTTAAATGCAATTCCACACTAAATTCAGCACTTACAGAATAATTACTGTAGTTGTCACCAGTCATGCTGGAGCCTGGGCCCCCGATGCCCTATACCATCTCTCAAAAATATTATGCTGAAGCTTGGGATGCTGAGCTGGGGCTCAAAGAAATAGCAGAATTGGCTAAAATTTAAATATTGGTGATAAATCAGATAGTCATCCTGAGTTAGAAATGCTGATGCTGAAAAAGCAAGAAAAAAGGATTCTAATAATAATAGTAAAAAATACTTTCCTTAGAGGTAAGAAATCAAGATGCTTGACCCCAACCTAGCTGTTCTGGCACTTCTAAACCAAGCTGAGCAAGGACCCTTAAAATACCAGGATGGCTCTAGGATGGCATAGATGATTCCCTTTGATATTCTCCAAAAAGAAAAAATTCTCCATAAAAACTATATGAGTTAAGGGAAAAAGAAGAATGAGGTGGAGGGAAGGGAAAAATAGAGAAAGGGAAATAAGGAAAAGAAGAAAGAGAAGAAAGTTAGCATTGAATGAAGCTTTGATAAAGTAGATCTTTCCAGGTTAAAGAGTTTCCAGAATAGATAGATAGATAGATAGATAGATAGATAGATAGATAGATAGATAGATAGATAGATAGATAGATAGATAGATAGATAGATAGATAGATAGATAGATAGATAGATAGATAGATAGATAGATAGATAGATAGATAGATAGATAGATAGATAGATAGATAGATAGATCAATTAAAAGGGGGGGAAAGAATGTCCAATCTCTATGAAAAACACTCCCTCCTATCATTCTTAAACTCACGTCCAAGAAATTTTAAGACTGAAGAATACAGAAGGAAGGGAAAGCAAAAAGATACATAGTAGAGAATGTGACTCTGATAGACTGAAACTTTCTTCTCCTCCACTTTCTGGATTGCAGCTGGGTCAGGTTTGGGGAAGGAAATGCTCAGCAGCAGGAGGAGAGGCCCTGGGGCAGACACCAGATCCAGCAGACAGAAACTCTGGATGGGTTGCACAGAAAAGGGTTGTGCCTTTCCTGAACAGAGCTTAGGAGTCAGGCCAAGAGAAATTAACTCAGTAATATCAGCCAGGAAACCTAGGCTGTTGGAACTAGGGTGGTCTTTGCTTTATTTGGGGCAATGAAAGCTGATGGACAATGAAGACTGAGGACTGTGGTCCTGACCTTATTGGCTACCTCTAGTTTATACCTTTTCCCACCCCAGATTGTCTTCTCAAAAAAGAGAGCAATTTAAGGGGTCAATTTATTTAATCTGTAAAACCTAAATATAGCCTGAAGACTTACAGTGATTAGATTTGTAGTAGAATCCTTAAAAGATTTTTAACCAGACGTTGCCAAATAATTAACCCCTAGTCCTGGGAGGGAATGGAGCTCTTCTTTGTTAAGATATGGCTTCCTAGGTCTCTGAGGAGGAAGGACAGAAACTGGGCTGAATAGGAATCAAGACCATGGGCATTAGAGAAAGAGAAAAACCATGGCTCTACTTGCTGGTAAAGATGTCCCTCTCTGGGGAGTTCAGACTTTCTCTGAACCACAGGTTTTCTTCTCTAGATTGGGACTCCTACAGTTTGCAAAATTGTTAAAAGAATTACTAAGACAAGGTATCTGGTGAGGTTTTACTTTCTCTCTTCCCTTTCCCTGCTGAACTTGACATTTTTCCATGAGCCTGTCCCCAATAAACATGATCACTCCTGACTGCTTTGACCACCTTGTTGCCTAGCAAACATTGACTAGCTCTGCCCAATGACAGTGAAGGAGATAGATTTAAATTTGCTTTTCTTCCTCAGCCACAATCTCTCTCTTGGAGAATAGGTGGAGCTAAAAAGAGGTAGTTAGCACTCTGCATCGTCTGTTGGGTTGGTAATGGATCCAGTGATGGAGTATTCTGCAGCTAAGAAGTTCCCATATCAAGGCTCAATCTTTGCTGCTGGAAGATGCCTTTGGCCCCTGCCTAGTCCTTCTATGCTGTGAAGCGCCTGGACCACCAGTCAGGATGTGTGAGTTCTGATCCAGGCCCTGACACTAGCTTGCTCAGTGAGTCTCACCTGCTTACCTATCCATTAATCTCTATTTCCAAAGCATTCGAGAGAGTTATACATCCCTATCCTCTGCATGGCCCACTGAGCGGTACAATCATAAAGATCATACCAGACAAGAGAACATACAGTTAAAATGACTTTATAAACATAAGACTTTATAAATGTTATTTTTACAGAGTGACTTAAGGGGGGAAATGAAAATAATCCGGAGGAGGGTACTGACTTCAAGAGGAGGCTGCCTTTATGAGTCAGGAGGAAAAGAGAATGATAGGCTGGAGCAAATCCCATCCACGCACTGTTGCTACACGTGCCTGGGAGAGCAGGGAGGATCAGAGGAAATGTGTGTATTTACAAGCTAAGCAAAGAGAAAAATGTCGCCATAAACCTGGGGGAGGGGGTAATATAACAAAGCAAAACAGAATGTCCTGTAACTGCAGAAACAATAACAATGCTAAAGTAGAAATAGCTTATTAAGTTAAAACAATAGTAAATCTGTCGGAACAGCCCATAGAAACTCTCATCTTATGATAGTAAAAAGCCTCTGTCAAGCCTATTGTCTTATACTTTCATTAAACTACAGTTATATAAGCCAAATTATTGACAATTCTTGCTCAACTCCCAGAATGAAATCTAGTTAAACTCTTAATTTGAGAGATACATCTTTTGCAAGTGACAGATCCTTATCAGATAGTTCCCAAAGCCCAATGACATCGGCATGCAAGAAACCAAGGCATAGAAGGGCTGAGCCCAGCAGATTTGGGCTCAAACTCACCAGATGTGGTCAGTTTGACCTTAGAAATGGAGCTTTCCAGGCTTTGCTCTAACCAGACCCCCAGGGACCTTCTGTGAAGGGAGAATAGAAGTAGAAAATTGGAAAGTTAACCCTTCAGCTAAGGAGGTTAAGATAGCAAGAGAATTTCAAATTCAAATCAGTCATGTCCTATAAGCAAGCTAGGTCTACAGTCCCTGAAAATCCCACACCAGCCCAGCACCATATATACTGAGCAGCATGTAACTGAGGAATTAAACATGTCCCTGCTAGTTAAGCCTTGGTACTGAACCCCATTCCTAGACTTAACTTGCTTTCAATTCTCAGTGCCTCTGAATGAACCCCTTGCTTGTTTGAGTGTCTATTTCCAACTTGGCAGTACCCATATCCATTCTTTTCCCGCTTCTATATCCTGGGATCCCCTTCCAGCAAAGGCTGCCTCCCTGGTCAATGTAAGCGCAGGAGCTTCAACTGTGTTCTACCCAACAAAGAGACCAGTCCTCTCTTTCCCAGGTCTGTCTGGAACTGATGAAAAGGGTAGAGAAAAAGACTAAGGGGCAGCAGGGAGGGGTGATGTTTCAGAGGGATCTTTATGACACCTGCTTCCAGATTCCAAGTGTGATGGACAACTGGGTATTGCCTAGGTTAATAGAAAAGAACAAACTTTGAACAAAGTTATCCAAGGAACTTATTTGGTAATGAAAGCCTGGATTTTTTTTTTTTACTGGAATGTAATGGACAAACATTTTCATTGCAGGTGTCAATGAAGTATTCTTGTTTTAGTGCCACACACAAATCTAGTTTTATAAGCTGGACTATTTTTACCACTTGATAACTGCAAAGGATGAGTCTGAGTACTTGAGATGGCCATGTTTTTTCTCACATGACTTAGCCCCCTACACAACTGTTTACCAACCCCTCTTGCAGATGTTAACTTCCTAGCCCACTTCCTCCTTCCCAGCTTCCCACCTCACTCACCCCCCCCCCCCACACACACACACATACAACGGATGCACTATTCCAAGCTCCGCTGCCATATCACAGGTCCGGCTCAAGCTACCCTCTCTGCCTGAGCTGACCTGCCTACAGAGAAAACTTCAGTCTCTCACAGCCATCATCACATCTCAACTCTTCTTTGGCACCTTCCCTGACTCCTCTCCTATCACACTTGATAAATGAAAGCACATCGCTTCCAATCTCTTTAGAGCATATATATCCAGATAACTTGGGCAAATTACTGAAGAAGAAAGTAACTGGTGTAGACTTGTCTTTCCCATATCCACCTCCAGATAAAGGGCCAGTTTGTGAGGTTTGTTTTCCAAGATCCAAGATCCATGTTGATCTTTACACATACACACATACACACACATGCGCACATACACACAGGCGCACACACACACACAGACATACATTCATTCAGAAAGTTCTATTGCAGACTCATTTATGAAGGTTGAGCTGAGGTTGCCAAAGGAGAGGGAAGGGCATGAAAGCTGAAAGGGAGAAGCCAGGAGACTTAAAAGAGTTGTTTCCTTTGCAACACGGGTCAAAGGAAGATTTCAGTGATCACACTCGAAGGCAGTGTCATGGTGGCTGGGCACAGGATACTGGCGACGATGGGATGGCAGATTGTGGTCACAGCACAGTGGTTTCCCCAGAACATCTGGGAGGTAGAGGGGCATGGTCACTCTCTTGCACTGCTGTGTAGACAAAAGAATAAATGTGAAGACAGAAACCCCTTGACTCTCTGATTTGAGATAGGGAGGAAACCCCAGTGACCATTGAGATATAATTTCCTACCAAACCAGCAGCTGGGGATCCATAGGAGATAAAATTTGATCTAGAAAAGTAAAGGATTATGACATGAATGTATATCTGCAACATTTTTATTTAACTGCCTTGTATTTAATTGCAGGTGAGTAGACTTGCCTTCTCTAATGATCTAGAAACTCCTGGAATCGGGGTGCTCCCCCTCCCCTCATTCTACCATGCCCACCCCAACCCAAGATTCCTAGTCTAAATTATTGAAAGCAATCCCTGAGGTGACAAAATAAAAACTAAGGGAAATGATGCCATTTCACTGGCAGTTTGCAATCCACAACCATAAAAGGCGAGTGGCTGGGTCATCTTTCTATAAATCCCCAATTCTGCTAGAAAAGCAGACAAAGGCAGCTGGGGAGCCAGGCGACTGCTTTGTTTTTGCAACTCTTTCCATTGCAGTGCCCTTTATATATGCAGCCCGGGTGGAATGCATCATAAAAGGTGACATTTTATCACAGCAGTTTGTAAATTTTACAGAAGCAGTCTCCCTGTAAATCACCCAGCTTATTCCCTCACTGACTTTATTACAGCAAATCCAGTCATGGATAAACTGTATGCCAGTTTACTTGAAATTTATCTTTTTTATTCAAGCTGAACTGAGTCCTTTTAATATTCTTCTCTCTTCTAATGATAAGGCGTAATGATAACCTTATTTTCTATTCAGACAGCTTTAAGGACTCTCATTTCTCTGGAAATGCAGTTCCTATTCAGGGTCTCTTTTCTCCCAGAGCCATTTAGAATTTGTTTGCTGTGTCAGAAAATGCAGAACCTCCCTGCACCAAATCTTTGAGGTCCTTGGATTTACACGGATTTTATTCCTCATTTTTTCTGATTCTTCCGGGCCAAGTTTCTCTCTCTTACAACAGCCGCACCTCCTTCCACCCACCCACCTAGATGCCCCACAGCTCCCCAGTCCTATACTTAGAGGTAACACAATGTTTTTGTAATTAAACAAGGGGATGACAGGATAATGTCACCTTAATGCCATGACAGCCTAAGTAAGCATAAGTAAGCAAACCAAAACCTAAGCTACAGATAGCCAGTCACAAGTAGACAATTAGATTTTAAGCTATGGCCAACCAGATAATTTTCTTTCTTTGTTCCTGTAATTTTTTATATAAGTCCCCCATGCCCCTGCCCTCTACCCCCTGCCCCAACCCTGCCTCACTCCTATGTGCAGAGTTCTTCTAAACACTTTTGGTTTAGCACTGACTGATTTGAATCTTTTTTTTTTTTTTCAAGTAAACCCTTACCTTTCTTAATGTGCTCAGTTTATCTTCTCATGAGAGCTACGTGGAATTACGTATCTCCCATCTTCCTGTACTGTCAATTATATGTGACTAATGAGCCCTTGAAATGTGGCTAATCCAAGCTGAGATATGGTGTTCAAGAACAATATACCCCACACCTCAAAGATTTAGTACCCAAAAATATAGTAACCCAAAATAATCTCATTAATATTTTTATGTTAAATATACATGTTGAAATGATAATATTTTGGTTAAACAAAACATTTCAATGCATTAAATTATACATCTTAAAACATTAAAATTAACTTTGTCTTTTCTTTTCACTTTCATGGTGTGACTACCAGGAAACTTGGAAAGGCTTATGTGCCT
The DNA here is from genome assembly GCA_004024945.1 of Uropsilus gracilis. Classification (NCBI taxonomy): domain Eukaryota; kingdom Metazoa; phylum Chordata; class Mammalia; order Eulipotyphla; family Talpidae; genus Uropsilus; species Uropsilus gracilis. The sequence continues at coordinate 155,257 of PVHY01000124.1, read as the reverse complement.
TACATCCTATACTCTTAGCCCCACTGCTCAAGACATGTCCTGCCCCCAGGCTAAATGAACGTCATGCCCACAAAAGTGCCGCTCCCCTTTCTCATCTCTATGTTATCTTCACCACTTGGCTTCTAGTCTATCTGAAGAATGAAAGTTCACAATTTAGCAGGTGATTGTTAATTTTGTCATCCAAAGTCCATAATTTCTCTATATAGACTCAAGTTTCTTGGTTATTTTTTGTTGATTTGAATCCCCCTGAGATCTTTGATAGTTCTTGGTGGATAGTAAGAATGAATAAAGAACTATATGATGAACAGACGAATCTTGAATTTGCTGGCACAAGTCAAAGACCTAGCAGTGAGGAATATAGCTATTCCACATTACGAACTTCTAGAAATGCGGGTACATGTTCTGAGTATCTTTATATTCTCTACCCGGTATAACAAATGCTGTAAATAATAAAGAAATGTTTGAAAAGTGTGTCTCAAATTGACTGAAGTGATATTACAACAGGGGAACCCACACGACATAAAGAATTCCCATCAGATCAAAGAACGTAGGGAAGATCCAGAACTGGGTTCCTAGATTGGTGGCCACAATCACAGACTAACTCCTTAACTAATATTACAGTTGCTTACCACAGTCTTTAGCTATTATATACATTTCTACTCAGAACTATCTTCTAAGAACAGTGCTATTAGCCTGTCTGCCTTGTTCTCAAGAATCTCTCATGGCTCCTTTTGCCACAGGACTGCGTTTGAACTCTTTTATGTGCCCATCTACCTCCATGTCCTCATCTCACACTCCTCTGTACAATGCTAACAGTTTCTGTCTGTTTTATAAATAACCCAGTTTATATATACAGAATGTCCAGGCTCTCTTCCTCTTTCTGCCTCCCCCGCTCATCTCTGACTCCTACCTGTGCCTTGAAACTCTATTAAAATCACTCCAGTTTCTCCATAAAGCCTAACCAACTCCTCCAGTCCATTTTCATCTCCCCTCGCCTGAACACCTACGATCCTTTCTGTAGTCACTACTGAGTCCAATGTATTGACATCATGTTTCCGCAGCCAGATGGAAAGACACTCATCTGCAGGAATCAGAGCTCATAAACACTTGCAGAGTGCTAGACACATCATAATGTTGAGTGAATTTAGGCCAAATTGAATTAAGCCCGTTAAAATATAACTATCCTGAAAATGGTAATATTTAGTGTCTCTATGTGACTGGTGGGGATCTCCATCTTGTTTCTGAATAGGGAATATAAGCAAGGCTAACCAAGAAGTCACACTTTGGGGGATCTTTGGTGAAGACTATTTGGAGACCACTCTGAGATTCCTCTAGAACCACACCAATCCCAGTGGAGTCACAGGACCATCACACTATAAACCAAATAAATTGCCCAACATAGTCCTTCATTTTACAGATGTGAAGAAAGTTTGAGAATGGGGGAAACGATCTGCCCAGGCACCCAGGGATACCAGGAGGTGACAGAGTTCAACCTGATCTGTCAGTTGGCTGCAAGGGATTTTTTTCTTCTCCATACAAGGATCCTGATGGCTTGTTAGAGAACCAGCTACCTCAGTACCACCTAAAAAGTTCTGCTAAGATCTCAGAGCACAGGATCCCCATCTATAGAAATTCAGACTCACTAGATCTGGTGAAGTTGAGAATCTATTTTTCTAAAGTTCCCAAAGTAACTCTGACAGGTGGCTGGATCTAGTAGTTACTGAGATCACTTGTTCCTGCTGAACCTTCAGGGAATCAATAGCTAGGGCAGTCCTGATCTTTTAGGAACCCTTGCTATGCAAAGGGAGTGCCAGAAGATGAGTATGTGAAACAAACCCTATCCATAGCTAAATGGCATGGCAGGACTCCACCCCCAAGACCACAAAAAGACAACCATTGTGAGCAGAAAGGGGGCAGAGGAGGGGATAGTGGAGGAGAGGGGTATGGGACATTACTTCTCAGTCCCACAGGGCTATTTCCTGGCATTCAGCACCCATCTGTATATGCCATTTGGTTAAAAGCTAAACACCCCAATCAGGAGAGCAATGAATAAATAATGGCAAAAGGCTTTAAAAGCTATTAGGTTTTGAAAATTACAGAGGATTACACAGTCTGGATAATTCAGAGAAAATTACAGAGCAGGCAAAGAACTCTGAAATGCTTCCACGTATGAGTTTTATTGCTTTCCAAGGGGCTTTCATCCTCTGGGCCAAGCTGACCACAGGTCCTGCTGGTGGCGTCACAGCCACCTCTGCTGGAGCACTTTGTGGTTATCCAGGGTCTGTAAGGTGTGTTCTGTGGCATGTGGTGTGCTGTTGCCACTTCTGGGTTAATGGACCAGAAATGCCTTGGCCTTACTCGATGTGGTGTATAAACTCAAGATTTGAAATGAGGGGAAATGAGTGTGAATTCCATCTCTCACTTGTTATCAGAAAGTTACTTATCCTTTCCAAGCATGATTTTCTCAGCTATAGGATAGAAAAGAAAAAAAAAATCCTACCTCTTATGTCAAATGCTCAGAAAAATATCAGTTCCTTTTCCAGATTCTTTATCTGGGTGCATGGCACTTGCAAAATTCATATGTACATACAAGCACACCTTGATCACTAAAATGTACCCCTCTAAGTATTATCCATGGATCACAGCATCCACATTACTTGGGAGCTTATTAGAAATAACAATTTTCAGATCCATTCCCAGACCCACTGAATCAGGATCCTCAGGCAACTCTCAGGCACATTAAACTTCAGGAAGCACTTCTCTAGGAAATTCATTGGAGCTGGAAGTGGGACATAGCAGAAGATGTTGGGGTGGGGCATACTTTAGTCCTGGATTTAGGGGATCAGAATAAAATCCACTGAGCAGGCCAGCCCTGCTAAGAGATACAAACCCAGCAGGCTTTGCCAGCACCAGAAATATTTTAAAATGTGAATTAGAAATTTTAAACATGACATAGAACTGTAGGAATGGGAATTAAGGTCGCTAGAGTTTCAGAGACATGATGTTATTAAAAATTCAGTCCTAATTTAAGTAATTATGTGTGAAGACACTGAAATATTTCCTTAATTAATATTAAAAGTTCATCATTCAATTTTTTTTTAAGGACAAGATAAAGCAGTCTAGTATGGGATGCAAACTGTAGGTGACATAGACCAAAAAATTAAAGAGAAATCAAAAGGAAATTTGCAATGTCTAGAATTTTTTTCCATTCCATTGTAAGGAGTGATAAAGTAATAAAAAAATCACACTATGTCATGATTGTGGTTCTACTTTTAAATTATATTTAAGTTAACTCCTCTGTAAATGATATATCCATTCCATAAGTAGGTTCAGTCATCCAAAATGAATGATCATCTTTATCAAATCCTAAGGGGAAAGTACTCTTTCTTCCAACTGTAGAAAAAGTTCCTAAAGCACATCCATAAATCCAACTCTCTCAGTTAAGAGTTAGCAAGTGGAATTCACTAAAAGCAAAGATATAAAATATTATATTCTAACCTGGTTACAAAACCATGATAACCGGAATACTTACAGACCATAGTTCCGTATCTATCACCAAGCCTTCTCCCCAAAGTCATGAACCTCCCTCTCCTCACAGGAAGACTACTTGACCTCCGGTGTCCCCTTCACAAACCTTATGAACTTTCCTTTCTATCCATCTCTATTTCCCAGACTATGACTCCCACAAATTGCAAAAGTCAGAACCAATTCACCCTGAGCTTTTCCTTCATTCCAACTTTTTATAATTTACCCAACAAAGCTTGTCTTAGTTCATCAAATGCAATGTCTTCCTTCTCCTCTTTTTCGAAAAGGAAATAGCTTAGTATCCTGACATCTTCTAGTGTAATAAAGGGTCAACTTTACCCCTAGAACTTTATCAGAGAGGGTGGATGCTGCTCCATTTCCACCCAGGCACCAAGAACAATCCTAACCATGTGTGATGAGAATGATTGGAAAGGGCATTTGATGGGAAGTTTAAAAAGTCAGGATCGCTTACTGAATCAAGTGCAGGAGTCTGGGGGTTCCAGGTGATTCCTCTCAGTTTTTGTCATTGTGAGGAAAGAATTCAACATCAAGTCCGAATTAGAAAGCAAAGTAAGAATTTATGGGCAGATAAGATGAAGGACAGGAAAGCTCGCTCAGCAGAGAGAGGTCCTAAATGGGTAGTCACTGAAGGGGTGGAAAACAGGTATTTATACATGGCATAATGGTACCGTGGGCAAACTATAGTGGGTATACATATAGAGGTATAGCAGGTGAGGAGTGTAGATTCAACCATTATGTGTTCCTGCTTTATGTCTCTTGCTGACTGATTGGAACAATGGGTTCTCCTAGGTTACCGAGACCCAGTGAGTCTCCTGGGTTACCTACCCTGTCTTTCCAGAACCAGGGTTGTTCCGTTGCTTTCTTGAACTTTCATTTTTGAGTCGAGGGAGAGGGATATCCTGACTCTCCTCAATTGTTTCTCCTTCTATTTGATAGGTCATTTGAGGGACCTGGACGTGGAACACCTGGACTTGGGATGGGTGCCCTCCTGGTTCCCACCAATTGTTTTTTCAATCAGATTGATAAATGGACTGAGGGCAACTGGGCTTGAAGGGGTACTCTCCTGGTTCCAATTGATGGCTCCTTATTCAAACTGATAAATGACCTCAGGGCACCTGAGCTCAAGCTTGGGGCATCCTGTTCCTGAGTAACTGGGCCATTTTCTAGCTTCCTCATTCATCACTAACTCAAACCACTTGACCTCTCTGTCTCATCTACAAACACAGGGTGTCTTATCAAAGGCCTCTGTCAGCTTTAAAAGTTATATCTATGTAAGTGAGAGAAATGGTGACTCGGATAAAGACAACTGCAAGGCAAATGATTTGGCCAGGCTTTTTCTTCCATTGGCCTGAGGTCAGTGCCTGGGGTGTTGTGTCTTCCCCATGATTGTTCACATGTGTAAGTGTATACACCTGAGCCTATGAGAGAGGGGATAAAAGGGCACAAAGATAGACCAAGAACATGCACATGAGCATAAGAGAGCATGAGAGAACTCCAGAGAGAGACCAGAAAAGAATGTGAAGATTCCTAGAGGCCAGGGGGCTCACCTGCCTACCAGCCCTGGCCCTGCCAGATATGTATTTGTAGCTACTAGAACCAATAGAGATGCTATGCAGATTGGTGAGCCTGATGTTTGCTTCCCCAACAACTGGCAATGAGGAGGATGGGTGGTTACCCAGTAACATGAGAGAGAGAGAGGAAAAAACTCACATACCCACAAATAATAACAAAAATAAAAACTAATGCAAAAATGTGGTCTATAATTTTCTTTGTCCTTTTCCATGCCTTTGTTCTTTTGACCATCACACTAAGTAAACTAAAAGAACCATGTTTTAAATCCAAATTCCAGGTCAGGAAACAGAAAAATCACACGACTGGTCAACAATAAAACTAGCATAAAAATCAAGTGATGCTACCTGCCAGTCTAGGAGATTTCACAGATATCTTGGGGAGTTTGTGCTAAAGAAGTTAGCCTGAATTTTAAGAAAGGGAAGCTTTAAAGGCCATATCATTTTGCTTCAAAGCTATTCAAGTGAGTCACTTTTTGTGGCTTTCCACTCTACCAATATACATAGCTGCATCTAGCTCTTAGCACACTCACAAAGCATGAAGACATGCCGTTCTTTAGAGTGGAAAAAGATTCCCTTTAAAGCTTTCCAGGTGCTTTCTGGAGGATTACTTGAATAAACCCACTTGGAAACGCAGGGGATCTCACAAATCTAGAGCTTTTCCACCATCTTGCAACACCTATGATGGATGTGTCAAAGGATTAAAATATTATGTACCCCAAAGGGACACCTGTGCTTGGATGTTTACTGCAGCACTATTTATAATTTCAAGGACTTGGAAGCAACCTAAATGCTCCAAAACAGATGACTGAATGAAAAAAAAATATGGTATATATACACAATAGAATATTACTCATCAATTAAAAATGACAAATTTGATGATTTTATGATAACGTGGATGTACTTAGAAGAAATAATATTAGTCAAGTCAAAAAGAAAAAGCCAGCAATCAGATGGTTTCCCTAATATATGGGATATAGGGAAAAAATAAACAAAAGACATGAGGAAAAGTCAAAACAAGCTAAGCACCATACTGAAGCACACAAATTCAGGCAGGGGAGAAAAGGGGAAAATAGTGGGGATAGGGGGGTAAATCCCTGGGATTACAATGATGTGAAATTTACATATATATAAATAAATTTTAAAAAATTAAAATATTATGTACCCAAGTATTGGATCCAAATAAAATGTACACAAAATGCCTAAAAATTAATCAAACCTGAATGTCAAAGACTGACAATATGACGTCCATGTTATTTATGAAGTACTCTTCTAGATTTCCTTTTCCAGAATTGAAATCAGTACTTCCAAGTCTGTCTTTTCTTATTTTATATGCTCTGAAAGGAAACTGGAATTTTTTTTCATTCATTTCTCAAATCCTCTCATTGGTTTTTGAGTCATAAACTACTTACCCCCCAAAAAAAAAGTATGAAGGGAATTTGTTTTAATTATGCAACAAAAAATGTTTCATTTGAAAATAAAATACAAAGCCATTACTGCTTACTAGGACAAAAAAGATGTTTTTAATTATCTGCAGGGCTATTAAAAACCAGTTAAAAATGGGGAGAAGAATTAAAAAGACACTTCTCCAAAGAGGAAATACAAATGGCCAACAGGCACATGAAAAATTGCTCAACATCACGTCACTAGCAATCAGGGAAATGCAAATCAAAACCACAACGAGATACCATCTTACACCAGTAAGAATGGCTCACATCAACAAAATGGACAACAACAAGTGCTGACAGGGATGTGGAGAGAAGTGAACACTCTTAGACTGCTGGTGGAATGTAAAATGGTCCAACCTCTATGGAAAACTGTGTGAAGGGCCTCAAGTTAATGAAAATGGAACTACTACCATTTTACCCAGCAATTGCTCTCATGGGAATCTACCTAAAGGAGACCTCGATGCTTGTACAAAGGGACACCTGTGCTGGATGTTTATTGCAGCACTATTCATAATTGCAAGGACTTGGAAGCAACTGAAATGTCCAAAAGCAGATGACTGGATGAAAAAGATGTGGTATATATACACAATGGAATACTACTCATCAATCAAAAATTACAAATTGGATGATTTTATGATAACATGAATGGACTTAGAAGAAATCATATTAGCAGAAACAAGTCAAAAAGAAAAAGATAGAAACCAAGTGGTTTCACTATTATATGGGACATAGGAAAGAAAAACAAAAAGCCAAGAAAAGTCAAAACAAGCTAATAACCATACTAAAATACACAACTGGGGAGATGAGGGGGGAAGACAGTGTGGAAATGGTCAGGGAGGGTGAGGGTGAACCCCAGAGATCACACGGATGTGAAATTTATATATAAATTATTTAATAAAAAAATGATTATCTGCAGGACTTAGAAACAATCCATTCTACTATGGGACAAAGTGAACATCTTAAATGATCTGTGTGTAGATTAGGACAATTTTTTGACAAAGTAAATTAAGGACTTCAAAGTGGCACAGCATTTTCAAGTCTCTAATTATAAGATGTAGTTACTTAATTACACTTGTTAGTACCTGATTACATAGATCTGCCCTAATTTTGTAATTTTGCTTAATTATACTAATTAAGACAATAATTAACTCACCAAAAAAAAAAAAAACCACAAAGTATTTTTTATGAAGAAAATCCTTAGTAAACGGGATATACTTAGCAAGGAAAAGTCTTTAAATGCAAATATTTCTCATATTGATCCCACCCACAACTGTCCTACTGTAGGAAAAATGAATTGTCAGGTTTTTCCAACACTAGCCTTTATGACAGTACCTGTGGTATTGCACCCTCCCCATATCTAGTCCAGTGGGTGTGAGCAAGTATAAGTGGGAACACCTGGGCCTGCGAGGGAGGGACTAAAAGGGCAGTGTCACCCGGGGTGGGGGGTAGTTATGGGGACAATACCAGTGGCAATACCAGAGAGCTTAGAGAAGGAGCATGAAGATTCCTGAGGTGCTCATCTGCCTTCCATCTCTCCTGACCCTGCTGCCTAGCCTGTCTGCTTCCCATACAGTTGGCCCATCCTTCCTACCAGCTGTGCCTGTGTACCTGTACCCAGTTCCCTTGAGATTATTAAAGCCTGTAAAATCCACCCAGGGCTCAAACATTCTTTAGCTGTTAGAACCAATGATGAACCTACCTGAACTGGAATGGCTGCAAAACACTAGCTATAACTTCTGCACCAAAGTGTGCTTTTATACACATCTAGCCCGGGTGTAGACTCAGTTGTAGAGTGAGAAAATATTGGCTTACAGTGATGAAGGAAACTTGGAAATCTGCTCCAACACTGTCTTTACAAAAAGGGACATGGAGCCTCAGAGAGGCTATCCAACATTTCCAAAATTACACAACTAATGAATGACAGAAATAGACTTGAAACCCACTTCCACAAATTTCCGATTCAATACCCTTTCCCTTCACCAAATACTCAACGCAGGGAGTCAAGGAAGCTTCAGGTCTGAGATTTTAGAACCTCTGAGATGAGGATAATTGAAGATAATAATCTGAATGCATTGTATGCAAGCCCCTGCTTTTACTGTTTAAACCCACTGTTATCTATCTGGGACTGAGTTTGACAACCCAAATTCTAGCAGAGCCTTAACTGGATAGGTCTTTTCATTTTGCTCACATAAATCCAGAGGAAACAGACAAGAGCACCAAAAAGATGGCCTAGACTCAGACATTTTTGGCATTCTACTCACCCAATCTATTTTTTTTTTCTTCAGCATCATATAGCTTCTTTTTTCTTCTTAATTTTTATTTAAATTATTTGTCCTACATGTAGTACTTACCATATTTCTTCCACCACCATATCTCCTGGGACTCATCAACATTTCTCCTCATGTTCTTTCCTTTCCTTTTTCACCCCTCTCCTTTCTTCTTTACTAGATGTTTCATTTCTAAATTCCATTTGTTAGTTTTTACTGTTTCTTGTCCATTTTTTAATTTATCTAAATTGCACATATAAATGAGACTATCTAGTATTTTTCTTATTTCTAACTAATTTCACCTAGCATATTCCCTTCCAGCTCCATCCATGTTGCTGTAAATGACATGTTTTATCATTTTCACTGCTGACTAATATTCCATTGTGTAAATATACTACAGCTTTTTGATCCATTTGGGGGGGTGGTGCTGTCCTCATTCTCTCAGAAGCCTGTGTGATCTCCATCTGGAATGTCTTTGTTCCAGACAGCAGGAGAATATAAAGGGATGGTGCTTACATTAAGGAAATAGAGCTTTCCCAGAAACTTCCAGCTTACTTCTTATGAGTTAAAACTTAGTTTAATGGATACAACCACAAACTTGGCTGGGAATGAAATTGCTAGCTGAGCACAGGCCACTCAGCATAAACAAACATTTTTTCCCAAGACCCCACAAACAGCAAGTGGCTGGATTCGAACTGAGATCAATGCTTTTCTCTTTTACCCATAGATACTTACTTAGTAATATCTTATGAATAGTTTGCACCATTGTCTCTTAGGATTTCTCTTCTGAAAATGAGCATCTCTTTGGCTAAGGATTCTGCTGTCAAATTTAAACAACTAGTATAACACTCTATTAAAAATGTAGATTTTCAGGGATATATGTGATCTAATTTCTTTGCTAATTAGCTGTCTCCTCTCAGACACTTATGCGACTCACTCGGGAGGGCTTCTCCACAAGGGATCAAAGAATGGAAAGATCGAAGAATAGAAGGATAATTTTTGGTAGTTTTGCTGCAATTACATTATATCATATACATTCATGGTCTGCCTTCCTTCTCTGGAAAGGTCAATCAGAACACCATGGTTAAAAATCTCTCCTCTCATCAGCCAGAGAGAACCGTCTCTAGAACTCCCAGCCTTTGTGGTATGTCTTGAGTTAGATGTTGAAATGAACTCTTCGTAGAATTAGACCCCTTTTTCCCCATCCCTGGTCAAGAGGAACTTCAGACTTTAAGTTGCTAGTTACCTACAATTCACTTAAGACCTTCATGCCTCACAAGAACCAAATTATATCTGGATAGGAAGGGAAGGAGGAGCTCTAGTGAAGCCCTCTTTCAGCCTACAATTCCTATTCTATTGTTTCTGTGTGCTTCAGAAACTGTCATTTTAGGGCAGAGTCCCCTGCTGAGCTACCTCCTCCCAAAATTTCCCTATGGCCCCTCTGGCCTCAGAGCCTGAATCTATCCAGCAGTTTTTATGTTCATCCGCCAAAGCAAGAGTTTAAGTTGGGTCCAACAGCAGCTCTAACCCTTTCTGTTCTCCTCTCCCTATCCCACCCTCCAAACACCTCACCAGCAACCTAGAAAGAATTCTTACCTCCAAATGCTACTCAACCACCACCATGCATTGTCTATTATCCTGTGGTTTCTGATTAAAAAAATAATAATAATTCTTTTAAAGACATTCATGTCTTTTCCTTAATATTTAAAACATTTGAATTTGACAATAACTTTCTCTTCCAGCATTTGGCTCTTTAAAAACTCAAGAAACCCCTGTGGAATACAATATAGAAATTTCTCAGAAATATTAAAAATAGTATCATTAACCCAGAAACTCCACTCTGAGGTATCTACCCAAAGGAAGCCAAATCATGAATTTGAATAGATACACTTCTATACCCTTAGCATCACAATTTACAATAGCCAAATTATGAAAGCAACCTATATGCCCAGTGACTGAGTAGTGGATCAAGAAGATGTGTTATTTATTCACAATGTACTACTGAGCTATTAAAAAAAAAAAAGATCATGCCATTTGTGACAATATGGAGGCAACTGAAGGGATTTATGCAAGTGAAATAAGCCAGAACAACAGAACAAAATGACAAATACCAGATGATTTCACTCACATGTAGAATATAGAGAAACAAAACAAGGGAATTGACAAAACTAAACCAAAACAAACCCCAGAAATCTGACTGTGGATTTGAGGCTACTAGAGGGGAAGAAGGGGAGAGAAAGTAGGGAGTAGAGGTTTAGGGCAATGGATTATGGGTGCCTTGGCAGTGGGTGTAGTGTGATGACATACACCTGAGGAGATGTAAATCTATTCCTCTAAATCATACACAGTTTTGCAAACCAGCAGCACTTCAACTGAAAAATAAAATAAATAAATAACTTTAATTAAAAAAAATCATGACAAGGAGAAATAGTGTGGGACAAAGAAAATGTAAAGGAAAGTTCACACAAAGGCAAAATCTAAAGGAGACTACACAGAGCAGACCAGATGTTATTGGGTAGGTTGACGCAGGCAGAGATCTGGGCCTATCCAAAGAACAGATGTGAGGAGGATCTGACAGAAATTTTTCTCTGGGGAGAAACAAAAAAGAAACAGGAGAAACATGGGGTGGGTGGATCAACAGAGACAGAGTATAAAGGAGCACATCCATCATGGCAGATTCTGGGTTCCGGAGCAAGAGGGACGAGGCCAGCAGGATGTTGGGACAGTGCCTGGGCAAAAAAATCCACCCTCAACCTTTTCAAAAACCACTGCAAGGGCTGGGCATGGTGGTGCATGCCTGAAGGTGGCAGCCTAAGGATCGTGGTTCAAGTCCCTGGTTCGAGTCCCCCCGGGGGCACATAGGGAGACCTAGCTCCAAAAATATATAGCTGGATGTGGTGGCACACTCCTGTAATCCCAGCTCCCTGGGAAGCTGAGACTGGGGATCGCTTGAGTCTGTGGTACCCCGGGCAACGTGAGCCTGCGATTCCATGGGCAAAAATAGCGAGACCTGGTCTCAAAAAAAAAAAAAGAAAAAAAAAAAAAAAAACGCTGCAAACAAATTCACAGCCATACAGTGGCTGCAAGACCTAGTTGTATGATACTTTCTGCTGAACCTGCTCACCCAACCAGTGCAGCTACTGGACACAGAAATGGACTGTGCTAAGAGGAAGCAAGTGCAGCACAAGCAGAAGGGGGGCAGGAGAATACATGGAAATAAGACATTGGTACAGAGATACAGAATTTCTTCAAAATGAAGGACTCCCACAAAACCTAAGTTACATGCCCTGAAGTGCTCAGGTAGAAAGTCCTTTCCTCCCTTCAGAGTCTAGATTTCAGGGTCTCTTTTGGTTTTCAAATTTTCCTTCACCCACAATTTCAGATCATTGGGTCTCCCTTACGCTGACCTCCTCAGCTTAGTTGTAATGAAGTCTGAAAACCATCCTTGCAACGGCTAAGGAAAGTGCTTGCCAAGTAACCCCACCTCACACTGTGGCAGCTGAGGTCCAACTAGAGAGCTAGCAGGTGTGGTCTGCCCCACTGAGCTCCACAAGGTTTGCAGAGAAAAACTCAGACTTGAGGAGCAACTTCAGAATGACAGGCTGATGCCGCTGTCCACATCTGTGGGCCTCCAGGAGCTGTCATTTGTATGGTGTTGAGTGCTTGTAAATATCCGCACTTACCATGGACTTGCTACACACAGGCTCAATAAAAGAGACATTCATATCTTTAAACCGCAGCACCCCCACATGGCTTAATGTATGTAAACCACTCACACATTCAGACAGTAAATGCCTGGAATGACAGGTAAAATGTTACTCACTTCTTCCACCCTGTTTCTTGACATCTTTGATGGTCCTGGGGAAAGAATCTACCAAAACACAAGGGTTTGAAGAACTCTGCAGTGTAGACAGCTGTGCAGTATACAGAGCTGCTTCCAGTACAGACAGATTTGGAAACTAAAGTGTTTTGGCTCTTTCCTCTGAGAAGAGTGAGGGCTTCTATAGGGGGAGATTAGATGGAAGGCAAAGGCACTGGGATAAGTGGAGGGATAAGGAACTGGAAGGTTCCTTATCCTCAGCAGGCGCTGAGACAGCTGGGCACTTGAACAGGACAGCAGGGTCCTGACAGAGACAGGGTTTCAATAGTCAGTCTCCTGAGGCTGCTCTCCATCTTCGGCTGGGTAGACATTTGAGGTACCTCACCACAGCTCTAGTTTACTTCTCTAAACTCAGGCACATTCTCAGTGTCAAATCTGGATAACTTTCTTAGGGAAAAACCAATAGAGAAAACTTCCTAAATTTTTCCAGGCCTTTGGGTTTTTTTGGGGGAATTCTACCAAATAAAGGGGAATAAAGAGGAATAAAGCCCTCCCCAGGTTATCTCTTCTCTTTTTCCCCTGGGTACAGCTACACTACAGTGGGATCCTTTTCCACACAATCATACTAATGTCATTAGGAGAAAAGACACTGCCCATCTTTCCAAGATCGAGAATTAGGCTACAAGGGCACATGGGCGTCCTGGGAAACATCTGTCTGGAGAAGCCATTCTCTTTGCTCACCTCTGAGACAGCAGGGGCAGGCAGCTCTGTGTATCAGGGCTTGCTTTCTGAGCACTCACTCATCACTCATGACTTGGGTTCCTTTCTGATGAAGCTAGCACCTTCTGGTGAGTCTATGAGCCATGTCCCCATTATCTCACTACATGATTTTTCATCACTGAACAAGTTCTGCTTCTACAGAATGGTGGTAGGAATTTAATCCCCTTCGTAGGGATGTTCTCTCTTTTCCTTACCCTTCCCTTCTCTTGTCAGAAAACCCTAATATCCATTGGAACAAGCAAGATACACTTCTTCTCCCGGGCTTCATTCTACTATATTAATTTTATCAGTTCCTAAACACTGAGGTGACACTGCCCGTGCCATGGCCTCAGCTCATGGGAAAGAGAGAGGTATTTGGGTTTTGTTTCATAAACACATTCCCAGCCCACCCCTGGAGATGACTTAGGAAGCCCGAAGGGAGCTACGCCCACTCTAAGTCAAGTAAACAAGAAGCTGGGCTTCAGCCTATTCAAAAACACTTCCTCTCTCAGAAATTTGAATGAAGAAATCTAGATAAGATGGTTCCATCACTGGCTGAATGTAGAGGTGGGCCACACAGAGGTCATGTGCAAGACACATAAGGACGAGATTGCAGAGTCGGTGTGCAGACCTAGTGACAGGGATAGAGAGCGTTGCTGTGGAGGGAGCTCAAGAGGCCTAACAGGAGACAGCGAGCAGGCCACACAGAGAGGAACCTGCACCATCTTGACACATCTTCTGTCCCAGGGACCCTTAATTTACCCACTTTCTTCTTCACTGGGACTCTAACTCCTTATAAACTAGAGAATCTTATTAGATGAACACACGCTTCTATCATAAATCCTATTATTTCAATCTTCTAATAGTCACATGCTCACATACGTAAAAGCACAAAAACGCAGTTACATACACTTGGTTATAGAATGTAAACATGGCCTCAGCAATATTATAGCAACTTCAGTGCCTGGATGAATCCATGCTCAGCATATAACCCACCCAACCTCTTCTTGGTCAAGCACATAAGCTACAGAAAAGTTTTTAAGGAATTTCTAATTTTAAATTCAGCTTTAAAAATTAATGAGCTCATCTGTACATAAGATGTATGCTATTTACAGAAACCATGTTATAGCTTAATAAATAATTTTTCTAAAAAGAATGAATTGAGAGGTGCCCACAACCCTTAAAAATATCAAAGTAATGCTTTACATTTGTATCACATTTGAAACTAACAGAAATCTCACATTCAGTATGCTAGAAATTCTTAAGATTGAGTCGCCAATCTGAGCCTTGTTTTCAGAACAGAGATATGAGACTCACCTGGTATGTGGGAGGTAGATTCTGCACTAGAGCTTTTGTCTCTACCAGTTCCTAATCTAGAGGCAGCATTTTCATGATTCTACCCTGGTTGATCCTAATATTAACTCAATTCAACCACACAAATAGTGACAAGTATATAAAATCACCTATTCTTAGGCATGTTCTAGTGATGAGACAGATGTGCTGACAACTAGCTTCTTGATTGATGCTAGTATTTGTGGAATTGCAGACTTTTTTTTTTTTGGCTATCGAAGATATATTTGTGGAACCACATCTTGCCTAGATGATTCATGGCTACAGCTTCCGCTGTAATAACCCCTGGGACATGTCAGATGACCAGTGACAACTCTGGCAGCTGCACCGCAAGTTGCTGACTATGCTGTCACCCCTGGAA
The DNA here is from genome assembly GCA_004024945.1 of Uropsilus gracilis. Classification (NCBI taxonomy): domain Eukaryota; kingdom Metazoa; phylum Chordata; class Mammalia; order Eulipotyphla; family Talpidae; genus Uropsilus; species Uropsilus gracilis. The sequence goes on along the minus strand of PVHY01000124.1, from coordinate 140,138 downwards.
CCACTGCTCTTACTTGAGTTGATTCTGCAGTGGACTTTACATTTGATTGGCTACTTCTGTGGCCACAGTGTAGGTAAATGGGCTCATGTACACATTGAATTCCTCAGATGGGAGATTCCTGGTTATTATATAATTTTAAACAAGAAGGAATCAATTATTGTCAAGAACAAAGACTCCAAAAGTCACTATTTTTCCTCTTTAAACTTCATAAAATAGTGTTGATTTCGAACTGCGCTTCTGAAAGACTGTGATGCATTTTTTCCACAGAGATTTTGTATAAAAACCATACCACATTATAATAGCACTGTTGGAATTTGGATTAGATTTATGTTTCCCCAAAGAGTTCCCACTACATTTCATTTGACCCTCCCAAAAACTCTGAGGGTAAAAGTCATCATCCTCTGTTCACAGATGAGAAAACCAAGGACTAAGAACTTCAGGATCTTGTCTAGTTATACAGATAGAAATAAGATCCCAACATCAGGACTCCCACTGAAAAATATGTGCTATTGACCTCCAACCATATAACAATTAATCTCTAACTATAAATGATGGAGAGATCTCATGCAGCAATAAAATAGAATTAAAGCCCAAAGCTAACCTAGAATCAGCACCACTCACCAGCAATACCACCATCTCCAGCTGTAGCAGAAACCCTCCCACCAGAAGATCCCTGATCTTTGAGAACCAGCCTTAGCAAGCCCCACAGGGAAGAAATCAAATGTTCCACATCATGTGTGTAGAGTCAGGTGAGAATCCTTAAATGTTTCTTCTGCTTCACCCCAGAGAAAAGAAATGGTTAAGTTTTAGGAATCTGCAGAGACATTATCTCCTACCTTAGAACCATTTGCTATTCACACACTTATTAAATAATTGCAAAGACTTTTAAGGTTGGTTGGGGAAGAATATTGCATCAAAGCAACAATGACACAAAAAGAGAAGTATTAGCATTTCAAGTTATTCATTCAGTCCAGAGTTAGGAGGAGTGGCAGCCAGGGTCAATTTACACAAGTGGATTTTAATTCCTGAATGACAAGCTTGCTTGTCAAGATAAATGAACTCTGTGTCTGCACACAGATGATCAAAGGGCCATGAGCTTCATGACTACACCTCTATGTATCTGGTGGATTAAAATTACAGCTCTTCCTTACACGAGTTTTTATATCCTGACTAACGTTCATGATGTAGTCAAAAAGCTAATAGCAAGTTTAGCCAACAGTCATCAATGGCATGTAAACATTCTTTAGAACAGACTGTTTTAATACCACTTCAGATAAAGACAAATAAAATGCAGTTTTAAATTTTATGCCATAATTTAAGGTAACCTTTGTCATGTGGGATTCACTGACAACTGCTTCAAAATCTCCCCCATGTGATTGTCCAGATTTCAGGCAGTTATATCAGAGTTACTGGGGTTGGATCCCAGGAAACTGCAATTTTAGCAGGCACCTAAGGGATTCTCGTGCATCTAAGGAAAATCAGGAAAAAGAAAATATAGAGACTAGATAGAAACATGGTGAGAGAGATTCATGCAAAAGTCCCAGTTGTGGCCCCAATCCAGTTTTCCTAGTTGCCCCTGGCCTCTTCCAGTTCAAGGTGAATGCTACAAAAGACTATGTCCACAGGAGCCAGATTTTCTGATCCTATAAAGAGAAGTCCCTCTACCACCATCAAGTGGGGTTCCCCTGCATCTGCCTCAAACTTGGGGTAATAATTTTTAGCTCCTGCTCACTGCCTGAGCATCAAGCTGCAAGCACCCCAGCCCGCACTTGTAGGATTGGCCTGCCTGTGTAGCAAGCCATGAGCCCAGATTCCTCTTCCAACCCAGTTTTCCCACAGAGAAGCACTGACCTTCTGCCCTAGTACCTGGTCCTGACTAAACTCTGCTTTTGGTTTCCTTTGTCAGCTGTGTGAGAGAGCACTGAGGCAACTAAGTCACCACAAGTGGAGAATGTTGTCAGGTGTGTGCTCTAACCATTATCAGATCATATCTCCATCAAGGAAGATTCCTCCGCATGATGAAGGGAAGGAGCACACATCTAGGTTAAAAGTCAAGTCACTCTTGGCTTCAACTAGTTGGGGATGTGATGGACTGGTTCTCATAAATTAGAAGTCTTCTACCAGCAAGGCTTGCCTCATTCCAACAACACAGTCCCTCACTCAGGGAAAGGACACTGCCACAGGAAAGAAAGAGACTAATGGACTTAGCACAACTAGTAAACAACAAAGAGTGGGGTTTGAGAGAATGGAAGGGGCACCAGAGGGAGGAGGGAGGAAAAGTTATCCCAAAAAGCACTTACAGAGGTTGTGATCTAAAGAACAAAATAAATAATAGTAAAGAATAAAAATAATAATAATAATAAAAAACTAGAAGTCTGAGCCCTTAGGGGAAATGCAAAGTGGCAAAGTGGGTTAATCTAGTGTAGGATAAGAGTTAATCAGGATTTTCCCCCCATTGGCCTGCATAACCCATTCCTGGGGTATTGGTCTGCCCCATGATTGTGCTCCCCAGTGGGTGTGCACACCTGGGCCTAGGAGAAAGGGAATAAAGATGAGCTGAGAGAGCACAAATGATGCCAGAGAGAGTCCAAAGAGTGTCAAGATTCCTGGGAGGCTGGAGGGCTTGGTTGCCTACCAACCCCCTGGGCTCTGCTCTGCCCTGCCCTGCCCTGCCCTGCCCTACCTTGCCCTGCCTTGCCCTGCCAAATCTCTGTAACCACTGAAACTAATACAAAATCTATGCATATTGGGGAGCCTGATACAACTGGCAATGAGGATGAGATGGTTAGCCAACATCTGTCTTGAAGGAAGGGTTTAGCTGCCAACTTCAAGTGAAGAAAGCAAGGATCTGGGGATAAACTCACACTGCACTCCCCTATTGTACCCCAAATGCATAAATCTACCCCCACCCCCCACCCCCTACCCCCCACATACAAGTACAACTGGTGTGGATCACCAGGCAGGGTCACAGCTCAGAGCTTAAAAGCCTTGACTAGAAGCCACATGGGCAATGTCATAAATCTGAAGTATGTAAACCATTCCTGTTAGTTCTCTCCTAATGTTGAATAGTGCTTGAAAATCCCAGCTGCTTCAGCTGAACTAAGAGAATCAAGAGACGGGATTTTTATTCTCTTGGGAAAGATGCCTTCCCACAGAATGCCTGCTTAGGTCATCAGTCAGTCAAACTTCACAGTTGAGTTCTGAATACATCAGGGATGGATGGGGTCATTTAAAGTCAGGGCTCAGAGGAGAGAAGCTGTACTCCTGAGACTAGGAGGAGGTGCCGGCAGTAACTGAATTGTAAGAACCTAACAGGAAAGATGAAACACACCAGGCAGAATTTGAACTTCTGGCTACAACCATCTCTCCACCACCTTCAGAAAATTGGTATTTTGTTTTCCTTCTTAATAAAAGAGACTGAGGAATGACAGGTGGGGGGAGATGTATGTGCCAGGGCAAGTCACCTGGATTTGTTAACTAAAGAGACAATCCCCTAATACTCTGCTTAGAAAAGAGCAAGAAGTATGTTGTGAGCTAATAAAGGGTCGGGTATCGTTCTAAACCTTTGCATACATCCTTATATACCAAAAATTTAGAGAAGTAGGTTTTATTATATAGATTCACAGGTCAGAATATTATCTCCAAAAATTTAAGCCAAAATTAGCCTATGGTCAAACATCTAGTAAGTGAAAAAATTAAAATTCAATCCCACATCTGTCTGACTCCCAAATATATTTACCTTAACTCTTCGACATGACTTCCACTAGGTACATGGTTTTCCCAGAGGATCAACTAGAACTACTGCTGTCTTGCAGTAAGTCAGATTCTGGATGCTGGCAGCAGAAAGCACATAGGAAATGGTCAAAGAACCTTGGATGCCCTGATCTGCAATTCTGCCTTCTGCCACCTTGGTCAGCGTTTTCACCTATGTTTTCTGTGTGTGTTGGTGCATGACACCAGTTCTGGTGGCCCCGCTGCTGAATAGCCATCATGCAAAGAAGCCAGGGATGAGCAGCCCCTCCACTCATAGGCAACTACGTTCTAAAACCATATCTAGTAGAAAATTTGCAATTACAAAGCTTGAGTGTTTTGTTGTTTGGCTATGGTTTTAAAAAGAAAACCAATGGTGTATAACTGGGTTTTCTCCAGCAGCCTGCCTTCCTAGAAAGGCAACTGAGACCCTACTAAACTAAATGAGCAACTCAGATTTCACCATCTGAACTCCTGACAGCATGTTCCAAAGTAAAGCATCCTCTACAGGACAATCTACAATATAATGCAACTTTTCTTCAACCCTAAGGAGTAATTGCTTGCCTTGACTAAAAAAATGTGCTTCGTCATGCTACTTGGCTGCACTTTTGTAGGAACCATCTAGATAATCACTAATCCATATGCTAAGTAATCAATCCACTCAGCATGTTAGGAGAGCAGACCTGCATTTCTACCCTAAGGATATAGCACACAGACTTTCCTCAGTCTGAAATCATGAAGAAACTATGAATTTGATGACCACTTGAAGCCTGTGACAGCTAAGACACTCCACATGTTATTTTTCATGACTTGGGCTGCTTCCCACATGCTGGTAAAAGTGCCTTGCTCTTGTAGGCATGATAGGATGTGACATGTGTGGAATCTTTGGAAATGAAATGATTATGAAGGAGAGCAGAGGCAGCTGTGTGGTACTCAAGAGGTGAACAACCCTAACTATGTCCATCATCAGATGGCCTCTCTCAGCTTGCCCTCCAACTAAATGCTGAAACATAGCCCTGGCTCTAGGGAAGTAGCGCGAAGCCTGACTTTGCACACAGGTGACCACTGATTGCATTACAGATCACAAGATGGCACATTCATATTCTTTTTTGTGAGCCCAGCAGACACAGTAGTTAGTAAGTGATTCAAATACATCAACTTCTTATGAATTTAAATTAGGAAAACAAAGAGAACTGGCCACTATAGTTACACAAGAGTAAACTACAGTGAATGTGTGGCTCCTGTTTGTAAAAAACTATCCAAGTCAATGAACTCTGCATGTGAATAACATGTAGCCTCACCAGAACCTTCCAGTTCTTGTATACCTGCCAATCTCCATAAGGCCCAGCAGTATCTCTATCCTACTTTTTTTAGAGAGAGTCATATTTGATTGATTCTCCTATGTATTCTTACATTAAACACCCCCTATACTAGAATTGGGCCAGGGGGCTTTGGGGAAAGCTGCATACTATTGGAGGACTGACAGTGCTCAAAAGTGTATAAATCCTGCAAAAATAAAACAAAAACAAAAGCTTTTGCACCTTTAATTCGACATTCCCAGATGAAATGTGATCATTAACATCCCTTATCTCTTTCTTAGAATAACTGTTAGTATCTTGGAAAACCAAGAAAAATCTCTCCTCAACTGATAGTCCTTTTTTCAACTGAGCTGGTAGTTGTTGAAGGTAAAGACGTTAGTCTAAAGAAATCTTCCCAGCAATGGTAGGGATGAAATGGATGTTTTAGAATGAAGATTCCTGGATCAGGTCTGGCAGAAAAGGGGATAGTTATGGGCAGACACACAAATGCAGAGATGAACATCAGTAAAGGACAGGAGCAGAGGAGGAGGGTGGGTCAAGCTCAGGCGAATGAGGCAAGAGAGGGTCATCTGAGCCTTGCCATTTGCGCTACCATTCTGTCCCCAATTCAGAAAACAATTGTTTTTAATACATCTATGACATCCCTTGATTTGTTTTAGTCGATATCTGTATCCCTGTTATTGTTTTAAATGCACTGGGGATAATTTTAAACTAATCTTCTAATCTTTTTCCAGAGCCCTCATCAATAACAACTGAAAGGATGATTAAAATAATGCTCCATGTAGAACAAACTAAGTCAAAATTACTGTGGGGAGTAAATTACTCTAACAGAGATAGAATGTCAATGCCATCATTTGTAAAAGATTTGTTGCCAAATTCTAGCTCAATTCAAAAGTGTGCTTGGGGTATAGCCCAGTCTTTGCCAGACTTGTCTGGGGAGAAAAAGAGATAGATGGGCCTGGACTTTGGTTTCCATTGATCCACCTGTGTTGTCGGAAAGACACGGATGGGAGAAGGAACGAAGGTGCCAACAGAAGAGGGAACCCTAGCCCTTCCCCAACTTCAGTTCTGCTTCATAAACCCAGTCACCCTCCTCGTTCAACTCAACCCTTACCTCTGATTGTACCCTCAATCAAGAGCACGGAGCTGTTGAAAAGGGAGCTAGTGCGGAGAGAAAAACATCACACATCATGTACAGGGCTGGCCTCCATCCATGACTGTAGTCAGGCTAGGAATGACTTCAAGGCAGGATGCCAGCAGACATTTTTCACCTCAGACTCTCAAGCCCCAGCCAGAGAACAGCCATCAGTCAGCACCCAGGAAGTGGATCTCCATTGATGGAGACACACAGCAGCAGAGCAAGGTGGAGAATAAACACCAAGAGAGTCCTTAGAAATTAGATGTTTCATTCACCTAAATGTGCAGAGTGGCCCAGAGATGCTTGACCATTTGCCCAGAGCCACATGAGTTAAGGCCAGACAGCCTAATTGAGAGCTAGATTCCTGCTGACCTTGCTCAAAATTCCAGCTTGATTTTTCAGGCTTATTATACCTCCTATTTTGGTCCCAAGTTGTTATTTTATTTCTATTTATTATTTTCTTACATCTTTATTCATGTTGGATAGGATTTGATATATCCACTCCAGTATAGTATTCATAGTTCTCCCACCACCATCAAGCTGTTTGAAAGTTAGACACCCTCCCTGCCCTAGCAAACAATTTGGTATCTCTTAGTGAGACCAAGGGCCTCAATCTGGCCGGTCCTAACAGACTGACTATAGTAAGTGGCTACGACTATTAACCAGAGTTGGAAGGAGCAAGGAGTACCTACTAAGAAAGCTTCTGCCAGGAACAGGGTGCCTCACCTCTGCCAGCAGGGAGGAGCAGGGCACCACGGTTGCCCATTGTGGAGCTCAGGTCCCTTCGTGCTACATTCTGGGATTATGGGCACAGGTTCAGCTCATCACTCCTCTCCCACTGGACCCAGGAAGCCAAGACATAGGTCCTGACCAATTCTTCTCTATACCCTGGTAGATGAAGAATCTTGCATAACAGCAAATGATCCCAGTCTCCTATGAGGTCCCCCACAAGGAGGGCAGGCAAACCTCCTTGAGAGGTGAGTAGGTGAGTGAGGTGAGACCACTTACTCACTCACTGTTGAATACCAGAGAGTGTTATGTGTTGGTGAGGGGAGGGAGGGTACAGACTGGAAGATCTAAGGAGGGTAGACTGAGTGGGAGGGCAGGGTGGGAGGTAGGCTCCCAGCAACAAAATCAGAAATCAATTTCAATGCAAGTAAGTTGGAAAGAAGAGTGTCAACATAGAGACCACCACCCCAGCCAGTGCTTAGAGATTCCCTACAAACAGGACAGAATAATGGAGTAAATAATGATCAGCAGCAGATTACGAAGAGCTTCAGTCTCCCCCAACCAGCTGGTCTTTCTCAAAGTTGCAAAAGGAGCCTGATGGGTTGCAGACAAGTCCCAACAAAGGCATGAGTTGTTCCCCCAAGTATTTGCTGAGCACCTGATACTGGTGGGAATTAATAAACCTCTAAATCAAGACATTTCTTCCAGTGAAGGGAGCAGCAATACAAACTTGAACTGCAAATAGATGTTTCAGGGACAACCTGGTCAGAGGAAAGTGATATGTAATACTACAAGATAGTCACTGCTGTCTAAGAAAAAGTTCACAGGGTGAATGAGGATACAGGAAGACCAATACCAGAAATGAAGGACCAGCTATGAAGACAAGTGGCACTGGGTGGCCAGTGAGTTATGAAGACTGGTGAGTGAAGGGAATTCAGTGAAAAGAGAACTGTGCTATGGTGAGGTTGGATGAAGGACCTAATGTATGTACGATACCTACTACATTGTGCATGCCCACACATAAGACTTTTTCTCACAAACCAGAAAGACATCATAACATCTCAACTCATGTTTTTCACTTTAGCAATTAAAAGCATTTGGGAAGTTTTGATTCCAGATGGTCAGACCCCACTCCAGATGAATTTAACCAGACTCTTCACAGCTGAAACCCAGGTATGAGCACTCCCTACCACTCTAAAATGATTCCAAAGCACAACCAGGAATGAGAATCATCACCTAGATTCCTAGTCTAGCACAGAAAAGATGTGGCCAGAGCACCTTCATTATTATCTTGAAAGAGCCTAAAATTAGATCTCCTCAAATATTTGACTTCTATAAAAATTTCTGGAGAAGCTACTATCACCTCCACGATCCTTCCCCATTTCTCTACCTACTAAACAACCCTCTCCTCTCAGTCTCCTTCAGCTTGTCCTCAGGAAAGACTAACTAGGCTATAGCTCATCTGCATTGCAATTAGAAATTGAACTTTTGCTTCAACAATGGATCTTCTTGGCACTGAGATCTATTACACAACCCATATGTCAGAAAGCCTTCCATTTTGCCCTATAAATCACCCCAAGGAGGTGACTAGCCAGAATCCAATCCACTGTCCTATTCTAGTAGTTTTTCTTCTAGACAGACAACATGAGATCTGAACTGCTGATTTCACCCAGGTGTTTCCAGGATGGGAGAACCTACGCTAAGGCAGCTAAAATGCTGACTTGACTTCATGGAGACTAATTCTAAGTGCCAAAGAGCAATCCCTCTGACCATATCACATACTCAGACCTAATACATGTGCTAAGCACTTTTCATCATCTCATCCATTCTCACCAGAATGCGGTGAGTGCTTCCATCTAACATATATTATAGATGAAGAAGTGAATACTTAGAGAGGTCATTTAAATGATCTAACTACAAGTAAATCATGTGGATAAATGAAGAGTTGAACCCAGGTTATACCAATGCCAACATCTTTTAAGGCCCTGGCTGAGCATCTTCCTACTTTTGACTGAGTAGGGACACAGCGTGCCAGTCACTGATAGCCTAGTGATCCTGCTGTTAACTGACAGGAGCTGTGGGTTTGAATAGAATTGATTATAGTGACCAGATCACTTTAATCATTCCCACTTCTGGGGAAACAATCCAAAGGATAATCTTGCTTAATTTTGTGGTAAAAGTATAGCAGGAAACTATTCCTCAGAAGTTTTAAAGGAAAATACATGAATAAAAAGAGGAATGAGCTGGGTTAGAGAACCAACAAGAGGTGTCAAGCTCCCCAAAATTAACAACAGGGGGGAAACATTCCCACCTTGAGACCTGAATAGGTGAAGGCACAAGTGGTACGACTGTAGTTTGTTGAAGGAGGGGACAGCCACCAGTGGGAGCTGTGGGCCAAGGATGCAACTATGTCCAGCCAGGAGTGTCCTAGTAAGAAAGCCTTTGCTTCCTTCTGCCCATACTTCCAGTTCCTGCTGGGGCCTCCCTCTGTCAGAACCAGTGAGAAGAAATACAGCTCCCCAAAAAGGACAAGGCAACCCAGAAAGGTTAGTCATCTGGAAAATAGAATAGATCATGAAAGTGGGTGAATGAACCTGGGTTAGGAGCAGGGAAAAGAGGTGGACAACAGACCACAAAAAGAAGAAAATGTGGTTTCACTGGATGGTCTGCCCCAGTAAAGGGATCCATAGTAAAGGAAATCTTCACTTCTCAAAAAGGATTTCTTTATATACCTTTCCTAAGAAGAGTAACAGGGGTACAAGGTACTCACTGCAAGTCTATGCTGTACAGGGGTGGTGAGAGCAGGAGACATATCTGTGTATTTTGCATCCATTTATTAGAAATGAAGTGTTCTCTAAAATAAATAATAAAATGAAATGAAAAATTCACTTGAATTTGCAAAACTTCACTGTGCACAAAAATACAGCAGCACATCATGTGCTAAAGTGTTAATGGGAAACCTAGAGGCACTAGTTTTTTTTTAAGTTTTATTGTCATTTTATGCTTCTTTTATTAAAAAGGAAAATAAAAGATAGCCATGGTGGCTGCCAAATATTTCTTTCCCAAGTGAGGACCCTAAGAACTGAACTTGTGGCCCTCACTCACTCTCTCTTCCTCCTTACTTCCCACCCCACTCCCAACCTACCCCAAGGAAAGCCAGTCAGCAAAATAGATAATTTCATTTCATTTTTTCTTACACTCTCCTTTCAGCAACTCTAAATGTCCCTCCTTTGAGCACTGTAGGCTTGTTGTTTTTCACTGATTTATGTGGAATTGGGGAGCTTTGTCAGTTTAATTAAGAAAAAATTACACTGTTGTATATGCCTGTCAACTTAATTTTCAAGATTTGTCTTGTTTTACATTGCAAACTTTGGGGACAATTTGTTCTATCTTTAGTCAACACTTGGAAATTTGTTTTGGTGTTCTTTTTTTTTTTTCCCTTCTGTTTTAACCTTTTACTCCTTTGCTTCTAAGCCTACTGTGGACAAATATGCTTCATATTCCTCCTTGTTTTATAACCCGTTCTATCATGTTTATATTGACTTTACTTTGAAGAAAAAGATGAACTATGCTTTTATTAGAGGAATCAGTTTTGACATAAAATAGTTCAAAGAGTAGTGACCAAAGAGTGAAATAATCTGGCATTAGTGCTGGCTACCCCAATTTTCTGGGTGACCTTTGTTAGTAGGACAGTCCATGGCTGCTCTTCTGTAAATCATGATGTTCTATCATGTCCAAAAGGCTTGTGATAGTATAATACACTGATTTTCCCTAAGTTATAATGCTTGAATTCTAGCCAGTAAGAAAGAGAAGGAAGAGGAAAAAATCCCTTCCTCACTGTGACATGTGGTCACGCACATCCCATTTGCCAGAATTTAGCCACCTGGTCTCACTGAGCTGCAAAGGGCATGGAAAATGGAATCTTTATTCAGGGAAATCAATGGGCTCTGCAAAAAGTCAGGAGTTCTATTTCTCTAAAAGAAAGAAGAAAAGGATACCAGGAATACCCAAAGGTCTCTGTCACCAAGAAAAAGTGGAATTGCCTGTTTTCTCCCTTAAGAAAGGATGGTAGCATATGCCTTTGTGCCACTTGGAGACCCAGATTCTCCAAATACCCAAGATCTTCTTGGGGGTCATCACTTCAGTTGTTTAGACTCTCTTTCCAAATAATGTTCTATCTAGTCAGAACTCTGGCAAAGACATCAACCCAACTGTTATTGCAACCCAACACCTGTAAAACCTATCTCTGTTTCATTTTCAACATTCCTAACCCTGTAGAGTTAACACATAATATAAATTTCTTTCATCATGATCACAAGAAGCTATCAGATTTCATTCTCTGCTTCATAGTGATAATTATAAGCTATGAACTTATCACAAGAGTTGTCAGGAAAAATCACCCTGATCCAGTCTCTCCATTTACCATCCCCCTTGCCTGAGTCTATGACAGGAGCTCTCCTATACCTTCCCTCCAGAGCTTCACCTTCAAAGAGTATGTGCTCCCAAAAGCAGTGTTGGTAACTTCAGCAGCTCCTTCACTGCTCAATAGCATGAGTAATTGTTACCAACCTGAAAATAGAGAGGAGGAAGTCTCACTTCCTTTTGCCCTCTCAAGGCTCAATAACCAATAGTTCATGGCTTACAACCACCTGACTAGTAGTAACTTTGACTTCAGTCAAGGTATTATAAAGGAGGTAGAGAGGAAATATCCTTTAAGGTTCATGCAATTAACCCCTAAACACTGCCTTATATATACTGTTTTATGCTGTCACTTTCTGACCTCCAAGTCACCCTTCTTTCTCTGAAGATTTGGACAAGAGTGGTTCTCCTGAAATGGATGCAAAATTGTGTATTGAATTACATATTGTCCTTGGAAGACTATACTTGTTATTTCATCTTCAAGGAATCATCTAATCTCTCCCAAAATATAGTTAAAAATAATTTCCTAGGTATTAAAATTACCCTTACTGTTTTCCACCTGTAAAATCACACATTTTATGGTCCTAGCCTCAATTCAATGCCTTCTATAGTTCCAGCTGCTTTTCTTAGCTCCTCAGCAGTTGGGTTTCCCTTATCTCATCAAAGTTTCCCCTTCTAACCTAAATTCCATCTTCGATTCTTTCAACAATTCTTTAACTATTTGTCAATCCATTCAATCAATATTTATTGAGCATCTAATATTTGTTAGGCATACAAAGGCAAATATTTCAGCAAATAAGATAGAAGAATAAGAGGTTCCTGTCCTAATAGGGATTATATTCTGATGAAAGGAGGAAAAAAAGAAAACAAATAAATTTGAACACTACCATGAAATCAAACAGAAACTAAAGAAAACTAGACAGACCTACTTTAAATAGTGTGGTAGACAAAATAATGTCCCCTGCCCCCAAAAGAAGTCTGTGCCTTCACCCCTGGAACCTGTGAATATGATGGGCTATAGGCCTAAGGAAAATTAGATTTCAAGTGGGATTAATATTGATATTAAGTTGATCCTAAAATGAGGAGATTTTCCCAGATCACCTGTTTAAGCCAATATCATCACAAAGGTCTTTAAAGTTGAAGAGGGACTTAGAAGAACAAAAGTGATGGAAGCAAGAGAAGGACTGGACCCACTGGTTGACTCTGAAGATGAAGGAAGTTTCATGAGCCAAGGAATTTAGGAGATGCAGTGTAGCCAGCCTATTCATGATGCCAATTGCTGTGCAAGCATCAGACTCACCAATGTGTATAGATTTTTTTTTACTGGTTCTCACAATTACACAGTTACACTGGGTAGGGCAGGGCCAGGCCAGGGCCAGGGCTGGGGTAGAGGCCAGGGTCAGGGCTGGGGTAAGGGGTGGAATGGCTGAGAGTCAAACCCCCAACCCCTCTGAAATCTTCACACTTTTCTCTGGTCTCCCTCTCTTATTCTCTTCTCTCTCCCATGCTCACTTGTTCTCTCTCTAATGTGCTCATGCTCTTGCTCCCTTCCTGGAGTGATGTCACCTTTTTAGCCTCACCTCCCAGGCCCAGGTGTGTCTAGTCATGCAAGCACAAACCAACTGGATCACACAATCATGGGGCAGACACTATGCCCCAGGTGCTAGTTATACAGACTAATGGAGGGGAAAAGTCTGACTAACTTACGCTGTAGATGGCCTATAAAATCAGAAAAAGAAAAGAAACACATTCCTCCCTGGGGCTTCCAGAAAAAACTTGATGCTGCCAACTTTGATTTGGAATTCTGAGCTCCAGAACTATTAGATAAACTATAAGTCTCTATATTTTAAGCCTGTACTTTTATGATGATTTGTTATAGCAGCAAAAGAAAACCAATATAGAGTGGACTTAAAGTCTTTCTAAGAAAATGACATTTAAAATAGATCCCAAAAATGAGTGGATGCTGAGATAAGTGGAGGAAAAGTGTTCCAGACAGAGGGAAGGGCTTAAGCAAAAACCTTAGGGTAAGAGAGGGCATGATGTGTTTGCAGAATTGAAAGTCAAACTATGTGGCTGAAGTTCAGAGACAGAGGTTGTAATTTTCAAACTGTAAGTTTTAGAAAAACAGGGCAAGATCCTGCAACTGAATTGCATATGAAATATTTCAAATTTTAGATTTTATTCTAAGTATGTTCCAGGTTGAAGTATGAGGTAAGGCATTCAGTTAAAAGTGAGGTTTAGAAAAGCACAAATTTCAAGAAACATGGGATAAGTTTGAATGAGTCCCTGCTGGGTGTAGGAAAGCAATCTACCAAGAAAACAGTAGGACCATCAGGCTGAGCAGAATGATCACCTAAAGTCATGGCCATATATTTTAAATAAACTAGTCAGTTAGAGCTATGTTTTTCCAGCTATGTTCAGCTGACTGCTATAGAGTTTCTTTCCATAGGCCCAGGACTCATAGCACTCTAAACAAATGAAGTCTTTTAATCCTCACAACACTACAAGGTAGATGCTTTGTCACTATCATCTCTAAGTTTTAGATGAGTGACTATAAAGATAAACATGGAATGTAGGTGGACCAAAGTAAAATGGATGGGGCAACAGGAGCTTGAGTAAGAGTGAAAATGGATAGAAAGAAGAAATAGAGAGAATTCAAAACTTGAAGTTATTGATGAGGCTGAAAATGAAGCAATAGACAGTATTAGGTGAATGAGTTAATTAGGCTTTTTTTACACCACTAGTCTCTGCAGATACCACTGTGGTCTTGATTGTGGTGATGTAAGAGGCACTTAAGAGCATGAGTTCAAGGCACATATATTTGTAATTATGGACACGTGTGCCCCAAGAACATAGGTGTACACATGCCTGCTTCTTTTAGCCTAGAAGCAGGCCTAAAAGCAGGGGCCACAACACTACTATGATTACAATTACCAAAGCCAGACAGTACAGAGAAAGTAGAAAGGTTCATGGGGGCTTGGGGAGTTCCTGCTTACCTGTCAGCTCCCCCTTCCCCTGGTCCAGCCTTCCCTGCTTGCCATAAAATTGGCCCAGCCTCCCTGCTTGCTGTGCCTGTGTTCTTAGTTTCCTCAGAGCATTAAATCCTGTAAAATCCACCAAGGGCTCTCAGAGCCTCATTACCCATCTGCTCTGATCAATACAGGACCTATCCTGTGTGTGGGTTTGCCTGTCCAGCAGGCAGGAACACCGAAAGGACAGGAAGTAATGCTGGGGAGTTAACTACATCAAAACGGGAGAGATGAACACAAGGAAATATGGTGGCAGTTCATGGGTAATATGGTGATGGGAGAGCTGTGGGACTGCAAAAATGTAAGAAAAAAAGGAATCCATTTTTAAAATAATACTTTTGTATTGGGGGAAAATAGATATTTGAAATTAAGATTTCACCTATGATGGTGGTTTCTGGGGGTCATGGGGTCCAAGGTATGACCTTGGGATTTGGGGGGTTGAGAAGACAATTAAATGACCACTACAGATGAACAGGTCTATATACTCAAGTTCTCAGCCTCAGAGAATTCATTCATGCAGATGATGAAGTCACTGAAAATTATATCAGGAACCAGGACTATAAGCCAGCTGCTAAAGCTAATGAAGAGAGAAGGTAAAGAAATCATTCTGCAATAAACCATTCTGGGGAAAGAGTAGGGAGCTGGGTGGCTAAACTCTTAAACATAGTTTAATGTTGGTTGGTTGGTTGGTTGGTTGGTTGGTTGGTTGGTTGGTTGGTTGGTTCTTTGGTTCTTTGGTTTTTTTTTGTTTGTAACAGAGAAAGTAATTATGGCCTAGAAGCAAGAAGGATACTAACCTATCTCCTTAGCCTGAGGTACGTAAGATGTGGAATAAAACAGCTTCCACCCCAAAGACACTCTTAGGTGTGTGTTTTAGTTTTACTGATGTCCTCAAGCTTGGAAACACGTTAGAATCACTTGGCCCGGTGCTCAGACCATATCCTCAGACCAATTAAATCAGAATCTCTCTGGCACCAGAACTTTTTAAGCCTATAAGAAGCCAAGTTATGCTTAATAAGTTAAAAAGGTAAAAATACAAACATTTTTTAAGTTGAAACTGAGTGTATAGGATAAGAGTTTGCAAATCTCAGTAAAGAACCAGGTAATAAGTAGTTTGGATCTCTGTCACAATTACTCCATCTCTGTCATCGAAGCACAAAGCAGTACTAGTGATACAAAGACAGATGAACACAGCTGTACAACAGAATGTATTTATAGGCATTAAAACTCAAACTTCACATAATTTCCATACAACTAATGTTCACATTTGCTTCTTTCATTGTGAGTAATTTCAGAGCTTTTTGGTGGTTCCCAGTTATAATACCCTGACTTACAACTCCAGAGATGGGTAGAGTGCCCTTGATTCCTCTGTTGCTGCCTCTCCCTACACCTCAGATTTCTCTGTTCTCACTATCCAGCCATACTGTGTACCACAGATTGCCCTGTAGTCTACCTGGACAGAAGACAAAACAGGATTAGGCATGTTTACTCTCCTGCATGACCAGTATCTGGTCCACCTTCCTTTTGTACTGACAAATTATGGAAGTACAGAACAATCACAACATCCTGTACCCCCACCCCACCCCCATCCTTGCCAAAGAATCTTGTTCTTTATATCTAGGAGCAAATCCAAGTCCATGGTGTCCATCAATTACTGGGAACCAACACCAAATATTTCAGAAAGTCTTACAGAAACCCCTACCCCTAGATTTAAGATATTAAGATGTTATTTTAGTGATGAAAAATATTAGCTACTTTCAATTAAAACTACAAGTCACTGTGACTTTTTACATAGAATTTGTAATCAATAGGAGATGGAAAGGAATGATAAGCAAATCTGCTTCTTAAAGTCCTTCAAAGTTCCAGGATAAATGACGCCCTGATATCTTCCACACGTTGCTTCCAAGATTGCTCTGGATATCAATATTTTGTTAGCAAATAAAAGAGGATATTGGAGGTTGTATGGGGATCATATCTGAGAGTGAGTGTTCATACTTTCACTCCCATTCTACTGACCAGAACTCAGTCACATTATCATATCTACTTATAAGAGAAATAGAAATGTAGACTAGTTTGAGCGAGTAGAAAGGAGGTTAGGGTATAGGTAGCCAGTCTTTGCCACAAAGGAGAAGGTGGCTTCTATTTGGAAAAGAAAGAGGTGATACAAGAAAATGACTCACCTCAGAATCAGGACACCCAGGTCCTAGACAAGCTAGTTCCTCTCTCTGTGACGGTACTTCCTCCTCTGTAAAATAAGGGACTGGACTAGTGGATACCTAGATCCAAGTTCTCACATTCTGTGGATCTAGAACCCTGCATCGGACAAATGGTACAGAGTCATCACTCAAAGGCAGTTATACAATGGCTGAGGAAAGGGAAGGTAATCAGATCACGTGCAGAGAGCTAGTGCTCTCAAAGGCTTTCTTCAAAACTGAAATTCAGGGCTTTTCTAGGCAAGCAGTACACATGGGAGCTGAGACCAGCCGGTTCAAAGTATATGTACAGCCCCACACCTTCTCACCTGATACTCCCAATTTCACCTAAATCACCTTCTTTCTCACCTGGATTATTGCTCTAGCCACTACACTGATCTCCCTCTATGCAGGTTCTTTAAAAGTTTTAAGCTGTTGGATTGCTATTACATTACTCCAAATGATACTTATTTCAATTCAATTCTAAAAGCAATTACAGAGTATACCATTTGTATTTCTCCCACCACTCAAACTTGGAATACTTGCCTACTCCCTCTCATCTCAATCTCTCATACCCTGCTTTCAGTTCACCACCCAAACCATTCCACTCACCCTATGAAATAAATCCTAGCAAAGGTTATCTTTCCCTGCTCTTAAATGCTACCCTTATTATTTGTCATATGTCGGTGTGTTCCTGTATGAGAACCTATTTATGAGTGTGCTTCATATCTTCTCTACTAAATTTCAAGTTCCCTGAGGGATGAGAGCATAAATTACACATTTGCATTTGCATCATACAATGTGTTTAATTATTTATTGAATGAATGAATGGCTTTATGACTATGGAGAATTGTTAAGAAGCGGTAGCCAACCAGCCCTGTTGGAAACAGCAGACAGCAGGAGTCAGCTTGGCAAGGGCATTGTTTTCTAACTGTTTTTCTCCAAGTTCACTTGTGGTTGTGCTAAACAATCTGTAGGAAGAACTGTAGGTGTGACTCCTCAGCCAAGATAATGATTGCACCGGGGTCCAATTCAATTCAGTTTTGCCCAGGGGCAGCATTAGGAAACGAGTTAAATGAGAGATCATATTCTGTCAAATCGGGAGAAAATGGCTGGGCGCCTGCCAAATGAGAAACTGCAGCTGGACAGGCATTTTTCTCTTTCTCTCTTTTAAATGTGAAGCCCGTGTGCTCTGAACTAAAACAGACCAGGGAGATGAGGAGTTATTTGAAGAATTCAATCAACGTGGACAAGAGTTCTGCTAAATTCAGACAAAATAAGCATTTCCCCCTCAGTGGCAGAGAATTATGGGCTCATTCTAAGAATCCATCTTTCAGCCTCCATTTCCCTTTGGCCTGTCTGAATCAATGGCCAAAATCTGGGTTGCAGTCAGTTAGCTTAGCTGAGCGGAACCCAGAGTTTATATCATGTCAGCTATGGGTCTGGTACTCCTGTAGTCCATTAGTTACATTTCCTCCACAAATTCATATCAGGCCACCAACCACAGATTGACAGCCTTTCACCTGCACAAGCCAGTGCAGGTGAGGCCAGGCACAAAGTTACCCTTGGGACTAAAGAAGCAGCTCAGATTCAAATGGTGCATTCTATTAGCATCCTACTAGTTGCTGTAACTACTACTACAACCACTACTGTCACTGCTACTAGTACTACTACTACTGCTACTGCTGATGCTACTGCTGCTACTCCTGCTGCTGCTGCTACTGATATTAATACTACCACTGCTACTACCACTGAAAACTGAGGCAGCTGGGTGAAAATTTTCATTCCCACCATAAATATATAACTCTTCCCTGTTTGAAAACCTCCCCTGCTTTTCCATGACTGTAGCTGTGGCTATGGAACCACATTATTGCACCCTCTAAGGGCCTTCTGTGCTACATAGGGCCTGCCTCGGCTCCTCTCAGCTCCCTCCTGCCTGTCCACACTTACCACTGCTGTTTCAAGCTGACATGAACCATTCTTGACATCTGAAGATGTTACAAAGTCACACATACTACCCCTACCCATGTTGGTCCCTCTGCCTGGAAAACGAGGCTCAGCTCTGCTCCCAGGCACCCAGGCAAAGTTGGCTGCCCCCCACCAGCTTTGCCATCGCTTCTGAGTGAGATGGTCCTCCTCTATTGCCGAGGCTTCCTCACTTAGTGCTGACTGTTCCCTCAGCTCACTGGCAGTGAAAGCTACAGTCCTCACAAAAGATCCAGAGACCTGTGTATTTCGGCCACATGTTACAATGCTGGGCTGCAACCTTGTCACTAGTTACACGGCTCTTCTCCTCTCTAATAACACAGGCTAGCTCTTACCGGGACCTTTGTTCTGGCTCTTTCATTTGTCAGAGTATCTTTCGCCCAAGCAATTCCCGATACTTCCTCATTCACCCATGAGTGGGGCCTTTTCTGAAATATATGTTATTTCCACTTATAATATAGTCCAAATTTCTATTCCATTATCCTTTATCCCCTTTACCTGTATCTACTTGAAAGCATTTCTCCACCTCTGACAGACTGTATATTTTAGCTATTTTTAAATATTCTGTCTTTTGAAGGACAGAATGAATGAGTGAATTTTTATAGCCCTGTTTCCTCCAACCCAAAACCCAGGGCAGAATTAGCCTGGGGAACACAGCACTGGCAGTGGAATTATCTGGTCCCCTCTGCTGCTTAGAAAATCCTACAGTGTTAGCCAGATCCATTTTGTTTTCCTAGGCCAAGACAAAGACAGGAAAACAAAGGAAAGTCATAAATTGGGTCTAGATGATCTCTCAAAGCAAGAGGATCCTGAACAAGTACTGTCAAGGGCAAAGGTTATGACCAAGGGACAAAGAGCCAGGAAAGATGAAAGCAAATCAGGGCTAAGGAGTTGAAACAGGCCCAGGAGAAGGCTGTGTGAGGAAATCACAAAAATGACAGGTTTTCTATGTACCTGGGAATGAATTTCATGGGTAGATTAGAGTTGAGAAAGATAATATTCACCACATAAATGAATAATCAGATGGGAAAACTGGGGATAATCCCAAGTTCCTGCCTTTCTGGGTCCTCCCTTAAGCAAGCTGCCTGCATGGGAGCTGTGATCCCACCCCAAGAGGTGCAGGTGCCTTGCCAGTACCAGCCTCCAATCAACATGAGTCCAGGTAGAAAGCAGTAAGTGTTCATACCAAGCTGTTCATCTTTTTTTCCTGGGATAGAAATGAACATTCCCAACAGATTCCTTGGCAGACCTGTTCCATTTGATAAATGAAGCACAGACTTCAAGTTCATTGTCTGCAATCCTGGCCCCAGCAGGAGGCAAGTCCCCTTTGTGGTTGCACTAACAGGTACAAAGCAGAGCCTGAGACAAACTGCTATTCCACCTGGAAAGGGCAAGCATGCACACCAGGCAGTGCTAGGGCTGGCTCAAGCACAGAAAAACTACATGTTGGAAAAACTTTTTAAATTAGCATCAACTAGCTTAGAAAGTGAAGTCTCAAGTACATTTGACTCTAAAAGTCGGGGGTAAGTTGGGCAAGCACTAAGAGGTTCAGCACGAGGCTCTCTACCCCTAAATATGTTGGAAAGAAGGAGAAAGAAGGAAGGAAGCAGGATCAAGGAGAGACCATTTGTTCCTCTCAAGCCTTTCCATGCCATTCCTTTCCTTCCACCATGAGAAATTGTTCTCTCAGAGTGGAACCAGCACTGGGTTTGAGTGCCAGTATTTTCAGAAGTGCTTTTTGAAAAAGGGGACTTAAAGGTGTATTAAATGAATACTGTATATTAAATGAATGTGTATTAGGTGAATTAAATGTGTATTAAATGGGTACTAATTAAACACAAAGATTAAAATAATACAGATATAGACTTTGATATCACATTCACTTAAGCATCAAGAGTCATATATAAAGATATAAATAAAATTAGAAAAATATAAATAGTTTAAAATGGAACATTGTCCCTCATGCTCCCCTCTCTTGAAACACATTCCTCTTCCTAAAGGTAACCACTGATGCCAGTGAAGGTCTTCCTTCAAGCCATTTATTAATTAATAATTTTATATCAATATACATTATTTGTTTTTTCCATTAATGGGATTATTGTACCTATTACTCAGAATTATAATTATGGGTCAATCAAGAGCATTATCTCAATTTAAATTTCAATTTTAAAAGATATTAAGAAACCAACCCCCTTAAGTCTTTACCATAACCCATTCCAACCAAAACTGCATAAGAGACCAACTTGCTCCCACTCGCCCATGAGGAATATCAAAACTTTTAAATGTTTGTCAGTCTGGTAAGTGAGAATTGATAATTTTGCTTTATTTCTAGCTCCATTATTACTAGTGAGATAGACCATCTTTTTATGTTTATCATCTTTTCATATTTCATTTGCATATCTTATTCTGTAAATTGTCTGCTATTACTCTCTATCCACTTTTTAGTGAGATTTTCCCCCCTCTTAAAAAGTAGAACTTTGTTTTTATAACCACCTTTCTCTTCTAAATAAATACATTTCATCTGCCCTACTTAACTATAAGCTCATGAATGGATATGTTATTGCTGATGTGCTATTTCTATTTTTATCCTTGCTACTATGAGTTACTGGTTTCCTTCTATGTGTATGTCAAATATAGTGCATTTCCCCAGCATTTATCCCCAGGGCAGATGAAATGAATTTGTTTAGAAGCACAGATGCAAACACTGCGCATGTTCCAGGCATGGATGCAGACAGAGCTGGCTAAATAGACAGGAGGAGGTTTGGACTCAAGCCTTATCTCTGCCAACGGGAAACTTAATCAGATCTCATTTCTCTAGTCAGTGCCCTTGCTTCATCCTCTTAACCAATTGTAAGAGTTACTTTTAGGGTATCTACTTTATACAAACAAAAGTTTCAATAATACAGGTCCACTTGCCTAAAAAAGCATTCGACATTCAACTTTACATAAGTGTCTGTCACACATGCTCAACCCTCAAATTCTGTATTTTGTTACTACAGCTAAATTCTACATAATTACTTGCAGACTCATCTTTTGGCTAAGAAGTTTGAGGAAAAACTTGAAAGCAGTAACTAAGTCATAGAGTATCATGAAAAATATTCTTACGTGGTTTTTGTTCCTGGAAAGACACTATCTACTTTATTGTTTCATATGTAGTATATAATATTTGTAAAACTGAAGAGCACTCCTTTAGATATTAAGGGATCAATTGTCCTCAAATTTATAGTTTAGTCACGCAAATAATAGGTCAATTCCTATGATTTAACAATTTGAATTTTCCCCTAAACATTCAAACACTGACATAAAATTTTTTACTCAAACTCTCATATACATTTATTTATAATCACAAATCTAATTTGTCATATTTTCATACATGCTTTAGACATTCTAGAGGTAGATAATTCCTTACAAAATATCACAGATATAACGAAATTTATATTTACTCAAGATATATTTATTGGGACAGAATCCCATTCATCTTGATTCACGGTGATTTTAGTGCTGCCTCCATCTTAAATTAAAACTCCCTTTAGTGCCAACAGTCTTAATTTAAATTTGGTATCTTCAGGAGTAATGATAGCAAGTCCATTCCTACTTCTCAAAAAATAAATCTTGGACTAGTCAATTGAATTTGCAGGCTTCATATTATTGCTCATTGGGGGTTTGGAGTAGGGGGCAAGGTAAGGATTTCTGTTTGTTTTAACTTGGTTTGGTTTTTTGATTTTGTCTGGCATGGGATTTGGTTAAGCCATTTTAGGAAGTAAACTTCCTTTGTCATATCAGCAAGACTCTAAGATCACACTTTTCACACCGGTTTTAGGGAACCCCTGGAATAATGCTCTACACTTTTTAAATTTCAGCATGAATCTTTGTCCTATTGGTACAGTGACCTGGCATGTTCTCATTACTTGAAAAGCTTATTCCTAATTACTATATTATTATGATTAGTAAGGCCAGCTAAGGGTTCTGTTTCCTAGGAGATGAGAGATTGAGTCTGTGAAATTACCGTTCCTCTGTTGCACATGTGGACAATTGAAATCTTGCCCACACACGTTAGTTGCTGTGGGTCATCATTGTACCAATTAAATCTTGCACCTTCTTTTCATGTCATTTTTATGAGACAATATTGACCAGCTATTCCTGTTCTTAGCAGTTTTTACTATTTTTCCCAAAGACTGCTTGGGAGTACATTTTAAACACCTCTCTAAGATACTGCAGGAACAAACACATATTTAATAGAAGAAACAAAATACCTGCATGTGTTACCATCCCTAAGATATTTTGATGTTCAAACTGATAACAGCTAGATTCCATAATCTGGATTCCTTGTTCTCATAGTGTCACCTGAGACCCTTGAAAGTATGTTTTTCGCAGCCACCATAGAATACTTTTAGATTTTCCTGTGCCAAGATGTAGTTATTTTTCCAGAGAACACTGGTTCTTACCACAATAACTGGGGAAAATAGGAAGGTGTGTGAGCGCCCACAGTGGCTCAACTGACTGCTTCCATTCCAGGTGATAGTATTAGAAAATCATGAGTGCAAGATGATTTCTCTTACTTACACATTATGTTGCTATCCCCTACTTTTCTCAGAGATGAATTTCTATTGCCTTAGCAATAAAAATCCTTCCAAGACTGAATAAAATATTTATTTCACATGGGTTTTTTTTGAACCACATTAAATAACTGAAAGAAATTCTGCAAAGAAGTATGACTTCCTAGCATGCTGTTGTCGCTGATGTAAGGCTGATATCTGTCTCCTCACCACCAACCTCACATCACCTCTTCCTTACAGTCTACAGTCAGAATCATTCCATCAAATAACTAATCTTCCACTGGGATGTAGTAAAAGCAACAGGATCAGTTCTCATCTTAGAAAAATTGTGACACCATCCAAATTTGTCTTCAGTGTCTGTAGGTGACCCTCCTTCTCTCTTCTTCACCTTCATTCTACTCCATGGAATTTAATCCCACTACAGAGACTCAAGGGAATTGCTCTTACCCCCATGGCCAGAATTTTCCTGTCCCATCTTCTTCTAGCATCCAAATGTATTGTTTTAGGGTTCCATTCCCTTTTAGTTTTTTTAAAAAGATTTTTAAAAGGATTTTTTGGTTGACAAACAAAATATTGCATATGTATAGTGTGCAATTTGTTAAATTTTGACATAAACCTATATTTATGAACCATCCCTGATATCAAGATAATGAGCACATTCATCATTAGTTTCCTCCTGCCTTTCCATTGCTTTTTCTCACATGTTCCTAACTCTTTTAAAGAGACAATTTACAGATTTGCTCTCTGTCACTATAACAAAGTTTGCATTTTCTAGAACTTTTTATTAATGTTATACAATATGTACTATATTTTACTGGCTGTCTTCAAGACCATTGAAATCCCATTCATGCTGTTGTATTACAACAGTAATTCTACAAGAAGTATTCCACAATTTCTTTGCCCATTCACCTGTTGATATCTATTGGGTTGTTTCCCAGTTTGGGATTGCTACAAATAGCATTGACATGAACTTGAATACAGTCTTTGTGTAAATATCATTTCTCTTGAGTAAATATATAGGAATGGAATGGCTGGGTCATATGATAAATGTCTGTATAACTTCAAGAAAATGCCAAACTTTTCCAAAATGATTGCATCACCTTACATTCTTGTGATAAACTGAGATTTTTCTCCACATTCTCATGGTCAGTCTCTAGTTTTACGCATTTTAACAGGTATACAGTACTCTTCTCATTGGAATTGGAATTTGCATTTACCTAATAATGTCAACCAATTTTTATATGTTAATTATAGATTGTTTATTTGAATCTTTTATCCATTCTTTTATGGCACTGAGTTGGAAGAGTTTTGCATTTTGAAAGCTAATTATATATTCTGGATATATCTTTAGCATATGTCGATTTACAAATATTTTACTTTAGCCTGCAATATCTTTTCTCCTAACTCCCTTTTAGTTTTTATGATCACCTTAGCACATAGACATGGACAATGAAAAGTTACATTCCTAAGAATACAAAGCAATCTGACAGGAAATGAAGGGGAGGGGATTTCTTGCCACACAACTCCATGATGAGTGAGTGATCAACTTGTTTTTTATTTAGGGCTAACACTAGGAATTTGACCCTCAAAAGGGCAAGGGAATGATCCATAATAACCATTACAAAGATGATGAAGAGAAGGATGACAGGATATGAGATTAGAGTGGTAGCCCCCCCTTCTCTATACAACCTGTGGTAGCATTTTATGTAATGCACAGATGTTTGAACTTTATTACCTCAGAATTGATTCTAATACAGATTTTTTAATGGCTGTTATAGGCAGATTTATATTTTAGAAATATTACTTTGAGTGCTGTGTGGAGAATGGGCTTGGATGATCCTGTGTAGGGCAGTAATCTCAGCTAGAAATCATGAGAGCTAAATTTACAACACAACCAAAAGAGAGAGTCAGTTAGATTTGGAAATGAATTGGATATGGGGGAACAGAAGGGAAAAGTCAAGGATATTTCTGATGAGTTTCTGCCAGGATAGTGGCCCCATTCACTATATCAGGGGTAGGTAAAGAGGTATAGGTCTAAGGAGAAAAGGCAGATATAGGTTTGGAGCTCTTGATGAATAACCTATGAACTGTGACACAGAAATGAAATCACATCTAGAGATATGGATTTAGAAGCCTCCCACCCACTGGGCAGCACAAAACTGCTTAGGAGAGGACTGTCATATTTTTTTAATGAATGTTAAAATGTAATATACAAGGATTAAAATTCCCAATTTCACTTCTAAGTGCCAAGACAGTTAAAGATAAAGGGAAAATAGAACCAGTAATAATAATCACACTAAACACAGTTTTTCCATCTTCATTTGTTTAGGGAAAAGGTAGTTTTTCCTAGTATTTAAGCCTGGAAATTTTCACCTAAGGATCCTCATAAAAGGGCATTGTGTGATAAAGTCACCAACACCTTAGTTATGTTTCTTCATGAACTACAAGAAGAAGCAACTTTTATAAAGCTTCTCCTTGGAACATCCTCCCTGCTTCACCCCATGGTCCAGCTCAGTAAAAGCAGTTTACAAGAGACTGAAAAATATAGTCCAAGTACGCAGTTGTTTGATGGTATTTGATTGTCTAGCTTGAGCTGGGGATAAATTTTGAACTGCTAGAAGAACTGAGAGCCTTCCAACAATCCTCTAAGATTTTATTTCTTGCAATTGAGCATTTGATAAGAGCTGAACAACAGACTTCAAAGTCATGGTCTCTGGCAGGAACCTACAGTACAGATATCCCAGGGAAGTTCTGAATCCTTCAACAATCTACTGAGTGGGAACATTCTCTTCATGTGTCTTTTTCATAAGAAACATTCTCTTATGAAAATTAAAGAGTCGGGACAGGACTACAACTAGATAGAACCCACTCCCATCCCTCCCTTCTCCTGACGAGGGAATATCAGCTGGGCAGAACCAAGATTCTATCTGAGCAAATAATTCAGCAGATTGTCACATTCATATAAATGACTGAGAAAGCCTCCACTTTCATGCTGGCCACATTTCCTTGAAATCAAAATTCTAGTAACATTATGTTCATGTTAGATACTTATTTTTTGTGCCCTTGGGATGCTAAATAAGGAAGAATAGCAAAGAATGAGGTTAACAAAAATAGGGACAAAAACTGCCTAAGATGTAGCCAAATCAATTTAAAATGGAAAGGGTTATTGGAAAATGGGAAAGTAACTATTTGTCACTGAAAACTATAGAATAAGAAATCCTAACATAAGTTAGCTCGAATCACCCTGTTTGCCCCCTTGTCTTTGCAGGTGACACACATTCTGCTCTTCTTGGAAAGAAAGCTAAGCACAGAAGGCACTGGTCTTGATGGGCAGGGGACTTCAACAAGCTGGAACCAGAGTGCAGTTCTGAAAGCTAATTGGCCAGTGGTCTAAGTTGTATCTTTCAGTATGGTTTTATCAATAAAGTAAGCATCTTTATGATTTCTTAGAACTGGGTGAGGATAGAAGAGTATTATTTACTGACCCTGAGGACCTCGGTGTAGGGTAGGGATTAAAAAGGAGATGACAGATCTGATAGGCTTTAAATTCATCCCTACGAAGGCTCTGACAGACAAGCAGGATACAGCATCTGAAACCTTATTCAGCATCAAATCAGCAAGTAAGTCACTATCCAGCAAAGTAGGCAGGAGGGACACATGCATGTAGAGGTTCTCCTTCTTGATACAATCTGGAAAGTGAAGTCAGGATGTCCTCATTTCTGAAACTGCAATTCAAGGTAACTGGGCTACTATTTAGCAATGGACTTATTCTCCAGAATTCTCTTAGTTTCTGTTCTCAATGTTGGGCAGTAAGCTCCAGAATTCTTAAAAAAAAACTCCATCCACTGTTGAATAGGGTCAAAGGAAACGAGAGAAATTCTTCCAGCCAAAGTCAAGTATAAGTAGGTCCAAAAAGTCTTGCTGCTTCCTTCTGAAGGACAGGCTGCATCTCAGTCTCCACTTGACTCTCAGAGAAAATCACTTGATTGCATTGTCATGCTTGCCAGTTTTCTGGAAAATAATCTAAATCCTTTTTTGGCATCAATAACCCCAAGACTTCAAAGAAATTGGCTTTACTTCAGAAACTATTCCTAAGCCTACTCCATGTCATGTGGAAAACTATGACCAAACTCATCAACAAGCTATTCAGGATGGGATTACAAGCAAAAGAAATGGGCTTTGTGTAATGTGAGTAAAAAGAAAATATCCTGGAAATATTGGAAGGAAGACTATAAAATCAAACTTGGCATAGACAGACATGAGTCTTCAGATGATTTTGTTGCCAGTGGAGCCCCAGCCCCACAGCTGGAATGATAAATTTCAGCAGTTCCTCTGCACTAGATTCACTCTAATCATGATACAGAGTTCCAGGAGAAAGAGAAACCAATAAACGAAGCTTAGGTTCAATTCTCCTCTTGTTGTACATGGACTGTAAGAGGAAGGGGTAGAAACTGATCTTGGAGGGTCTCCACCAGCTGCTGTAATGGGAAGGAAGGTCCTGAAACTTACCTATCACAGCAGCACACAAATGAGGAAAGCAAATTCTCCAGAAGGAAAATTGAAAGGACAATATGTTTAGTTAGTGAACTAGGTCATGTAAAGAAAATAACACACAATGGTCATTGGTAAGTATGAAATGAATGGAATCAGCAATTTCAGTGGATTTCATGTGAGAAAGGAAGGAATGTGAGAGCTATCATCATTGATCAGAATGATTTAGGAAGGTTTCATGAAAGACTAGGGATTTCAACTTGACCTTGAGTGATGATTCTTAATTTAAGGTCTCTTAAGGGGTATGGACTGGATCTTCAGGGATCAATGAGCCCTTTGGGTATGCATTTTTCTGGGATGAAGTTTCATGACCTTCTTTGCATTCTCAGAGGGTGAATGAAAAAGCTATTAGTCATTACCTTACCAGAAATTGCATAGTGAGAAAGAAAAGAGCAGCATGCTAAATAGAACAACAGTAAGGTAGCAGGCTACAAAATCAATGCACAAAAGTTAGTAACCTTCCTATATGCAAAAAAAGCACTCTGAAGAAAAGGTAAAGAAGACTATCCCATTCACAATTGTACCAATGAAAATTAAATACCTGGTGATTTTTCATACAAGTGATAAGGGTCTGATAACAAAGCCATAAAAAATTTGCACAACTTAACAAAAACAAAGCAAAAAGCCCAATCAAAAAATGGATAGAAGATCTTGAAAGACACTTCTCCAGTGAGAAAATACAAATGGCCAATAGGCACATGAAAAAATGCTCAATTTCACTTATAATCAGGGAGATGTGAATCAAAACCACATTGAGATAGCACCTCACACCAGTAAAAATGAGCCACATGAAAAAAATAGACAACAAGTGCAGGTGTGGATATATGTAATATTTCTACAAACAAATTAAAGTTGGAAGTTGTTTTCTGGGAAAAAATTAATAGGAGAACAAGGAAGCAAAGACATGATGAGTGAAAGACATTTTTTAAGCAGAAAATGAACAATGCCAGTACAGATGTAACAAGAGTCCCATATCCACCTAAGGCTTTGTCTATCAAAAGATGTAGCTGGTGATCAAGGCTGTGAGGATAACATTGTGAACTGTGCTCAGATGAATGACACAATTATCTGGGGTTTAGGATAACTGATAAGACTATAGAACTGGATGAGGCTTGAAGTTGGTGATCCTAAAGTCAGAGTGACCCCTCATCCGAGGGAAAAAAAGCAAGAAAATGAATTGAGCTGTTGGTGTAACCAGGGACTGAATGGAGTGATGCTAAAGGTATTGAGAGAAATGCTGATAAAATTAGGTAACTTTGGGATATAAGAAGTGAGAGGAAAGAACTAAGGATGATTCAAAGCCTCAAATTTGGGTGCCTGGAAGAATGAAGACTTGTTTGTTTTTAGAGATTAAAAAAATGGATAAAAAGCTGAGTTATGAAAAAAATTGCAAAGACATTCATTTCTAATAGAGTTTGAAGTGCTATCTCAGTTACACAAGTGAAAAGCAGAGAGTGCCTTTATCAGTGATGCCAAATATTCACGTACCCAAGCACAAGATACGTTCTTCCCTCTATCTTAGACAAGTGGTTTGTTCTAACTGCTCGGAAGACTCAGCACTGTTAACTCGAGGCTGTATCATTTTGCTTTTTTTTATTAGCAATCTTTCCTAAGGCATTTTCTCCAAATGACGTTACCAAAGTGTGATTAGGAGACATGCAAGGACATAAACATTCCAATAAGATAAAAGCAGCCCTCTCACGGCACTTCAACTTCATTAGGCTCCATGTTGTTTCATTAGAGTCAATGCCATTTAAATTTTTATGTTCATTTCAAGGCTATTTGTTTTGACAAAGGGTTTTTTTTAAAAGCAGTAGGAACTTTCTGGGTTTTATTTAACTTTATAACCATCTAATTTACTCCCCCAATAAAAGGATAACTAAGCATTCCTGTTAGGCTGCTAAAAACCTCTTTGTATAATTTTGAAATACAATGCAAGACTTTAGAAGGAGGAAATTAATATGGAAGAAATGCTGACAAAGCTATTCAGTGTCTGGTGCTGGGGTTTAAGGACTCAACACTTCTGTCTTCATTAGCCCACACACTGTCTATAATAGGACCGAACAATGCCACCTCTATTTATATAGTTACTTTTCTAAACAAATGTGTCTCTGAACCTGCCACATAGAGGGTGGATGAAGTTCAGCAGGGAGTTTCCCAAAGCCTAGGCATGACAATAGATAGGAGAGTACAATGATTTAGAGAGAGAGAAACAGGAATGTATGGATTTTGTAGGCTTGTTGCTTATTTCTCCCCAAGATGACACTCTAATTGATTCAGATAGATCTTCTCACTTGCGCACTCACAAAGCCAGTTACTACTCACCTCTTCATTTTTGTACAGATTCCCCCTTCCCACTATCCCCAAGGTTTTCCTCCTATCCATCTAAATGTAGCCAATCTTTTAATATTCACCTTAGATCTTTCCTCCTACCTGAACATCTTTCAGTTAATTTCAGACTCTGGAACTTTGTCTTCTCTCAAATACCCAACCAATAAATATGCTACCTGAAGAAATGAGTATCCATTGTACCCAATCCTTGTCTCCCCCTTCAATTATTGGAGCAGATTCATTCATCTCCTCCCTCTACAGCAGGTGAGAGTTTCACTCCTTTTGTATTTTACACAGTGCCAAACCAATGTCTAAGCAGATTATCAGTAAATGCCCACAAGTGAAAATGCACCTGGTGTAGTCTTAAAAAAGAAAGAAAGGAAGGAAAATAAGGAAATCCAGAGCAAGCTATCATTTCAGCATGATTACAAAGAAAACAATATTTACAATATATATGATGCTTTTTGTAGCAGAAGAAATAAGAAGGTGAGTCCAATGGAATGTGTCTCTAGTACAACAAGCTGAGGGGTGTGCTTGGATGGCTCAGAGAAAGGAATAGAATTAATTTCCAGTTGGACCTCACTTGGAATTACTATTCCTAAGAAGGTTTGTGGCCTGAGGTGCAGGAGGTTGCCCTTGGATGTGGGCAGCACTTTGCTCACCTCTTCTAAGACAACAGCCAATATGTACTCCCAGAAAAAGGCCTAGAATTCACATATTTTAAAACTCATGTCCAGTAAACTTCCCCTCAGGTCATCCTCTAAATACAAAGCTGGAATGCCCTAGAAAAAGAAAAAAAGCATCATAAGCAAAAAGAGAAACCAGTATGCTTAGAATAAGAAGATATTTTGAAACAGGAGAAATATGTGGTTTTCATCCTCATATTTATTGCTTTTTCCTGATTATGAAGTTGGTACCTTCCATCTGCATCCTTCCATCTTTCTTTTCCCAGTATAGACAAGAGTCTCTCTCTGTCTCTGTCTCTCTCTCTATCTCTCTCTCTCTTTCTTCATGGCTCCCAAGAACCTGGAATCATCCACCAGAACTGCCAGTTTCTCACACAACCCTTTGGCAGGATTTGTGGGCCTCTTAACTGTTTAACTTTCATATCAAACACATTTTCTGTTGAAGTCTTTTATTTATAATACTTTTGGGCAAATCCAAAGTGGTAGAAAAATACTCTGAGGTAGAAATTTCAGCAGTTGAATGAAATTTTTAACATAAATAACTTTTATAGCATTACTTTATAACTCGAAGGGAAAAAAACAGGGCAATTAAAAATATTGTCTATGAAATCAAAAGGAAGAAAAAATAAAAGCCTTTATTAAAGTAGCCACCAAAGAAACCTCTTCTCACACACATGAATTAACCTTTTCCCAAAAAGAGAGAAAAAACATGAGAGTGCTCCATAAATTAGAGTTGCTGTGAAGTGATTGTGAAGAAACTTATCTTTGGTTTCAGTTCTAAGAAGCCACAGAAATTCCAATGATTAGTCAGTCACAGATACTGAGGGAAAGGTTAACAACATGAACTCCTGTGGGCTCTAAAATAATAAAGCACTGCGTTCAAATATCAACTCAGTTGAGCATTACATGAAATGAACACATTGAGTGATGGTGACAGGATAGTTATGTAAGAAATGGAAAGTTTTACAGTCTCTCTAGGTTTCAGCTGTACAACAAGGTTGAAAACATTAATCTCACAGCACTGTTTTGAGGATTAGACAAAATCACATGTAGCCCCTGGTACAGTGTCTGGCTGTTTGGCAAAGTACTGAAATTTAATGAATGTTGATTTTCCCATCCTTCATCTCCACAGAAGAGAGACTATTATTCCAAAATTTTCAGGCTTGCGCCCCTCCTCTCCCCTATCTTCTCCATACCCTTCCAATTCCTCATATTCACCACTTCAGGTCTGTTTATAACACCTAAGCTAACACTTTTGTTCTTACATTAAGCAATACACACAGTTTCACATACAACCTCACACACAACGCAACACAAACATGACCACATCTACAGTCATACTCTATACCTGACTCCTAGTCCTCAAAAAATTCAAGGACCTCACAAATGAGTTGTAAGAATTGATGTTTAATGTTAATAAAATACAACTGACAGGGCTTCTGGTTAAACATAGCAGATTGAACATATGCATTTTTCTCCACTTGCTTTCAAATCTCATTAAAAGTGTGAAAATGATTAAGTTGTGGATGCTTGGAAGTTGATGGGGGCACTGGTAAATAATTTTGGTGACTATAAAATCTGAAACCTAAACTAAAAAAATTAGGTGGTTTGTGCTGCAGATACCAGGAAAACAGTAAGCAGAGAGCTCTGAAGATACTTCCTCTAGGGCAGAAGAAAGGTGAGGCTTGCATACACACAGAAGATAGGGGTGAGTCCCTGCTCAACATGTAAGGAAGTGTGCCGTTAAACTGTTCAATTAAAAAAAATAGTAAAATTGGGGGTAGGAGATGAATTGGAAGTTAGCATCCTAAATGGTAAACTATTATCCCAGCCCAGTTCCTAGAACTGACAACCAAGAGTTTACCTCCACAAATAAATTGTGAGACATGCTTTACAGAATCTGACCAGCCCAAGTAAAATGAAAAACAGTGACATTTCAGGGTGCTCCAGTGAAACAGTCTCATCACTTGGGACACCCCATTCCCCTCATATATATCATCTAATCATCTTAGCACTTTTAATGTGAAAAGTCACTTGAGGAAATCTCCAGCATAAAAGAGAAAAGAGAAAGCACCAAAATGAATGAAAGGGGCCCAAAAGTAAAAGAGGGTAGCAGAAAACTTCAAACCAACTCAAAAAACATTACCTGAAAGTTACTGATACATGCATTCCTATCGTTCCTAGAAAAAGAAAGAACAGTGTAGAAACATGGAACCAAAAAAAGAGAGATTTATCCTTTGTTTTCTTCATGTTTGTGTATGTGTGTGTTTATGCACATGTGTGTTAAGATTAGTGTACATAACAAAACTATATTGTTTTATGTATATTCACATTTTATCCTGTATTTATCTGAAGGTTAATCTAATAAAGAAAATAATTAGTTACACGTGAAGCTATAGACTCATCTGGGTTCACAATCCTGTTCTATTGATCTGTTAGGGATGCAAACTGGTGCAGCTATTATAGAAAACAGCATAAAGATTCACCAAAAATTTTAAGAATAGAGAAATGTTTTAAGATCCAGTTATCTCTTCCTGGTATCTAGCCCCCTCCCCCCAAACAACTGAGAAAACCGAGCAATCAAAGATAAGGGGTCCAGGAGTAGAGAGTTGAACAGAAAAGAGGTCAAAAGAACCCAAGGATGACTTCTGCGAGGGCACCCAGCCCAAGGGGAACTGAGTGACAGGCTCCAGGGGAAAGGACTCTCCAAGGAAGAAAGGAAGTGTTTGATTACCTCATGGAGTAAAAAAGGTTTTACAGCTATAGTAAACTATATGGCAATGAAATTTGATAGACACAGAAAACCAGGTAAATGAAAGAGCCAATCAATTAAAAATGCCAAGAAAAAAGCAAAAAGTGAAAAAGCAAAAAATGAAATTTTTGAACACTCTATGACTCAGCTGTGGGTGATATTGACAAAGTTAGATGAACAAAAATAGTGAAATAGTTATATTGAGAGATGGATGAGAAGACATCAGGGAGGTGTATAAAATGAGTTATTTAAGAAAGCAGAATTCTCATCTTTTTTATTTTAGGAATTCAGTTGAATGGCAGAGGAAAAGAGCTAAGGTCTGATAACTGGTTCGCTATAAAAGGCAGAATATGGATGAGCACACATCAGGCTATGGATTACTGCTAAATTAATAAAGATACTTCTGGCCACCGGTAGCAGGAAACTGAATGATAGTGCCTTATTTAAGGATATTTGCTATTTATTTAAACACATGCAGAAATAGATGATCCCAGGGTGGATTTCAAAGCTCAATGATATAACCAAGGGCTTATTTCCCACCAACATTCTGCTCCCCCATTCTTAATGTGCTGCTTTTCATCTTCTCACTAGGGTCACAAAGTGATTGTCAATAACTCCAAACATCACAGACAGGACACAGGAGCTGGACAGTCAATGACTCAGAGTTGTCCTCATAGAATGTTATCCTCTCATTCACATAGAAGTTGGGATTTGCTTTGTAGTGAGGAACATGATGTTCCCCTGAAAAAGAGTGACTAGAACAAAGGTAGACTATGGTTTCAGCTACAAGTCTGGAAGCAAGTTGTCAGGGGCTGCATTGGAGGTTCTGCTCACAATTTCCTCAGAGAACAAGGTTCTCCTCTCCTATTGATCCACTAGACATAGCTGCCATTCCCATCCAGTGCCAGATGTCATTCCACATCCAGTGATGATGTGGACATCCCAGCCAAGAGAAAGAGAAGGAATGAATAAAAGTGATCAGGGTAAAGTTTTCTTCTGGAGAAATTTCCTGAAAGTTAACACAAACTTTCTGCTTTAGCTTGTTGCCAAGAATTTAGTCACAAAGTCACAATTACCTAGAAAGGAGGCTGGAGGATGCAGTGCATATTCCTAACAGCCACATGCATAGGTGAAAATTTAGAGGTTCTAAAAAAGGAAGAACATGAGAACAAATACCCACTGTCTCTTTCATAATTAGAAAGGGAAAGTCTTCCTGGGGGAGTCTTCCTGGACGTTCCCTGGACCAGGCAAAGTCTTCCTGGACCCTGGCAGAGTCCCCCTTACATTCCAGCAGCCAGAATGAGATCATATGGCCACTCTGCTGAGAGAGAAGGCAGTAAAGGGAAAATTTGAATTCTCATCCTCAAAGACAAGAAGTGAACAAAGGAGTTGAATAGCCAACCAACAGAGTCAGCCTCATAAATCTTGTACAATTTGACCTTAAAAGCTGCAAAAACATATTACCTTAATTTTTCAATGTCTATAAATGATAAGGTTTCTATTAGAAAATTATGGGAAATTGTGTCAAAAACAATTGCCATATCTCCCTCCAGCTTCTTAATGAATTAGCAAAAAGAGAAAAAGTTATAGGGCCAAAATACATATACAAAATAATAGCAAAATCTACTTAGTCTGTTTACTTCGTGCCTTGCCAGATTTATTTTGTCATTTATTCAGAGAACACTAATTGAGCACATGCTATGTAGCAAGGGTTATGGAAATGACTTAGCCATCATTCATGCCATCAAAAGGTCACCAAGTAGGAGAGAGCCATATAGACCATTTTTTACAGCCTAGCATGATAGGCACTGTAATAAGAGGAAGGACTACGTGAAACAGTCCAAAACAGGGTCATCTCAGGGGACCAGGCAGACAGGATTCTCCCTAAGATGGAGATTCTGGAAATAAGGTTTGAAAGCTAGGCAGAAATTTACCAGGTGATTTAAAACAAAAAACAAAAAGGCATGGAAGGGACATCAAGTTCAAGGAAAAATGAGTAAAAGGCGTAAATCATGTAACAGCTTAAAACACAAGCCATGTTCTTACCACAGATATGAAAGAATAGCCATGCACTTGGCCCTTAATGAATATTTGGTGGAATTAATTATAAGTAGAAATTTTCCTACTCCCAGTTAATCAGTATTCTTGATTAAGGGTTGGCAAACTATGGCTCTCTAGTCAAATTCTACTCACTGCTTGTTTTTACAAATAAAGATTTATTGGAATATTACCACATCTATACAGTTACACAATGTCTTGGCTGTCTTTTGTGTTACATTGACAGAGTTGACTACTAGGTGATAGAAACTGTACTGTCTGCAAAGCCAAAAACGTTTGCTATTGGCTCTTTAGAGAAAGTTTGCTAGTCCTTATTTTAGATGAGCTGATACTCTGGATTCCCTTTAAAAGATATAATCTGAACTCCACATGCTTAAGTAATAAGCAATACACTATTTCCTCCCACTAATAGAGTTGTATACTTTCCAAAAACAAACTGTTTATTTCCAAATGAGTCTTGCTAAGTTCACATGTTTTGCTCAATGAAATACTATACATACTGATAAAATGGGTATGCAAAGAAGAGTTGTTTTTCTAAAAAGTAAATCAGAATGCTTTGAAAGGTCTCAATCATAAAAATGCAAAAAATAGGCAATTGAGTGGCTATGAGAGAACTATAAAAGATTAGGGGAAATTACAAAATTTTAATATTTTACTTTGTAAATAAACATGTTTTTCACTCCACTTTTAAAAAACCTACAATTAGAAATCAGAGTGGATGCACTGGCAGCATGGTTTATATAATATAGACCACACAGAATTAAGGAGTGATGTATCCTCAAAGAAGAATCTTGGTACTACAGTCCTACAGACTGATGTTCACCTAAAATTTCAGGTGACTATCGCAATTATTTAAGTGAGTGGTATGAAAATAACCATGTAGATAAATATTAGTTCTTATTTGCAGCTTTTAAAAATAATTCCCTATTTTAATCAACTTTTTACCACAAGTTGAGGAAAGAATGAAGTGACTGCAAGGTTTGTTGGGTAAACAAAAACACACAACTATATTTTCTTAAATTAGATGAGGCCAGCCTCACTCTGTTAAACTTACCAATCTCAGACTTCATCCAAAATGTAGTCCCAATCACAGGCACCTATTTCTGCTCCTAAGGCCAAAGCTGATCTTCAGGAAATTTAGATAATAGGGACTCAGACCACAGACTCTTGGCTCTGGCTCAGGAAAATGGACAGTCCCATACTGCCTCTGGTGAGAGCAAAGATTAACTCTGCCAACTCATTAAACCCCCAATGTGGGACATCTAAGCTCTGACGAGCTGTCTTTAGGATAAAATGAATGAAATAAGTCAGTCTCCTTCATCTTACAAATCACATAAATTCAAAGTTCAGAAATCTTTCATCTGATTTCTTTATCTATCTCCTTGCAAAAGCCTAGATTCACCTTCAAGCTGAAGCTTCAAACAAATCCCTGCTTTCTTGGGATCCTAAAGATAGTTGCTTTTTGTGGCACATGAGCTCTTTACTTGGATAGCTAATTATATTTAATGAGTTCAAAACAGTTGGTTAGTTATTTCCCAGAGATCCTTGATTAAACATGGGTGTTGGGTTTGGGGGGGGGGGGTGTTGGTTTATTTCAAGAAAAAAGAACCAGTTTATGTTTTCTAGCCAATTAGCCCTTTATCCCCAAAGATAATCCATTCCAAGAAGAGAAAAGGGCTTCCTTGTGTAGAAGGGGGTAAGGTCTGACTAAAGGGTACCCTGAGTCTTAGGAGTCCATGCATCCAGCACCCAAAAGGGAGGACTTCAACTCTCCTAGCAAAGTGCTATGAACCACA
The DNA here is from genome assembly GCA_004024945.1 of Uropsilus gracilis. NCBI lineage: Eukaryota > Metazoa > Chordata > Mammalia > Eulipotyphla > Talpidae > Uropsilus > Uropsilus gracilis. Next base: position 102,846 of record PVHY01000124.1, on the reverse strand, counting down.
TGGGCCACTATAAGAAGCTCAATAAAGAAATACATGAGGATTCCTTGTAAAAACTGTGTCTTCTAACTCTCTCCTCTTACAGATCAGCTCAAGCAACCAACCACTGATAGGCATCAGGCAGATGTAACTGTAAAAAGCTGTTACTTCCACGTATGATTTAAGAGTCAGGGAAATTGTACTTGACCCAAAATATCTGCCCAGTGCTCTGTAGAAATGAATGACATCCACCTTGAGAACTTGGATCTTTGGGTTTGAGACCCATGTGACCATAAAATTGAACTACCCACCACCTGTTTGCCAGGATATCTTTTCTTTCTGTTTCTTCCTCGCACCCCACCACCAAAAGGCACAGGATTTGAAATCTCTGGGTAGCTCCTCTTATATTTTCCCTAAAGCAGAGCCTCCAAATAAAATGTCAAGGACACAAGAAGTGTATTTGGGATTCCAAACTAGCATGGCCAACTATTTTGTCATGCTTGGGTGGTCACCTGTCCTATGCCTAAACTTACCCTTGGGCTAAAAATTCTAATACTGTTAGAGCTGAATGAGTCCTGCAAGGACATCTACCTTGCTGTTCTCTTTGAATATATAAAAATACTGAAGTGTAGAGAGGCATAAGGACATCAAAAATTCTAAGCTTTAATATGTAAAAGAGGAAATACAGAAGAAAAATGCCTGTTTTCACTTAATTTTGTTTTAGGAGAAATAACATTAAAAGAAAAGTTTTCAGTCACCTAAGTATCATTGTTTGACATAAAATTTTTGGTTCGCTTTTTCTTCTTCCTGTTATCCTTTCACTTTTTGCTTTTGATAGACTATTCTATTGAGTAAGACAAATTGCATCTGAGGATACAGTCCTCACAGGCTGCTCTCATTTCAGACTCCAGATGCAAATTTGGAGGCCCCCAGGGGCACTCTCACTTCACACCAACTGGTTACAAATTCAAGGAGTTCCACTATCCCCTCTCAGGCTTGATAATGTTCTAGAAAGATTCACAGACCTCAGGAAAGTGTTATACTTGTGATTATAGTTTTATTATAACTAAAGGATACAAATTAGCACTGACCAAGGTTCTAGCAGGAGATATAGAGGTGTGCAAAGTTTTCCAACAAAAACTGTCATTCCCAAGGATTAGAGTTCACACAGAGTGTTGCCAATCAGGGAAGCCCACCTGAACTTCAGTGTGCAGTTTCTATTGAGGTTTCATTATGTAGGCATGACTGAATCATAATTCTCCTGGCTGAATTCGATTCTAACCCACCTCTCTTCACCAGAGGTCACACTGACTGAAATTAACTAGGTTAAGTCCCAACTCTCTGACCATACGTTAACCATATCCTTGGTATAGTCAGACTCTACCTGCATCATGTTTTTTGCAAAAATTATCTAGGGGTCTATAATTAGCATAAACCATGAAGTCAGGTATATTCTGTGGGAACACTGTGAGTAGCAAAGACTCTCCTATCATTTTGGAAAATCTAAGGTTTTGAGGTTATCTCCCAGGAGAGCAGAGACAAAGACAAGACCACTCTTTCAGTAAATTTAGATTTAATTCTTCATAATAATTATCCCTACCAAAATGTAAATGTGCCTAGAATGATACAAGAGTATAAGTCACTGATAGCACATAGGAAACTCAACTAATAACACATCAATAAATGTCAAACATCTAGTTAAATAAGTGGATGGTCCAATTGCTTACATCAGGCCTGAAAGGGAAAAATGACCTGCTTAGACTAACTGTATACTTGGTTATTTTTAAAAAGAGTTAAACCTAATCATTCAGCATTGACCTCTCAGACTAGTTGGAAGAGATACAAGTGGTAGAGAAAGGAAGCAGATGCTGTTACCTTGAAACAAAATGATAGGATTCATCTAAAAACTGATAAATCTCTCCTAAAGTATTCAAGGATATTATCCTTTTTCTTCTGGCAAGAAAGTATGAAAGTATGTAGAGCAAATCATGTGCTCCTTCTGTTGACACTAAGAATCCAAATGCACCTGCCAAGTTTTGGAAGCTTTGGTTGCATACCCTTGTCCTCTGCCTGGGTCATCATCATGGCTTCTCTTTTATGACCTTGCCTTCCCTGTCTGATGACTCCACAAAGTACATGGAAGTTCTTGTGACAGATGCTCAATCTAAACACAGAATACCTTTGTAAGGAACTGCAGCAGCACTAAGGAGCACTGCTCAAGTGATTTAAAGAGAGTATTCTATTTTGTTTATTATTTTTAAAAGAAAGTAATGATTTCCCCCAACTCTGCTTTGTTGACACCTTCCTCTCCTTTGAGTTTTTAGAAATTTTAGGTCAACTAGATCTGTTAGCGGGCAGACTGAGGGACACCCTGAGACCCCCAAATTTGCTTGGTGTAAATGGGGTCTGCCATTTGCTGTGCAGACAAACTTTTAGTGTGAAAGAACTTTGATAGTGTACATAGAGAGAGAAGGAAAGATAATAGTTTCTCAGTACAACATCCAAAGTTACCCATGGCCCCATGGGTAAATGCCCAGCCAAACAGGATTGACCAGAAGCAGGACACTGAGACCTGAAAGGCTGCTACATGTCTAAGGCACCTTCTGGTGGGGAACCACAGGGAAGTGGCAGAAAGGAACAAGTAACCCTGGGAACAAAATCAAAGCACTCACTGGCTGCCATTATCAGCTCCCACATGAGTCTCTCATCACATGTCTCAACATGTATCAGCTCCATAAGTCTTTTTCCATGTCCTCCAAGTTCCTGGTGCAAGTTCAAATCTGAAAAGCAAGTAGCACATCTTCACATGTCCCTCTGCTGGGTCTCTTCCAGCTCCTCTTCTAAATCTTCTCCCAAGTCTTCAATTTCTCCTTCCCACTAAACTCTACCCTTCATGAAGTAGGGCAGGGAACATCAGAACCCTCATTTTTTATGGAGATTACACTCTATAACCAAACTATATAGCTCCATTTTCAGAAGTTTCTAAGGTAGTCCAAGAAATAATATTTATACCTATAATAGATATATAGACCTTGTATCCAAAAAAAAAAAATAATGTAGATAATCTCATGAGTACCTCGGGAGTTCAAAATGTAGAAAAATTAAGGCTCAATTAAATTTGAAGAAAGATTTTTCACAGAATGTATATATAAATTAAGCATTGAAAATGTCAGGAAGTTAACACACAGGAAATAGGGGGAAGGGAAGAAAATCTAGAAACAAGAGCTAGCACAATGGAAGGAGTGGCCATTGGAAAGAGAAAGATGTTTAATTATATTTAATTATTGTTTCTTTTTTTGGAAGATAATGATAAACAAGTATAAAGCATTGTCCCTGCCCCTGAGTATATTGAAATTTATAGGCTTGTTTGCTTGATTTTTCTAATATTCAGAATACAGGTAGAAAAAAAGAATTCCTGACTAGTTGTCTTATTATTAATCTGAAACTACAAAAGCTCATGTGGCAGAAAAGTAATGAGCAAATTTTATATAGTATTTAAATAAGACTATATTCTGCCTTCTATTATGAAGGAAAATTATTTCTTAGAGAAACTATATTCCTTAATTATGTGTTAGCTGAGAAGATAGTTTTTTGACCCTGGTTCCTGATGTGAAATACAATACTGGGTGAAATTCAAACACATAAATAGTTATTCACAAGGCAAACAGCATCACAGGAGAAATAACTGATCAGAAGAATTATAATTTCACATATATCCTTCAAAATTCCAACCACAGTGGGTACAGGCAAACAAATCAAACTAAAATTGTGTTGATGTCACAAGTCTGAGGTGACTGGAAAATACACTGGATGGCAGAATAGGACTCCAGAGTAAAATATAAAATTACATGATGGTCCCAACATGACCATATATATTTCAGTAGAAATAAATTCAATTTTCAAGTGTAAGGTGTAGAAGATATGACTTGATAACTAGAGGTAAAAAACTAGGAGTGATAAATATAAAGAAGTAACCCCAAAAAGAGTAAAAGAAAACTCAGACTCTGTTAGCAGCAGGTCAGTATCTCTAAGCAGGGAGGGAATTGTCTTCTGCACAGTTTATATAGCAGTACAGAGGCCCAGAGGTGAGTGGAAGAACAAACCATGAATCTCAGTCTGAAAAAGTATCAATCTAGAGACAAGAAGGACATATGGGTGATTTCAACCATCTGACGGACTACACTAGGGGAGTAGTGAAAATATGTTGAATATAGAAACACACACAAACATAAATTTACATAGGGGGAAGAAAGTGGGGAGAGGATCTTCCACTACAATGATTTTTTTTCTTTCTTCATTTCTCTTTTTCACCCTGAATTTCCCAGCATGCTGATTTTTTCATTTACCATTGGGGAAAAAAAAAAATCATCAAGTGAAAAATTTACTTTACCATGCCAACAATTCCACTTCTAGATAGACATCCAAAAAATTTTGAAAGCAGAGATGTTACAGGTATGCCAATGTTCATGGCAACATTATTCCTATTAGCAAAGGTGCAAACAATTCAATGTTCATGGACAAACAAAATGTGATAACCCCATTCCTTAAAAAGGAATGAAATTATGACTCATACTACAATATGGATGAATCCTGAAGAGATTTACGCTAACTGAGATAGCCAGATGTAAAAAGGGAAAATACTATATAATTCTATTTACTGTTTTCGCTTTAGAAGATGAAAAGATTCTGGAGAGTAATAGTGGTAGTGATTTAGTGATTGCACAATAAAAATGTACTTAATGCCACTAACTGCACTTAAAAAGGATAAAATGGTTAATTTTCTATTATGTACATTTCACCACAATAAATACTGTCAAAAAAATAAGTTTAGCTTGTAGGAGTGGGGGTCCACTGTGTATCCCATCTAGCCTATGACCTTCACCCAGAATATTGGCAAGAATTAAGAAAAGGGACCCCTGAGGGCAAAAGTCCTGGAATGAATAACTCCCTGCTGAAAACAGTGGGTTAGTATAGCTTCAGAGGATAGCTCAGATCAAAAGAAACACCATGCCCCCCTGGAGCTGTTTCTGGTCAATAAAACATTCTAATCCTGGGTGCTTATGCCTCCTCCCAGCATATGTATCTGTGCATTCCCTGCTTGCTTGTCCAGTTGCTTTCAACCTTATCTGTCACTTGCACCTCAATAAAAGCGAGATTGCTTACACTGGACTATACCTTGACTTGCCCCTTCTGAGGAATTCATATGGTGCAGCCCTGCTAGACTTCTCATTGTGTCAGCCTATTTGGGCTCTGGGTAATCTTCTCTCATCCCATGCCACACACTGTAATGCAGCATCGGCTAAGAAGAGCAAAATAGGTATTGATTAGCTGATTGAGGGAGAGGTGGCGAGAAGGGAACCCTTGTACACTATTGGCAGGGCTACAAATCAATGCAGCCATATTGATAGTAAACTTCAGCAAATTTCAAAAAACTACAGATATACTTTCTTTATGATCTAGTTATTCCACTTGTGGAATATAAAAATACTAATTCAGAGAGATTGGTTTTTGCAATACTATTTACTAAACCAAGAGCTATATCCAATCTAAGTGCCCATTTACTAATGAATGGATAAAAATTCAGCATTCGTACATAATGGAATACTATTCAGCTATGAAGAAAGATGAAATTCTGCCCTTTGTAATAGCCTGGGTTGACCAAAGGGTATTATGCTTAGAGAAAAAAGTCTTAAGACAAATTATATGATATAAATCACATGTACATAGTGAATACAACAAACAGATAAATGAAATTAAACAAAAATAAGCTTTTAGAGTATAAAACCACTTATTAGTGGCTACCAGAGTGGAGTAGGAGGGGAGATAAACTGGATAAAAGGGACACTATTACATAATGAAAGACATAACTTAATATAGTCTATACACATGATTTTCAATAAAAACCTGTAGTTTATATAGTACTATAATTCAATGTTACTTCAGTTTCTAAGTGTTTTAATTGCTCCATCAAGTAAAAGACCAAAGATGTTACAACTATTCTTATTTTTCAACCCCTTATTCTCAACTGCCACACTCACCTTTATGACTAATAGTCAATGTAAATATAGTGTAAAACAAAAGAAACAACTACTTAAATGCCATTTTCTAGTCTACCTGTACCTCGAATGACCTGATAACTACTGATTTCCTTTGGCCAAAAATTCTAGGAGACATTCTTGGCCACTGAGCTACCCACGGTCTGATCCCAGATCACTCTAGTGGGACAAACGGTCTTAGGAGTTGTGTATTTCCATGACAACCAGATCCCATTATAGGGTCTGCCTCTTTGGAAGACATTTTACAGCTTTTTTTTCTGGAAGAAAAGGAGAAGAGAGGAAGGAAGAAGGAGAAGATAAAGCAGATGGGGAATAGAAGGAAAAAAACCAGCATGAGGCAGAAACAGGGCACTGGGGGAGGAGGTAAAAATACACTGACTATGGAAACAATGCACAAACAGTCTTAAAAATATATAAACATTACTCACAATCAGAAAAACTTGGCGCTGGCAAAGGAGGGGAGGGTCCCTTCCACCACAATGATTTTCTTTTTCTTTCTCCATTTCTCTCCCCCACCCCCCAGCCACCCCAAATTTCCAAGCACTCTGATTTTTCTCAATATGTTTTATCTACACAAAAGTCAAAAGTTCCTCTTGGAATTTCAATCAACCAGTACTCTCAAGTTTTCTCTCTTTTTTAACATTTTATATATGAGAGCACGGGGTCAACTACAACTGAACGAAATTATTAATTATTACAGTGCTCCAATTGTAGCCCCCCTGGTATATAGAAAATTGCTTTTTACTGTGCCTGCATGTGTGAGGGGTACAGTCCAAGTCTCCCTAGGAAAGGGCACAAATGCTCATCATACATGATCTTGCCAGCAATTCTAGAAAACTCCTGACTGGAATAGATCTTCAAGATGCTGCAGAAACAACAACAAAACACACACACACACACACACACACACACATACATTTGTTCTCAGCACAGTTTCTTCTTTGTCATTTAGTGACACCCACTCTCCCTCCTTTCAGATTTATTGAAAGTGACACAGCATTGTTCCAAAGTTCTTTAGTTCTAACACTTACAAGCAATTCTTTAAAAAAAACTGCATTAAAAGGGCAATAAAATCTTGCTCAATTCTTGAGAATCTGTTACCTCTCTTCTGAGGGGCGGTCAGAGAATAGGAGAATGAAAAGCCATACTGGCATTCTCTTTAGTAAAATCTATGCTAATCATTGTGCTGTGAGAAATTGGCAGCTCACATTTCATAAGTTAATATCCTTTTTAATTTGTGTCCCTTTAAATTTACAAAGGAGTAAGGTATTTTTCAGCCCACTTAGGTTTGGTTTTAACATAAAAATTCCAGGACATCTGACTTGAGGATTAAAGCAAACAATTTAGGACCAAATTGGTGACTTCCTGCACTACCCCTCCACTTCCCCCAGCCCTGGAAGAAATGGACACAGAAAGACAGGGGAAGGGCAGAGTGAATCCATTCCCACTCCTCCTCTGCATGAGGCCCCTGGACATCACTGGATCCTGCAGAGTGAAGATGCAGGCCAGTGAGAGCTGAGGATGAAGATGGGAAGGAAGGTAAGTCCTTAAGAATCGGAGGAGCAAGAGAAATAAGTATGTAGGGAGACAAGGTGGAAGAGAACTAGTAAAGGCAGAAGTGGGTGGAGAAAGAAGAAAAGAGAGAGAGAAGGGAGGAAGGAAAGAGGGAAAAGGGAAGGAACAACGGGTGAAAGAGCAAAGAAGCAAGTACTGGTAACTCGAAACAGAAAGCGTGATCAAAGGATAATGGCGGTATCACATGTCGGTAAGACCCGCTCCCATCTAAAATGGGGGATCAGAGCCTTCCTTCTCGCGCCCCTTTGAACACTGGAGCCAGCACCTCTGAGGGTGATGGGATTAATGAGTTGTGGCGGAACCTCATGGCATCTTAATGATTTAGGATTTTCCTTTCATTTCTTACATGGGGTTATGGATCTTTTATCTGCTTTATCTGCGGAGCCTAATGAATTCCTGTTAAGTCTTTATAGCCCTTGTCCTTTCCACTTAAATCTTCCCCCTGATCCTATTTTCCAGAGTTTACAGTTCAAACTGTTGTGTGCTAAATTGGTTGTGTTTTTATAACCATCGCTAAATGCTGACTCTGGAAAGTGGTGAAGTTGTCAGAAGGTGAGTCCTCGGGTGAGGAATAAGTGGGGCCTGCTGGGAGCCCTTCTTTCTTTCTCATGCTCTGCCTGCTATCCTGTTGGGACACTCAACTTCTACAAAGGAAGTTTCCTAGGACATTTGCTTCCCTAAGGTTTGAAGGATGAGATCGAAAAATGGACTGGCAGGCAAGGAGCCTAAATTTGTCCCAACTTGCCAAGACTAACCAGGTAAGTTGTAGTCAGCTAAGAGATGCCTTCACTCTTTCTCCCTGGACTTCATATTACCTCCCTATAAACTAGATGGGTGCTATGCAAGGGAAGCTGAGCAGATACTTTCCAAAAGAGCTGTGTTCTGCTCTAATCCTAGCCTTCTTGCAGCCCCAGGCCTCCAGTGGCTTGTCTCCTGAAATCTCCTAGCTCTGAATATCCACACCTCTGTTATGGTTTAAGCAGCCCTGGGAAAATCTCTGGCTCCTCAGTGCCTCTCACCACAGGATTTTCTGAATCACTTTATCATGAGGTCTAGGATCCTCAGAGAGTAGTGCTGAGTGCTCTTCAGTGAGATAGGTCTGCTATAAAAATAGAGGCTGTTAAGACAAAACAGCAACGCCTAGGGAGACTGTGGTGTTCAGCAAGCTGCCTTTCCTGACTCTCCTTGATTTATCTCTTGCCTTCAGAGATATAAAGTTCCTGACTCTGGTGACCATTTTTAGGTGCTCTATTGATAGTGAAATTTTCAATTAAGAAGATACCCTGACAATGTGAATTGGAACCTACTACTAATATAGTCCCAATGTTTTGCCAGGCCTATCTGTTTAAGGTCAAATCCACTAGGTAAAATTTCAAGAATCTCTGATCCATAATATTTTTGTTGCTTAATTTTACTTTTTTTTTTTCGGTGGTGGTGGAATTTTTTTTAATTTACTTAATATTTTGTTGCTTAATTTTTAATTGTTAGAGTTATTACCATTTCTGGAATAGAGAACCACCACCAAAAAAAAAAGGAAAATTCATTGATAAAGGATAAAAGGAATGAATGAGTAACTAATTACTCATTAAAATAAAATACAAATGCCACAACGAATGAATGGTAACTCATTAAACATTCTTATTTGTCTTCAATACCTTATTGGGAAAAGAAATTTTTTTAAGGGAAAGAAATTTTAAAAAATCAATGAAGTTTAGAGGTAACACTGTAGAGTTTTCAGGTGTACAACTTTACACACAACATCTGTATATACCACACCACACTCACCACCAACAGTCTAATTTCCTTCCACTACCATCCAGTCAACCTCTGCCAGTTCACCCACCCACCTCTTGTCTTCTTTCCTGTCTAGTGATTCCTGTGTGTCAGAATCTAAGAGCTCAACGGCAATTTTGAGTATGTACTCTATCTTTACTGCTGTGCTAGATATGCCACACAGATGTTTACATAGGATAATATATTTAAGTCTCACAACAATTTAGAAGATCTTTTATCTAGTTGTGGGAGCTGACCTGATATGGGGGACTCATGGGACGAAAAGCACCCATGAGCGAAGCTCTCTGTCCCCACAGGAGGGGTGTTTTTGGAAGCTGAGGGTGCTGCCTCCAGACTCCAGGCAAGGGAATTTTCGAGGTCGTCCTTTGATTTAGTAAATAATTCTAAGCAGCCTTGTGGTCAGGGTATTTTCCTAAAAAAGTTTCAAAGCAAATCCAACTTACCTTGGTGGAGTCTCAGTGAAGGGATAGCAAAGTGAAAGATTGATGCTTTTGGGAACTTATATTGTTAGTTAAAATGTTTAAGTTACACCTAGGATAAATTTGCAACCTGTTGATGTGTTAATTCTCAGTAACAAAGTAAAAGATTGTTTTGGGATACTTTTGGGAACTTATATTGTTAGTTACACCTAGGATAAATTTGCAACCTGTTGATGTGTTAATTCTCAGTAACAAAGTAAAAGATTGCTTTAGGATGCTTTTGGGAACTTATATTGTTAGATTGTTAGTTACACCTAGGATAAATCTGCAATCTGTTGATATGTTAATTGCATATACTCTTAAAATGCTGATATAATTGCCTAAAACACTATATATATCCACAAAAATCTCAAATAAATCGCAGCAGATTCATCACCCCTTGAGTGTGTGCGTCTGTTCACCATTCGCCGGCTCCTGTGTCTTTCCTGCCCAGCTGAACTCTGGTCATCTGGCCTGCGCCCTTGCCCGGCTGGACCGCAGCATCTAGTCCTTATTTTTTATTTGAGGAGTTGAGACTGAGTTTGTATCACTTGCCAAGGATCACAAAGTCAGTGGATATGGGGAAAGTAAGACAGTTCTAAGTGCTTACAGTGAAGTATAGAGTGGAAACTGGTATAGACTGATCCCCTATCTCACACCACTCACACAAATTCATTTGCAATACATGAAGGACTTACATGAAAGACCTCAAACTGAAAATCCTAGAAGAAAACATAAAGAAAAAATTCTTTGACATTAGTCTTGGCAAAACTTTTTGGATATGACAACAAAAGCACAAACAACAAAATAACAAACAAGTTAAATGCTATAAAAATTAAAAGCTTCCACACAGCAAAGGAAATGATCAATAAAATGGAAAGGTATTGGGAGAAAATATTTGAAAATCATATCTATCATATGAGAGGTTGATATCCAACCATATAAGGAACTCACACAATGCATAACAAAAATAATAGCAATAATAATCCAATTAAAAATGGGCAAAGGATCTGAACGGACATTTTCCCAAAGAAGATATACAAATGACCAACTGGTATGTAAAAAGTTGACAACATCATTAATCATCAGGAAATACAAATCAAAACTACAGAGAGATATCCGCCCACACCTGTTAGAATGTTTTTAACAAAAGGACAAGAAATAATGAGTTCTGGCAGCAACATGAAGAACCATGGTGGTAGTATTGGAAATATGAATTGTTGCAATCATATGTACAACAGTATGAAGTTTCCTCAAAAAATCAAAACTAGAACTATCATATGACCCAACTGAATCAGTCCTTGGGGTCGGGACTCCTATGGATTATTTTCTCTTGATAAGGAAGGAGTTCAACATTGAGACCAGAGTTAGGCAGCAAAGCAAGGAACTTATTAACAGATGAGAGAGGACAGGAATGTTCTCTGAACAGAGAGGGGTCCCAAATGGGTAGCCACTGCGGAGGCAAGAAGAGGGTGTTTATGTGGGTAGAGTGGGCAAAGAGTAGGTATGTAGCCTTTGGACATGTCAGTCTTGTGTCTCTTGCTGCACATGGGGTCTCCTGGGTTACTGAGGCCCGCTGAGCCTCTCTCGGGTTACCTTTCCTGTCTTTCCAGAGCCGGCATTGGTGTGTAGCTTTAACGGTGTGTTATTGTGTTGATGTCTTAAACATTCCATTTTCAATTAAGCTGGAGGGCACCTTAACTCCCATTGATGGTTTCTCCCGTTTGATAGATGGGTTTGAGGCACCTGGACCTAGGTTACCTGGACTTGGAGCATCTTCCTGGTTCCCACGGATTGTTTCTCAATCAGATTGATAAATGGACTTAGAGTATCTGGACATGGGTTCCAACCAATTTCTCTTTAGACTCAAATAATCTTGGGACAACTGGACTTGGGGCTTGGAGCATCCTGGTCTCATTTCCTAACTTCCTCATCCACAACCATCCCACTTTCATATATATATTCAAAGGAAATGAAATCACTAACTTGAAGAGACATCTGCACCCCTGTTCATTGCATTATTATTATTCACAAAGCACTGAAACAACCTAAGTATCAATCAGTGAATCAATGTAGACTATAGACATAGATGTGTGCATGTGTGTGTGTTTGGTGTGTATGTAATGTTATTTGGCCACTAAAAATAATGAAGTCCTGCCATTGCAACAATATGGATGAACGTTAATGGCCAGATGCGAAGTGAAACATTTCAGAAAGAGAAAGACAAACAGTAACCTCTCATTTATATGTAGAATTTTAAAACATAAAGCTTGTAAACAGCTTACTGGTGTTTCCCAAGGTCAATGAAGGGATTTTAGGCTAGCAGAAGTGCCTAAACACCTACCATACTGAAAAGGAAAAAGAAAGAAGGGGAGGTAAAAGAAATATGGGAAAGTTGGCAGCTCTTTCAAAAAGATCCATCAAAAAGAGAATGAATTTAAGGGGAAAGCTACTTTACAATACTTAAAATAGAATTTAATTTGCAAGCATTTAATTTTCTGGAAAATGCAAATTTCCTAAAGCAAGGTATACCAGCAACACAAGGATTGCAGTCTTAGGTGACTGAAGGGCAGTGTGATAAAAACTTAACAATACACCTGTGCCTGGAGTCCTAGTGTCCTGGCAAGATCTGCTATCATAGATTTGAACAGGTGCTGAGAGTTCAAAGTCACAAAAAAGTACAAGCTGATAAAGAATGATTAACGGTGTGCTAATCCACAGGTTTTTTTCCTATCAAGTCTTGTCAGAATTTGTAAAAGAGACCATGTGACTATCAGAGAAGAAACAAAGGTTACTAAATATCTGGATAAGAAAATGAAAAATTTTTATTGAGGCATCAATAAAAATCTCCATTCACTGTACTTATTTAGAGAGACAAAGACCAAATATACACATGTTCTTATTCAAATATCACCGATAACTTAATCACTTTAATCTTATTGTGGTACCACAGATTATGATCTTAAATATTTGGGATTCCAGCTTTTCATTAATCTAAACCTAGTGTTTTCATTTGGACATTTACTTTTAATCAGCCTCTACAAATGAGCCTGATTACCTCTAGTATTAATAATAATCATCAGCTTTCTAATGACTTCTTTTCCCTCTTAAATTGCAAGATTAAGCACAGCTATTTAATCATACTTATTAGCATTCTCTTCCAGTGAGAAACTAAATCAAATGCAAACACAAAAGCTTGTATTTCCATGCACACAAACCTGTCAATGTTTTGGGTTTTTTCCTTGCAGGATGATATTGGCTCCACAAAATGCATCTGGAACATTTTTCCTCTTTACTTATTGGAAGAATTTGAGAAGCATTGGTTCTGACGCTCATTGTTGAAAATTTGATAGAACTTTCTTGTGAAACCATTTGGGCTCAGGCTCTCTTCTTGGGGAGACTTTGATTACTGTTTTAGTATCTTTGCTTGTGACTAGTCTGTTCATGCTTTCTATTTCCTACTGTTTTGGTATTGGAGGGTTGTACGTTACTAAGGACTTCTCCATTTCATCTAGGTTATTCAATTTGCTGGTGTATAGAGAGAGTCTCATAGTAACTGTTTATGAATTTCTGTACTCCGAAATGTCTGTTATTTCTCCTCTTGTATCTGATTCTATTTGTTACATTTTTCTTCCTTTGGATCTTAGTGAGATGAGCTAGAGGGCTGTTTTGTTCATTTTTTTCAAAAAACCAATTTTTTGTTTCATTTTCCTTTGCCATATCTTTTTATTTCTATTTCATTTATTTCTACTCTAATTTTCATTATTTCCTGCCTTCTGGCTTTGGTTTTGTTTGTTCTCCTCTTTCAGTCTTGTCCACTTAATTTTTTTTAAGGAGACAGGTTGACACTACTTGTTTGTCTCTCTCCCTCCAAGTTCTTTCCAAATCTAGTTCTTCACATATTGAGTCTAGATTTTCTTAGCACTTATTTTCATGGTTTCAATTTCATGTTCAAAGACTTGGATAAGTCCTTGCCACTTAAAGCACTGCAGCCTCATCAATCCTTTCTGTATTTTGTCCTGGCATCTGAAGTGGAAACCTCATCTTGTCACACCAACCACCCTGCCTTTATCCCATCTCCTTCAAGAGGCAATTTGCACATCCCTTTACCATCCTCACCCCTCCCAATTAAAAAAAAATTCATTTCTATTAAGTATCTAGCACAGTGCTAGGCTTTGGAGGCAGTAAGCAGTGTATTGAAAAAGAGCTCTGGATTTTAGAAGATCTTATTTCAGATCTGAGTGAACCAGGGGAAGGAGAGACTACGGGATGAATAGACATGTTAAGAGGCAAAAGAAGAAATGTTGTTATGCAGAAATATCCTGTTTGCCCAATTCTACCAGTGACTCATACAGCCCTTTCAGAGCCTTTTTCTCACTCCAGATGAAGTTTTTATTATTTTTGTTTCAGGGTTTTTAAAACTGAGATTCTGAGAACGTGCATGTGATTGTGTGTGTTCGTGTGTGTGTGTGTGTGTGTATGTGTCTGTGTGTGTATGTGTTTGCTTTCCAGAAATTACAAAATAATTGCCCCAAGCAAAAGCTGAGGCTGGAGAGCAGGAGGTACTCTCAGATTGCTCTGGACAACCACATCTATATTCTATCAGGATTATAAAAATTTCCATGACAATGAAATTTACCTATTCCTTGGGTAAACCCTATATATATCCAACTGATTTTAGCTAGACCCAACTGCATGTCTTTGAGGTTTGCATGTTGTTTTTAAAAGGGGGAAGGCAAAGAGTGGTAGATGGAAGGGAGAGGATGAAGGGAAGATCTGAAGTTGCTCAACTTTGAATAAACCTCAGTTCAAAAATGAAAAAAGAGCCCTTGACAATGTGACGTGAAGAATGTTGGTATAGAGCTGCAAAGAGCCCCTGGTCAAATCACAAGTGACTCAAAATCTGGGAACTGTCTCTCATTAGAAGAGAGTAAAACTGTGAAATGGGAAAGAACCTGCAGTTTTATTCTAAACTTGTTTATTTATATCCTGCTTCTGTTAGACTGTGATGGCAACACATGAAGGGTCCTGGTCTCTACTTTCTCAGTCTTCCCAATCCCACTCGAAATCCTGATTCAAAGTTAAAGTCAACTCCCCTCATTGTTCAGATGGACATACAGAAATCAGAGAGTAAAGAAACTAGGAGTCCATCAGCCAGGGTTGCTGTACATGAAGGCCTCTCTCATAAGGTCAGACTAAACAGCCCCTAAATCCATCCTAACACAAAGGTTCTGCAATTCTAAGATTCATCCAAAAGAACCCAGTTCTTCAAAGATAAACCTAGACTAGAGAGCAGGTCTGTCCACTTCTCATTCAGAAGTTACTGAAAGAAGCACATACCAGTTCATCTCTGCTGATGAGAACACTATCAATTTGGATATTTCAGTTTAAAATTTAATATCTGTAAGCACCATGTAAACATTATCATCATAATTTTCATGGATAGAAGATGATTAGAAGGGTGGAAAATGAATGGAAAAAAAAAACTTGCACAATTCCCTTTTTGTAACTGTTACTTTCCTTAAATGCTGAAAATGCAATCATAGTTTGTAAACTAAATTCCACTATAAATGGCAAATACCCCTACCCCATTAATGATTTTTACTGTTTTCACTAGTTTTTATATTCTAAATCTACAATTTTAATTCTACCATAATTCATTTTGTAGAGTGAATGACTATCCCTTAATCTATTAATGTAGAATATTTAGATTTTTATTTGGTTTTTATTTAAGCTCTACTTATGTCATTTTATACACAGTAAGCCTAGCTCCAAAAGGAGGTAGAACCTTGCCCAAGAACACCCCTTATAATGATTACATCCTACCATGACTCTCAAACCCCTTCTCCTACAAGCCTATCTCACAATTTGGGATCTAAAGAACTTGAGTTGATGTCTTCACCTTGGCTACATCAGAGTCCAGAGCTTGTTTGCAAGACTTGCAAACATGATAGAAGAAACCCATGTCCCTGACACTCACAGTTTCTCCACATTACCCTAATCCCTGAGTAATCCTCTGCATGCTGGGCCATACTGCTTCAAAGGAACATAAGCTTCTTTGATACTGACCTGGACAAGAACCATGTATTTGGGAAGACAGGAGAAAGGAACAAGCAGAACATATCTTTAAGCAGAGCATTATTCTGCTGGATTTCTGCAGGCTTCTCTAGTTAGCCTAACCCCCATGTCTGGAGGAGGGACCCTGGAGACCACAGACTGGCAAAACACAGGCTCACTAGGAGGTGATGCGGGAACGAATTGTTCCCTTTCTGAGAACAAGCAACCCTGCAAACTCGCTCTTAGTGGGGAAAAAAATTATCCTTTTTTTTTCTCTAACTTCCCTTAAATATTGCAGCCACTGGACTCACTACTTACTGACCAGGCCATTTACTTGCCAGTGTTAGACACAAATGGCAGCTCTCAAGTTGTAGTCAGAGGCTAAAGACTAGCTCTTGTGAGAGTGTCTGACTTTCTCCTAGTTATTTAATTCTCCTTTCTCCAACCAAGGTCTATGTTCTTGGAAGATTAAAGCTAGTCCCTACATGGCTTTGTTTATCCACAGAAGGTTTTGATAATGTTTGGAATAGATCTGACACTCAATTCATTCATTAATCTATGGATGAGAAATCTTTCATAAGGGCTTTGAGTTCTCATCCTCCCAGACTTGCAAGAATTTCTATATTAGGAATTAATGGAGCTTCCTTCCTCCACAGTTCCCCTACAATGCAGTAGGTTTCCATGGTGCTCAGAAAATTAGACTAAGGGTCACTTATTCTCCTGTCTGTCATGGTCTCTTGATATCCACATTGTTCCAACCTGTGGTATAACCCTTGGGAGTCTCATTTCTCTGTGCTTCCATGACCAGCATAAGAAAAGGAAAACCTGTCATTAGGAGGGAGTAAGGAGGTCTAAAGTCAGGCTCCAAAGGCTCATCATTTACAGTCCCCCTGCAATTGTGCCATAGCTTTGGGAAAGGGGCTGCAATGGTGCTGAGCCCAAGCCCTTTCCAGATTTTCTCACTACCTCATTTCCAGTCCCAGTGTCCTATTAAAATTCAAGGGAAATTATTCCTCTTGTTGCTATCATTGTAATAAGTGGAATTCCTCAGACTCTACAAGGTAGACACCAACTTGAGTCAAGGCAGTCACTTACTCAGAACAGGAAGTCAATTTATTCACTTAGAGGAGTAGGAAAACATCCTTTCTATCTGGGGCAATGGAGGAAAGAACATAAAGGGTCATGAGTATAAAGAATATCTTAGATTATATTACTGAATTCTTTGGTTCTTAGCAAATGAAACTGACTCCCAAAAATATAGGCAAAATAATAATGATAGTAATAATTACTTACTAGCATAAAACAGTGGGTTAGGTCCAAGAACTAAAGGAAGATCTGAGCAAGTCATCTTCAAACAGAACAAGGAAAGAACAGTTTTAAGAATTATCGCCAGAATCTCACCAAAGGATGGCTCACCACCTGCTGTTGACAAGTCATTCTGCTAAAGTCAAGTCATGCCACCAAAAATGAAGCTCATACTCACAGAGGTCACACACTCACCACCTGATGAGGTGCGGAGTTGAAAGTCAAGAAGCACTTAGATCAACAGGTTCATCAAGCACACTGAAAGGGGATCAGTGAGCACTCCTTAAAGACTGTAGAGCACTGTTACCCATGAAAGAAGCAGGAGGTCAGTGAAGTAACTATTGCCCATCATAGGTAGGAGAGCCTTTCAAGCAGTAAGTTGCTAAGGCAAAGCATTGTGTGCAGAGGAGAGCAAAGTAGGTTCACTGTTAATAACACTAGATACCTAGGATGAACTAGGAACATTTATAGAGTCAGACACCAAGACCTGCTGAAGAAAATGATACAAACACTAATGTAAGCAATGATCCAACCATAGAGGACACGTGGGAAGAGGAAAGGTAGAGCTCACACCCTCTAGGATATTTAAAAATACTGTTGGAGAAGAAAACTATATAGCAAACCAAAAAGAGGACTGTATTCTTAAGGAAAAAGATTTTATGAGTTATCATGAAAGGAACAGTTTAAGATCTATTCAAGAATCTCACTTTAAAACTATGTGCCTTTCCTGTGTAAATGTATGTCTCGGCTGACTATGCAAGTAACATACACATAATTCTCGTAATTACAAGTGTTCTATTATTGTCAGTTTCTTTGTGATCTGCACAAAGTCTCGAGTTAAAGAATTCATCCTGTTATTATTAAATGTTGATACCTTGACTAGATATCATTCCTGGGGAGATTCTGAAGCTACAGTGAGCAAAGTCAAGTAAGCAGCGCCACTTAGAGAGGTATCTCAAGATTTATTTCTCTGTGTTTGCACTGCCTATGTTCAAAGGTTAACATAGAATTTGAAAAAAGGAAAAAAAAACTAAAAAAGCAGCATTTCTCAAATTGGAATCTACAAGTTAACTCTTTAAGATTTCATTGGAGAGCTAGGGAAAAGAGAATAGCATTTCATGAATTGAAGGGAGCAGAGTTTAGACACTAGAAGTCCTTTATTAGGAAGTCACTGAAGCAGTCCACTTGTCAGGTAGAAAGAATCATGAAAATGAATGAATGAAAACAAAAATTTAAATATATATACATATGTGTGAATATATATACAGAACAGGTAAGTGGGGCATGTAGTCTAGAAAATAAAATTAATAAAAGACTGTCTAGAAGTGACCCCAGGGCCTAGAAGCCATATTCCTTTGGTCTCCATCATAACTTTATCTTTCCTTTTTATGAATATGTAATTCAGCAATGACATGGCTAACTACCAAAGTAAATATGCTGAGTGATAGATGCCAGGTAAATGAGAGTAAATACTGTATAATTTAATTTATATAAAATTCTAGACTATGCAAAGTAATCTGTAGTGGCAGAAAGCAACTCAGTGGTTCATCAGGGTAAGGGGGTGGGGTGAGGAGAAAGCAGAGAGTTCAATTACAAAAGGAAAAAGGAAACTTTGGGGGAATGGTCAAAATTCTTGATTGGGGGTATATTTTCAGATGTGCCAAAGTCAAAACTCATCAAACTATACATGTTAAATAGGCATGTTATCTATCAACAAATAAAGCTGTTTCAAAAGATTTTAAATATATGACTTATAATCTATGGCAGTTTCTTGATTCAAAACTGTTGACATGTTGGGCCAGATAGTCTTGTTAAGGGAAACTTCTCTGTGTGGCTTAGGGTACTGGACAGCATTCATGTCACCTTGCAACCACCCCACAAGTAATGATAACCAAAGATCACTCCAGAAGGGGGAAGAGGGAAGAAAAACCCTGGTGAAATACCCCATGTTAATAAGGATTTAGCAGACTTACAAATGAGGTAAAGGAAGAGACCAAGCTGAGTCTGTGTGGGAATCCATTTGGGCTTCACAGTCAGGGGTGGCCTATGTTGAACAGGACTGTAAACAAAATGGCAGGAGCAGGAGGGCAGCTGGCAGGTTAGAGGGTTTGATGAGGATACCATGACATGCCCAGTCAGTTACATTCCCCAGGGGGAATATGAGAAGAATTTAAATAAGACCTTGAATCTGTTTACATTTCCCTGAGAACTTTTAATTATATTATTTTGCTGGGTCTTTGCTCTCTATAGAAGAGGATGAAAGAAGCAAACATTGCTCTTCTCTTTTTCAGGGGTAGAAACTACCACCGGGAGAGTGTCCCCAGGACCCTGAGCACAGTGAGAGGAAAGCGGGGGCTGTATAATCCCTCACCTGGTCAGAGATTCCAGATTAAAGTTCTAAAAAACTAAGATGAAGAATTCTTTCTCTCTGAGACTACTCCAACAAGAAAGAGGCTGGAAAATTGCAGGTGGGGAACTTTGTTTAGAAATCTTAACTTAAACTATTATTGCTGGTGTGAGTCTTGTCAAAAATTTCAAGTTTTACGGACGGCAGGGGTACATCGGCAGGCCATACTTAGCCTCAGCCAGCTCTGGGATTTTGGGCAGCAATAAGAGGAGGGGAGAGAACACAGGACCCAAGATCATTTGAACTGGACTCTAAATCTGAGAAAGGGGTGGTTTCCTCTGTCTCCAGTTTCCCCTTGTGGCAACCCTTTCCCTTCAAGGACATTGAAAACCTTTCTTTAGAAAGACATTTAAATGGAGGATGAAAGCCGTGTGCCTCTCCCTGAATGAAGAAAACTATTACTTCCCAGAAGAAGAATGGAAGATCCCTGTAGAAGGTAGAGAGGTTTGGGGAAGTGCCTTCATAAAGCACAGAGGTAATAGGGCAAAGCCCACCACCACTACCAGCCCCAAGAATCCTCTTGCAGCTGACACAGCATGGACTGCGCTAGAGTCAGAGAGACCTTAGTCACCCCAACATTCCAACTGGACCTTCGCCATTTCTCAGAATTCATGACCATCGTTGTGTGTGTTCCTGATATGATAACATTGGGATGAACATGCTTACTGCTTACATTTTTGCGGTACCTTTGTTCTTGAGAGACTCAAGGAATGTTCCAGATGGGCTTTTAAATTTTTTAACTACATATTAACTACTTCATAATGAAACAGAATTATCAAAAAAGAAACAGCCCAGCCTCTTTGCCAGAAAATGTAAGCTCCAGTCCAGATACAGCAGCTTCTCCTGGTTTTCAGAGTGTCCATAAGTCATTATTCATAACTACAATCAATGCATCCAATGTTATTTTAAGTTTTACTTTATTTAATGTTACAGAATCTAGATTTTTTTCATGTCCCTAGCTCACTTACATATTTTTAATAAGCAACATGATAATGTTCAACTTGTTAATGAGCCAGATTTAAACAAATCACCATGGTGTGGTCATTTTTCCACTGTAAGAAAAAAAGTCTTTAAAAAGTTTATGATAGTTATCTCCCAATATTTGTTCATTCATTCATTCATTCATTTGTGGAGCAAGTTGGAACAACAGGTAGGAAGATATTATTGCTGTCACACAGGCTTGGGACTGCCTACCACCTGAACCCTAATTATGTAAGTTTCTGCTTCCTGCTGCTAAAACCCACCCCAGTTGGTGCAGAACTGAAACATTTACTTATTGCCGCACCTTTACTCCTCTCCTCTTCTGTTTCTATCTCTAAAGGATAGTATCCCAGTACTTTTTGAATTAGTCCTCCACATGCTTTCATTTTATTGTAAATTTCTTGTTGTTTTAATTGTAAACACAACTCCCATTTGTTATGTCAAGGAAAACAACCCTGAAATATAAAAAGAGAAAACTGCTGCCTTCTTGTGCCTATCCCCTTTCCTGCTTTCCTGCTTCCTCATATTCACATTGTCCTATCTTCGCCTCCCTCCTGGTATTTCTGAAGTCTACAATGGATCTCTTAGGAGCTTCCTTCCCAACATCCAGCTCATCCCGAGGCTAATGCTACTTCCCTTTACTACCAGACTTCTCGAGAGACATGTCCATACCTACTTACCCCTCACTCTTCATGCCAGCTGTCTCCACCCCACCCCAAACTGTGGAACCAGAAATAAGTTCACCAGTGACCTCCTCATCAGCAAGTCACACAGCCTTTCCTTAGCCTCCATCCACCAACTTTCTGTTTAAGACACTTCCTATCACCTTTCCCTTCTTCCCTTCATTTTTTTAAGAATAAATACATGATATACATTTTGGAGCAAATTATTTTTAAGTTTGAAAGAAATAAACATAGAACTACACCTCTCTATTTCCTCTCCTTCCCCAGATGCCAATAAAATGTAATGATTTTTTTTAATACACCTTCCCACTCCACACCAAAAAGGGATCATCCAAAGTATAAAGGAAATGAGAGAAGTAAATCATGACAACATGAGACTGCTCAGCCCTTTATGTAGGGGAGTGTGACTGACCAAAAGCCTTGACTAATGGGCTCTGAAAATCACCTAAAATCCACAGCTGAATGTGGGGCCAAACCCATGCATCCCCAGGTGGCACCCAACTGATACTGAGCTTGGCTCTTCCAGCAGACATGGGACTTCCGCGAAGCTCAACTTTGACTCAAGGACAAACGGATGGCAACCTTGCTGAATGACCTTTGTGGTCAAGGCTGCTTGCACACAGTCTTCATTCCTTCTCTCCTTCATTCTCTGCCTGACATTCTCTCAGCCTTTTCTCCCTTCCCTTGTCTCTCACAAAGGTGGTTCCCTTATAAAATCCTTGCACATGTAATATCATCTTGGAATCTGCCTCTTGGAAGACCCTGACTAATATATAACTACAGGTAAAAGATTGCAACAAACACTTGGAAGATAACGAGCAGATGGGAGAGCAATAGCTGATGTCAGCATTGTGGCCCAAAAGCCTTGCAGAGAGGAATGCTGATAAGCATTGAGCCAGCTCCACAGCAGATCTAGAAAGCCTCCAAACTTGGAGATATAACGATGTATTGCACAAGGTGAGAAGGCCCAGTGTGCAACTAAACACAGTTCTAGTCACTGAATTTCTGTCCACAGAGAGATTAGGCCACCAGCTCTTCTCCCCAGCCCTGTCCAGCCTCCATCAGCTAAGTCATCCCCCAAAGTCCTGACGCACAGAAACCACAATAACAAATAAATGTTATATTCAGCTGCTTAGTTTGTGGTAATTTGTTACAGAGCAGTAGATAATTAAAACAACAATAAGAGTGTATTATTTAGAAATGAAGCAAACACCAGGGTTGTGGATGAGGGTGGAATATGAGAAACTAATATCTTTTTAATATTAGCTTTTCAATATTAGTTTAGAACCATTTGAATGGTTTTAGCAGGAAAATTACTTTGATAGAAAAAATTTTGAACTAAAAACTTACACACATTCTAGGACCATTAAAGTGGTTGCTATTGCTGAGATTGCCTGAAATTGGGGGGAGCCAATCACAGTAGAGTATGGAGGAAGGTGAAAGTCAGCAGTGAGAGAGACAAGATGTTAATAGGAAGTGCTGAAGCTCAGAGGGAATCTCCTTGACCAGAAAAAAAGAGGCAAGAGTTGGAAGGAAAAGTTGGAAGTCAAACCAATGCTGCATCTGGTGAAGAAGGAGGTCAGGTGTGCTCATGGATCATTTTGGTCATCAAAAAACAAGCTATTGCTCAGAACACCTATTGACTCAATGGCTTGCTTTATAGGTTCACAAGTCTGTGCTGTAAGGGGCACTGAGGTGCGGTGATAAAGAACTGAAACTGAAAACATAACTCAATTTTTCTCCTCAAAGGAACATGTTTATATTATTGGATTTACAACATAAATTGCAAAAAAAAAAAAAAACTATCGTAATTTTTTAAGTTAATACATCCAAACTTTTTTATTACTCCAAGTTAATCTGATTTTCATTTTAAATTATTGCATCCTTTCTTGGTTAAGGAAACCATAATTTCTTTAAATCGTTGTAATACATAAGCAGGTTACTTCAAATTCATCATATACATAGCTTGTAATGAACATCTTCATTCTCATAACATTTTAATTCTGTTCAATTATTTTCTTTGAAAAATTCTCAGCTCTAGAATCAGAGGATTGAGAGAGTTTTGCTTTCCAAAAGATTGAAATCATTCTAAATGCACAATGTATTTGTTTGTTTCACAATAATTTGTCTGCCATTGGTGTTTCCTTTGCATAATTTTTCTCTTGGTTAATTTCATAGGATTTTCTTTAATTTTATACCTTTAATTTCAGTATCAATCTTTCCTCTGTTGCCTGTCATTTCTCCTCCTCCTTATATGGACAGTCAGTATCCTGGATTTCACTTCAGTGCTGGTTCTCCTTGGTTCCTCCCCAGTGTCCCTTTCCCTAATGTGAGGATCCCACCCCCACCATGCTAAGGGATTTGCATGCTAAGGGATTTCCTAAGTCTACTGCTCTTCCAGCATTCCCCCTTGGTTTCTTCTATCACTCTGGAGCTGTGTCTCTCAGAGGGTGGATTAGATCATTTCCTCCCAAGGTACCCGAAATTTTTTTAAATCCACATTTCCTGTCCTGATGTCCAGTATACAAAAGCACTCTCCCCATGGGCCCCCGGAATTTGCCCCTTATATGACTTCCCACAAGTGTTTCTAAGGGAGGGATGACCACTGAGGGCAGATTTCTAGATTTGTGATTACATTTCAGTGTCTCTTTGCTCTGCAGGTGCGCAGTTCAGATGTATCCTGAATCTCTCCAGCCAGATGTCACCTCTAACTCTGCCCATGAAAACCAGGATCCTGACCTACCAGCACATCTCCCCCATCCCCCACATACACACACACACACACACACACACACACACACACACCCTCAGCACTGCTGCAAATCCCTTTTGGTTACTTTCCCTTTGGCAACATCCCTCCACCTTGTCAGCCCCATGGGCAAAACTCAGCATTTACCACTATTTTCATACTATTCTGTGAAGGAGATGCCCCTTTGGAGAAAGTCCTTGCAGACTCTAGGGTGGTGATTGCCTCCCTGGACATCTGGATATCACATGATGTTCAGAAGCATAACTCAGTGGGACTGATACCAACACCAGTCAGATGGAAGGTGTATCTCTAATGAAGCTAGCACCTTACAAACAGATCTCTCAGCCTGTCTGGGAGTCAGACTGCTGCCTGGGACAGGAGGGAAGGAGAGGGTTGAGAAGAGGGCCCTTCATTCACACAAAATCACCAGGAGGAAAAAGGTTTTCTCCACTCTCCAGGACCCAAAGTTTTGTGTCCTGGATGCTTCTGACCACAAGTTTGAGAGTCTGCTCCTGGCACAGCTCTGATGGGAGAAAGTTTCCTACCTACCATCTCCTCCCTAGGGAGGTGAATCCACTCCCTAAACTCTTGTGTACTCAGGTGTCCACACCACCCCCAGGGCCTTCAAAAATTATTCTGAAAATAAATAATTCAATACTTATGTAAACAACTGGTTCAATCTGCTCCCATCCTGTGCTGTATTCTCATTTTCAAACAGGTGCCAAGGGAGGGGAATGCTTAGCCTAGAGGAACACAGGTGTGATAATGCTGGGACTTCAAGTCCCTGAGTATCTGTTTCAAGGGACACGGGGAGAAGAGGGACCAGGGGATCTTTCCTTTCTCTCCCAAGCCCACACATCAGTCAGTTAGATCCAAGTTAAACTCAGCTCTGGATTCCATTTCAATGGAATGATTCTTTGCTGTCAAATTCAGGTGTCTGAAAATTTATGAATAAATCCATTTTTTCCAAATATATTCCTAAGTCAGGATTCTCAGAGTGGGGGAAGGCAAGAGGTCAAATAAAGATCACAGTGAGACTGAGAGTAGAGATTAGAGAGTTTGGTTACAAGTGAGAGTGACTCAATTAATTTCAGTTAACAGTTGGGAGGTATTGGCTAATTGTTACATCATTGTATAACCTGAGGTTACATCATTGTATAACCTGAGGTTCTCCCACCATCTAATCACCATGAATTGTCATCTTAATCACCTGTGCTCCCCCAACTTCACCCTTCCTCCCACACCCTTGCTGCATGCTTCAGCCCTGCTGTTAGTTTGTTAGTTTTAGTTTTTTCTTGTTTTGTTGTGTTTGTTTTCCTTATATCCCACATATAAGTGAGATCATCTGGTATTCCTCTTTCTTTCTGGCTTATTTCTGCTAGCATGATTCCTCTAACTCCATTTATGTTTCCACAAATGACACCAATTTTGTCTTTTTGATTGCTGAATAATATTCCATTGTCTACATATACCACAACTTTCTGATCCATTCTTCTGTTTGGGGACATTTGGGTTGTTTCCATATCCTGACTATTGTAAATAGTTAATCACTGTACTTTTTTCATGAAACTAGGAATACAGCAACCCTCCATTACCAAGCATGATCAAAAAAGCAGGGCTCCACTTCTCCAGCTCTCTCTCTCTAGCAGACTTGGCTTTCTCCAAGTTCTCATGCCCCAGAACAGCCTTCATGTGCCATCATCCTCAGACCCACTGTCAGGCCAAGACCACAGCGCATTACCACTCTGACGTCACACCATGTAGACTAAGTAATGGAGGGTAGAACTTCCACACAAGCAACAGGGAGTCTACATGAAACTTTAGAGTGTAACTTTCAGAGGTCATCTTTTCTGTTTTCTTGTGTTTCCTTTTTTCCAGTTGGCAAGGTAAACAGTACATAGGCATATTTTTTCACACATTTTTCCTTCCTTTACTCTATATTCTCCTTCTCTTTGAGATAAAGATAAAACCATTGTTTTTTAAGAGTGTTTGTATTCAAAACTCAGAAAATTCTCTGTACTTGAGGCTTCTGTGCTACTTTGCTGAAATCCTCTAACTCCAGTATCTCAGTGTGACACCAGCAACTACTGAGTTTTGATCTGTGAGGCAAAAATAGGACCTATGATTTGTGAAAATGCTCAATCTCACAAAAATATTAAAATAAGTAACTAGTAGATCATTTTTTTAAAAAACTCAGCTTTACAATCAATTGGGTAATTTTTGACAAATACACAACCTACTATTTGATGCATGTGCTTACATAAACCAGTTTTCTTTAACAGTGCATAAAAATTCTTAGGCTTCACTCATAGTCCTTGGTAAAGATTCTTGAGTTTTATCGTCCCAAGGCAAATTTAATTTTAAAATTTCCACTTTAATGCTTCACAAATTACACTCTGGGAACCCTGTGCATCAAAATTACATGGGAACCTTCTCACACAAGATGGCACCAAAAGTAAATTAAGGAAGCCTTTGACTCTCCCAAAGCTGAAGTAAAACCAAAAATGTTCAAGGTCAAGAGAGCAGCTTTGAAAGGCATCCATGGCCACAAGGAAAAGAAGATGCATGCTTCACCCACCTTTCAGAGTCCCAAGACACTATGATGCCAAAAGCAACCTGCATAGCCTCAGAAGGACATGCCCAGGGCAAACAAACTGGACCTCAATGCCATCATCAAATTCCCTCTGACTAGACCTGAAGAAGATAGAAATAACACCCTGATGTTCATGGTGGATGTCAAGGCAACAAGCACCAAATCAAACATGCTCTGAAGAAGCTCTATGATGCTGATATGGCCAAGGTCAACCCATGATTAAATCTAAAGGAGAGAAGAAGGCCTGTGTTGGACTGACTCCTGAATATGATGTTTCAGATGTTGCTAACAAAATTGGGACCTCTGAAATTGAGTTCGGTTGATTAATTTTAAATATAATTTTTTTACCATAAAAAATACAAAGTTATATGAGGAACTTGTTAAAATGCAGCAGCTTCATTGTCCCCACTCCAAGTCAACTTGATTAGAATCTATTCAGGAAGGGTATCCCAGGAATCTTTGTTTTCACAGATACCCTATAAATTATGAGAAGCCTTAGTCTAGAATTTTAGAGCATTACTGGGGTTTCTGAGTTGTGATATAAGATATTTTTATATATCTAAGTAGGAAAAACTTTCTGTCAGTTCCATGAACTTTATTTTTTACCATTGATGTATTTATTTTTTCTCTCCTGAAATCCAGGCTGCATGGGGGGAATGTTTTAAAGACCCAATGGTAAGACTACTTCCCTATCAAAATCTGACAAAACTAAAAAAGAAAAAAAGAAAAATGTGACCCCAAAGTAGTCATGGTTACTACTTTATTGTCAAATAGATCCAGTGTGGTTAATACTAAACCTTGCAAGATTTTAAAGCTTTTCTCAGATGATTTAATGAGCATCTGCTAAAGATCTACCTATAAGTTTCCTTTATTCATTCCTTTATTCATTCTTTAACCCAATAGATAATTCAATAATCACTTACCAGGACCTGGAAGCTATGGCATGTCCTAGCAATGCAGAGATGAATAGATAGGAAAAGGAAAATTAAAGCCATAATTATAGTGCATTATATTATAGCATATAGAATCATATGATAGGGTTAAAACCACTCAGGTTGAGTAAGAAAATGCTTTAAGAGTAGAAATGGCATTCTACTGAGTCTTGAAATATAACCAGGAATTTATCTAATGGAATATGGGCAAGAAAGAGAAAAATCACTTCAGATAAGGAGACAGGCATATGCAGAGGCTTAAAATGGTAAGGTATAGTCAAACAAGCAGTTGAAAAAAGGACTGTACATGAGAAAAATAATATTATATATGCAAGTTTTGTATTTCATGCTACCTGCAAGAATGTGGACAAAGCCAAATGATTTTTTAATATATTTTTAATGTACTTTCCTTAGGCAAGAGACTACAGACTATTGACTAAGCAAGTGTGCTTTTGAGAGTTGATTTCAAACCAGAAAAAAAGACATCTATTCTCTTATTATTTATTTATAGTATATACCTTTCCAGTTATCAAAGTCTACCTCTTCCATCAAGGCTTCTCGGATTTCCAAAGCCCAAATAGAGTCCTTGGAAGAAGGAAGGAAATTAATAAGAGAACTTATGCAGTTCTCTTGGATACTGAGGATGATCCAGTTTCCTAGTATACACACCACAACATTTTTCATTGATGGAGAAAATGGGTGATTAACATGTGGTCAACAGGTTTCCAAAGAAGAAGTACAATTATCCCTGTGTGCAGATGACATGATAATATATAAACATAGAAAACCCTAAAGATTCCACTAAAGAAACTCTTAGAAATAACAAATCAATACAGTAAAATGGCAGATTACAAAATCAACCTCCAAGTCTTTTGCATCCCTAAATGCAAATAAGAAACTAAAGACAAAGAACTCAAGAAAACAGTCCCATTTACTCAAAAAAAATCAAATAATTAAGAAAAATACCGAATAACAAATGATGTAAAATTCCTTGACAATGACAACTATAAGACATCGCTAAAAGAAACAGAAGAAGACACAACGACATGCAAAACTATTCCTTCCTCATGGACAGAAAAAGTAAAATTCAACAAAAGGAACTACATCATGTTAAAAAGCTTTTCCACAGTGAAAGAAACTATAAATAAAATCAGAAGAATCCCTACTGAGTAGGAGAAAAGATTTGTACATCATACATATGACATGGGACTAATATCCAGGATCAATAAAGAAGTCATACAACTCAACCAAAAGAAAACAAATAATCCATCAAAAACAATGGGCAAAAGGGCTAAAGGAAATATACAGGTGGCCACTAGGCACATGAAAAGAAATGTTCAACATCACTTATTAGGAAAATGCAAATCAAAACTACAATGAGATACCACCACCTCATACTGGTGAGAATGGCTATATCCAAAAAAAAAAAATTAAAAGCTAGAAATAAATTTTAGTGAGAGTGTGGGGAAAAGAAACCCTTATACATGTGGGTGGAAATGTAGACTGGTCCACCCCTATGGAAAACTGTTCTTCAAAATATTAAATGCAGATCTACCACAGAATCTAGCAATTCCAAACCTTGGTATCTATGAGAAGAATGCAAAACAAGCATTCACAGGGATTGATGCACTCCCATGGGCACCACCATAGCACTATGTACAATAATCAAGTTATAGAAACAACTTGGGTGGACACGAGTGGCGTAAGAAAATGTGCTATATGTAACTATATATAATTGCAAAGACATGGAAGCAACCGAAATGTCCCAGAACATGTAGCTGGATGAAAAAGATGTGGTATGTATACACAATGGAATATTACTCATCAATTAAAATGACAAATTTGATGATTTTATGATAACATGGGTGGACTTAGAAGACATCATATTAGCAGAAACAAGTCAAAAAGAAAAAGACAGAAACCAAATGGTTTCACTATTATGTGGGACATGGGAAAGATAAACAAAAAGCCATGAAGAAAAGTCAAAACAAGCTAAAAACCAAATTAAAGTACACACAGGGGTGGGAAAGGTCAGGGAGGGGGGGGTGAACTCCAGAAATCACAAAGATGTGAAATTTATACATAAATAAATTATTTAATTAAAAATAAAAAAATTTTAAAAAGAAAGTGTGCTATATATACACAATGAATTATTAGTCAGTTATTTTTTAAAAACATGATATATTGCCATTTGTAGCAACAGATAGATCTGGAGGGGATTATGTTAATTGAAGTCAGAAAGAGAAAAACAAATATCAGATTATTTCACTCATATGTGGAATATAAAGAAAGAAAATAAAGGAACAGACAAAACTAAACCAAAATAAACCCTAGAAATATGACTGCAGAATTACTAGCTAGCAGAGGGTGAGTGTGGAGAATGGGAAACAAAATGAGGGAGGTGTAAGAAATCTAATGGACTATGGTGGAGGATTATGGATGCTTTGTCTTTGGATATGGTATAGTAACATCTGAAGAGATGTGAACCTATACGCCTAAATCATATACATTATTGAAAACCAATGTTAAGTTAAAAAAAAAAGTTACCAAAAAATAATATCTCGAACACTTGTTTAAAAACCTTTAAGAAAGGTTTTTTAACCTTAAAAAAAGAAAGAGGGTCCCACTACTCTCCAGCTAGGTGACTTGAGGAAAGTGGTGACATCTCTCAGAATATTTTCTTCCTTGTTAATAGGAGCACATTTGCCTAAAGCTTAGGAATGCTATGAGGGAGTGATACCACCTCTAGCTTATACTGGGTCTCCTGCTGGAGCAGCTGCTGAATGCCATTATAGTATTTCAGTCATCCAATAACTCTTTGTTGAGGATTTACCGTGTCGAAGCCAAAAAGAGCACAGAAAACAAATCTGAACTGGACTTAACTCTGTAGAACCTCACCATCTATACTGCAGAGAACAAACAGCCTTGAATTCAGTACCGGGAAGAGTAGTCACTACCAGAGAAATCGTCGAGGAGATGGCAGAGATGATCTGTGGTGTGGCGGGAGTTAGAGAGGAGAAAGGATGTGCAACGGAAAACCAAGGAAAGGAGGGGCTTGAGCTGGGCATTTGCACCCCTGCTGATTTGGACCAGACTAGCACTTTCTCCCTCAAGGTGAAATAAGAGAGGTTCTGGGGAGACATCGCTCACTGGACTTCACACTGCTCGTGACAGCAGTCAGTATGGGATTTCAAATCCTCAAATCTCAGGCATTCACCCACTACCACCCTGCACCCCTCTAAGTAGGGTCAATTGCAAATGTAGAGAGAAGGACGGGGGAAACAACAGAAGTGGGGTGATGGGGTCCAGGGCCTCTGTCCCAGGTGGAGGCAGATCAGAGACGCCCCGTGGAGGGGGGGGAGCTGATGGGGAGGGGGGGAGGTAGAGCTCGGGCTAGAGCGCAGGCAAGGGGCAGCAGCGCCGCCAGGGTGGGAGGGCTGGCCGAGGGGCGGGGAGAGGGGCCCGGCTGCACTTCGGGGCTGTGCGAGGCACCGGCCCAGCGGCAAGAGCTTGCGCTCGCTGGCCATGGGGCGGCTGTCCCCAGAGCTTCGGCCGCTGCTGGCGCTGCTGTTGCTGCTGGCGCCGCCACTGCCACGGGCGCTGCGTGGGGCGCACTGCCCTGAGCCCTGCAGCTGCCCGCCCGAAGGTGCCCTGCGCTGCCCCGGCCCGCTGGCCGGCCTCACCCGACTGTGAGTACGCGGAGCCCTTCCCGGGGGTCCTCGTTCCTACGGAGTAGGGCCTTCCCTCCCTCCTCTTTGGTCCCTGTAGCTGGAGGCTGGAAAAAGGCAGTTCGCCCCGTCAAACTTGCCAAAATTTGGGAGCGTCTTTGCCAGCCCAAGCTGCGCCTTGGACTTCAGCCCCACCAGCCCGCGTTGCCCTGCAGCCCCTGGGCCACAGCCCAGTTCTGTCCCTCCTGGTTGGAGCCATAGCAGTGGGCTTCTAACTGCCCAGAAGCCATAGCAGGAGGTCTTGCTCCCTGCAGCTGTGGGCAGAGGACATGGGTGTGATGCCCTCAGTTCAGCAACTGTCTCTGTGGCCGGTAGCCTCACAGTCTTCGAATCTTGAGTGAGCTAGACCAGAGAAGGTTACTGTGGGTTCTTGCTCTCTGCAGTCCTTTAGGACGGGGTTCTCTGACCCTAGGGCCAGCAGTCTGATGACCTGGACACTCAAAAGAGGTGACAGGTCCTCCCCTACCTACTCCTGGGGGGGGGGGGGGGCGTAGAAGTCTCTGCACCACTTCTGCCCCAGACCACTTGCTTTTCTGTCTGATTGCCAGACCTGCTTGCTTTGCTACCTGGTTGCCTAGCGGATGAAAAAGCCTGTGTCTGGCATCAGCACACCACCCCACCTCCACTCAGAGGTGGCTCAAGACGCTGTGGCAGCAGCACCTTGGGGCAAGTGGTTTATAAGGGAGATAGTGAAGAGGACTTGGGTGGGGAAGAGGGGCCTGGACTACTCATGGATCAGAGGACCAACAGGGCTGCTCTCTGGTTTAAGAGCAGACATCACACAGTTTATGATTCTATTTTTACAAAATGTCCAGATAGTAAATAAATCTGTGGTTGTCAGTTTGCGTCAAAGAGCCCAGTGATAGCTAATGGTTGTTGCCTTTATGGGGGGAGAGGGGACCACATTGTCTGAAATTAGATTGTGGTGTTGGTTACACAACTCAATGAACACACTGAAAACAACTGCCTTGTACATTAAAAGGGTGAATTTTATGGTATATGAATGACACTTCAATAAAGCTATTAAAAGACAATGGTAAGGAGAAGGAATGGGGAAGGAATTGTAAAAGTGTCCAAAAGCAGCAGGTTGGTGACAGTCTTGATTATGTTCTAGCCATTAGAGGTGATGAAATTCCATGCTGGGGGAAGACAGACCCAGCCCCTTTTCCTTTGGCCCCCAGCAGTCTGCCAGGGGACCTCTTCACTGAGGGGAGTCCCCCTCTCTCCTGAGGGACTTATTTTCTCCCTTGGATGAGTCTGTGGCTTTCAGGGAATATTTGCAGTTGAGAGACACAGTTTAAAGGTTGGTGGATTTCTGTTAATTAGGTTCCATTAATTATCTTGTCAGTTTAACTCCCTGAAGGAGAGGACAATGTTGATAGAATTTGCTTCCATCAATCACCAAATCTTTGTAAACTGTCTTCCAAGTCACCGGCCTTGTCCTTTGTTGGCAAGCCTACATCATGAGCCTAGAGCTTATGAATGATTGTGTCACTGACAGCTTTCCTTCCTTGCTTGCTGCTTATACAGATCACTAGAAACAGATTCAAAGAGATGGAATAGTCTGCCCAAGTTCCTAGGTTTTAAGTAGCAAAAACAGGACTTTCATCTGTTAATGATCTTCCTGCATTTCTTTGTCTTTGCAAGAAAATTTTTCTTCTCCAAAGTTGTCATTGTGGTAGAAGGCAGGACTGTGGCAGGCTCAGATGCATGGTAAAGTTTGAGAAACAAGGTATCACTCTCCATGGGGTATGTCAACCTCTGAAGAGTAAGAAATACACTGTAAACCTCCTGCTACCATAGTCTTGCCTTCTCTGTTCCATCACATGCACGCATATGCATGCATACACACACACACACACACACTCCCTATTTTTTTACAAAATGCTGATGTGATCAAATTAAAACCCCCAAATTCAGAAACAAAAAAAAAAAAAAACTTTGAGGAAAACTTTTGTTGTTGTTGTTTGTTTGCCTGTTTGTTTGTTTTCAATGGGGGGAGGAGTTCATGGAGAAGGACAAACCAAAATACAGGGAGGGATAATATTTGATGGAGGGAGATCTCAGTCAGTGCAAGGACAGCATCAATCTGAGGTCACAGACACTGCGTTACTCTTAGAGGATGGGTTAATCTCAGAAGAGTAGGGAGGCTTCTGTGTTCTGGGAGCAGAAGACAGGTGGACAGAGGGGTAACTCAGCACTGGAACAAAGGCAGGGAAAGTCAACAGTTCCTGCTGAAATCCTCTTTTCTTGACGATGAATGAATGCAACATTAAGCAGTAATTATGATAAAAAAATGCTATGATTAACAAGTTATCAAGAGTTCATGAAAAGGAGCTGAAACTATGAAATAAGGTTTCCAGAAGAGGGATGTGGTCTTGTACTAAGTTACCCATCAGGTTTAACTCTGCAGATATAAGGAACAGAATCTCCACTTTCAAGGTAGGAGGAGGTGAGAACCACACCTGAGAATCCATCAGCAGCCTCTCAGCAGACACTAATTTATGTTTTAATCATTTCAGGCCTTTGAAATCCTGCCTTCCATGACTGCTATCAAAAGTTCATTATTTGATTTTAAAAGGAATGTGGATTATAATTGCTTACAAATGACAAGCCTGTTACTTACAAATTTTGAAAATGGCAGTGTTCAATCCTTATTTTCCTGCCCTTTTCATATTATTAAAAACTTAAGTATCAAAAATCCAAATTGTGATACAAAAAATAACCTCCCACAATTTAACTCTTTTTAATTGGGAATTTAAACAAAGTAAAAGAAAAAAATTGAATCTAAAATTTTCTTGTTAGTTCCAGACAAATGGAGAGGCAAAAAAATCTCACCTTGCCCATAGTTATATAAAGATCTTTGTCTCTATGACAACAGAAAGGTTGACTGCTTGATATGGAAACAGCTTCTGAAAAATCTGTTAGTAAGAAAATGCTAATAATAATTATGGCAATTTATTTTTTGCATGTTGTGCCTACTGAACAGAGATTAAGCTTTGAGCCACTATTGTAAGACAGAGTTCAGAGAGTTTGGAGGGATAGCGTGTGCTGCCTCCATCGCTTATTGTCACAGGCAGAGGTAGGTCAGGCTCCTGATGTCTTTCCCTTCTGATGTCCATCTTTCTCCTCCCACATCACTGGAAATCAGGGTCAGAACAGAGCTCAAGGTTACAGAGGGATGTCTGGGGGAGGATGTGATCTCTGTCCCTGAAGAGTTCACAAAAGGAGTAGAAACACCCAAGAGACTGGTATACAGGGGAGAGAGGCAGCAAGGTTTGAAAAGATGCAGAGAAAGACCTACCATGTGCACTGAGAACTCCGGGGAAGGTTTCACAGGCCAAGGGTCTGATAAACCTCGAAGGAGAAACAGAAAGAAGAGCATGGGTAAAGTTAAAGCATATGGGAGGTCCCTGATGAGAAGCAAGGAATAAGGCTAAATGGATTCTTCCATTCCATGCCTCTTCCAGGCATTTTGGGAAGGAGGGGGGAAGCAGGAGGGATTCTTTTTTAGGGAAGATATAAAATTATCAGAAATATTTGATTAATCTCCCCCAGAGGGTTGTGCAAAAGAGGTTCCCAATATGCCATGCTTAATAGCTAAACTCTCAAAGTCATTTTTAGACAGTTGGCTGTAAAGGAATTAAATAAAAATCACAATGTACGGTCACTTCCCCATGAAACTTTGCACAAGACCTCCGCCCCACACCCCTCCTTCCCACACATACTCACTCTGATACCTGCACCAGGCACGTATCCCATCATAACTAGCTGTGTACTATGTGAGCCATCTTGCTAGAGCAGGGTTTCTCAGCCTCAGATTTCTCAGTTTCTCAGCAAGAGACACTTGGCCCCTGTCATTCGCTGTAGAGGGCTGTTTGCTTTATACCTTGTAGGATATTTGGCAGCATCTGTGGCCTCCACCCACCAGATGACAATGGCACAGCCTCCCAAATGGTGACAACCAAAAGTATCTGTAGGTATCTGCCAAATGTCCTCTGTGGGGAGAGGGCAACATTCACTAATTTTACATACATGCACACACACACACACACACTCACCCCTTGGTTTTTAATCACTGTGCTAAAGTGAGAAGCTCTTGAAGGGGTCATATTGAATTCAAAATTCCCAGAATTTCACACATAGTAGGATTAAAGCATTTATTGAGCTACATGATGGCCAGACAAGTAGAGAGCTAAATAAGAACAAGGGACCAGTGCAAAAAGGATGTACATGTGTTAGTTAGTGCTTACATCAAAATGTCATTTAAAAAAATCTCCCTCCTAAATGGAGGAAGTGAGGGCATGTCTGTGACTTGTAGAGAGAGTTGTGTTATATCAACATCCAGGTCCTAGATTCTAAAGATCCTGATTTGTCCTTTGAGAAGCAAGACTGGCAGTTTACCTATATTAGCATATCCCATTCAGATTCTTTTTATTTTTCTTGTTTATTTGCTTTAACTTACTCATGACAGAGTCCAGACTCCATTAAATACACACACCCCAAGGTTAATTGAATGGAGACTTACAAGTTCCAGGTTGACCCTATTTATCAGTTCAGATCATTTTGGTGTGTGTTGTGTTATGTTGTTTTGTGTTGTGCCATTCCAGAGCCCCAGAGTGACAATATAAGATCAAAGTAAGAGTCCACAGGGCAGAGGCAAGCCTACCAAGCTCTTGCAGGTAGGAGAGCTTGATCTTACCCAAAAGCCCAAGTTAGAGGTTGATCTTGAACCTCAGTTGGGCCTAGCTCTCCCAGCTATGCCTTTTAAGGCAACTGTTAAACCTAGCTACCGCTATAAGCAGACTCCCTGAGGGAAACTTTACAAAGACCAGATTTTATTAGTTTGAAAATCATCCTTTTGGGGGAAATGAGTAATAGCCCCTGGCAGGGCAGTAAAAAGCAAGCAACAGTGTTTCCCCAAGTCTCAGTGCAAGTGTAGAGCCAAAGAGGTTCACACACTAATCCCTTTGCACTGGACCCATTTGCCCTCTTGGAGAGCATTCTTTGGCCTTTTTCTGCCTGTTCTTTATTTCAGCCAATCAAAGGAATTCAGAGTTCCAGTTCTTTTCCCTCACCCACCTCTAACTTCTTTCCACGTCCCTCAATTTGGCTTCTTTTCTTGTTTTGAAATGAGACACAAAAGGTTTCTCTCCAAAATATAATCTCCCAGAGTGGCTGCACCAGACGGCGTCTTGGCCATGTGCAACTGATCTTACACACGAACTGTTAGTGCCAGTTGAGTCATGGTAGCAGAGAGAGGCCCTGCTGCTCACTTCCAGCCCCAAGAGAACTCCCTCCATGGAAGCATATGTGTTCTGTTCTGGCAGTTCCCCCTTGGTGTGCAAAAAAAAAAAAAAAAAAAAAAAACTGCATTTAATGCAGATTTCAGCAAATTTCCCACCAACTATTTTTCTAAGAAGAGAGTTAAAATAGAGACCAGGCCAGGATCTCACTGCCTTAGTGGGCGGTTTCTCTCCGTGGTACTCATTTACTCCCAGTGTCTGTATCAGTGGGAGATGACACCCCCTCCAGCCAGCAAACCATCACGGCTGCTGTCTGCAGCCCTGAAGTGCAGTTCCAGTGCTGCCTGAGCCAAATACAGGGAAGTCCAATTTGTAAGCAAAACTTAACTTTCAGGGTGAAAGTTTTGATCCCTCGCTGCTGTTAAATTTGTCCTTGACTCTGAAGAAATGAGGTTATCCCTTGCTTCCCAACTTCACCTGCTGAGCAGTACAGACAGAATTTCTGCGCCCACACCAGTGGCAAAACTCTGCTATGATGGGAAAGGGTCCAACACAGCCCCCAAATTACCTGAGTAACTCAACAGTGGCACAAAGACTGAGCAGACCTGAGTCCTAAGTGTGGCCCCCTTTCCCTAATTTGCTCTGTGAGTTCAGACACAGGGATGAACTGCATGATCTGAGGATTCCCGCCCCTAAATGACCATCGTGGAAACCAATGAGATAGCTGAGAAACGTGCTCAGAATGGTTTCACATAACTGCAAAGAATTGTTGTAACAATCTGATGATGCAGAGAAGTCTGAAAAACACACAGCCCTTATATGAGGTTGAATAGGAAATATCTATCATCAAGAGACAAGCCTGATGGCAAAGTTTCATTCCTGGGAGGTGTTAATTAGAGAAAAATGACCCAACAGGTCTTCTCAACCTGGAATTGAGTAAGTTCATACCCTGAAATAGCAGACCTCATAACTACCCAGAGTTTTGTATGCTGGTCTTTTCAAGCCAGGCAAAGCTGCCTCTCAAACATGCCACTGTACATTTAATTATAGGCTATTTTCTGGCAATCAATTGGGTCAGTCCTTTCTTCCCAGCTAGACAACCCAAGCCCCTTTTGGGTCCCTTGCTTTCTACATTGTGCATCCCTAAACCTCTGATCGCTGCATAGTAAAGCTTTAGGGTACTTGTTGATCACTCAGAAATTACAGGCTAAAATGTACAAAACAGCTTGCAAGCTGCCCTCTAGGAGTTTAATCTTCCAGCCAGAGGAGAGAGAGGACAGGTTCTCAGGTGACTGCAGAGAAAAACTGAAGGGGATAAGCCCCAGACAAAAGTCTAGCAGTCTAGACAAAAGTCTAGAGGGGGCCATTCACCCCTTTCTTCCGGCCAGAATAACAAAGTGGTTTTGGTGGAGGTACCTTGGAGCTGTGCCTCTAGTGTTGCAGCTATCCCATAAGCCCAGCCTGATCCCAGGAGTCCACTGCTCAGAGCCCCCTGCTCACTCACTGTCCACTAGCACAAGCAAGCTCAGTACCGAGAGTCACCCATGATCAATGGCTACTTTCCCCTGGGACACTAAAATTTCTCTCTTTTGCAAGCACTAGACAAATGTAATTGTAAGACATGAACTTAACAGAAGAATAAGGAGGTAGGAGGATGGAGGGGCAGGACCCAGAGATAATTAGGCATCTAGCTGTAAGAGATCAGGAAGCCTCCCTGGAGAGACACCTCTAGAATGAATCTGCTCCAGGTGCCTATCCATGAAAAGTTTTAAATTCCTAAGAGAGAGAAT
Organism: Uropsilus gracilis; assembly: GCA_004024945.1. Classification (NCBI taxonomy): domain Eukaryota; kingdom Metazoa; phylum Chordata; class Mammalia; order Eulipotyphla; family Talpidae; genus Uropsilus; species Uropsilus gracilis. The sequence continues at coordinate 64,516 of PVHY01000124.1, read as the reverse complement.
TAGATCTCCCCCTGCCCTGTTCCAGAGATGGGGACATAGGAACATAGGGACACAGCCTATGAAATGTTTCCAAAGAAAAGGGGGACTTTTGAACTAGGCCGCCATGAAAATTGATGTTTTCAAGAGTAGACAAGTGAGTGAAAAATAAAGGCATATGGACCAGTTGTTTCAAGCACTTCACCCCATCCTCAGATTAATTAAAAGTACATGGTATATCTGTAGCAATTATGTTTGACCAACTCACTTAAAAAGAAAAATTTTTTTCTAAGTGTCTAGAAACAAAAGCTGGTAATGAAAGGACTTCCTGAAGCATATCTCTAGTGTCACTTCCCTGACAACATAACATCTTCTACTTCTAAAAAATATTTTTGAGAAATCATTACAGATGATGCAGACATTCCCTAGGGAGAATTTGATGTGTAGTTTTATTTACCAGAGTTATTCTTGTCATGTTCTATTATTGCTGGAAGAATTCTAGTTTAGGGGGTAAAGACTGGGTTATTTTGTTTTCTATCTTCAGAAAACTTTAAATGGGTTTTGAGTAAGGGCTTAGATGTGTTTGCCATTTTCCTCTAAGGCTTTATGTTTTTAATTTAGTTGTTGCACAAATTACTTGGAAAATCCATTATCCAGGGGGATCTTCTTGAACATCTTGGTCTACATTATAATTCATAAACTCCTCACAGTTTCCTGGGTGCTATGAAATGGATATCTTGGAGAATTCACTCAAATTGCACCTTCCAAATGGGAGAAATTCAACTGACTGAAATTTTTAAAGTCAGTGTGTGTGCAAATGTGAACCATGCACAGTATCTCCTTATAGCTGAAATAGTTAATGGAAGGCCATTCTTTCCCTTTCTTTAAAAGTCTATCAGGTGAAGCTTATAAAGATATCTGAGCCCAAAAAAATATGAACCAGTGGAAGTGTTTACCCTCCCTCTTTTCAGTTGTCCCCATGCAATCCTCAGAAAGTTAAGAGTCAAGGACAAGACATTTTCTAAATGCAAAAGTGACCTGTGACACAGAGAAGTATCCCCTCCAAAGCACTGAACCCATGCTACTCACCCAAACCCAACCCCCAGCCCCAGCAAGAAAGTAGAGTTAGTCCTAGACAGAGCTCAGTAGCCTCTTCTATCACAGTAAGTAGCTTTGAATTAAAAGTAATTAGTGAGACCTAGTCCTAGATGATATATTAATGTATTATAAACATTTTCTTATTTAAAAAAAAATCTCTGGAGTAATTAGTATCATCCTCATTTTATAGTTGTGGAATGAAGCTATGATTTAAACTCAGATGCTGTGGTTACAGATGCTGCTCCTCACTACCCCACTCTGCTGCCTCCACAAAGCAAGGGCACATCCCAGAAAGTTCACAGCATCTGGAACAGATCTGTAACCAGGGGCAGAACTGTACCAGCAGAGAAGAGTGCACATGCCAAATGTTGAAGAGAGTATGAAGGCAGCAAACTGGGGATCGGTTTAAAGACCACAGTGGTGTGACTTGTTGAGGAAGATACTGTCCAATAGAAATATGTGGGTCATATGTATAATTTTGATTTTCTAGTAGCTACACTTACAGTTTCCACAAGTGAAATTAATTTTAATAAAATATTTAATCCAGGGCCAGGTACGGAGGCATATGCCTTTAATCCCAGCCTAGGATGGGAGACTGAGGCTGGGAATTGCTTTGAGTCTGCAGACCCTGACATCTACAGGTCAGTAGACAGCCAAGTGGAGGCATGGTGAGAGTAGAAGTGTGACCTGGTGGGGGTCACTCAGTGAGAACAAAACCCAGGACAGGTGAGGGGAAACCAATGTGGGAAAAATACAAAATAGTCAACAGGGAGAAAGGAATGGTCAAGAAGGGAGGCAGTGGGAAAGGAATAAAGAGCTGGAAGCAAGAGACAGTGTAAAGATAGAATTGACAGGACACTGAGGTGACCTACCCACACTGGTGGTTCAAAGGCAGCTTTCACATAAGGGGCCCAATAAGTTCTCAGACAGAGTGCAGGGGGGATTGGGTCGTCAATCAATGATGAGGAGAAAAAGAAACACTCTGGCAGACTCTGCATCTGGCAGAGGAACAGGAATTTGAGCAACAACTTTGAAGTCAAAGACAGTGACCACATGCCCTCGAGACGCTGACAACTGTCATAGGCCAGGTTTTCACTCAAGAGCCAGAGGAGCGTGAGGTGGGGTGTTTCTTACAAGCTCAAAGGAACAGTACTGATGCAATTTGATTAGTGAAGCCCACAGCACTGGACCAGCAAAGAAGTGACCTGTTGGCTCCAAACCATCTACGAGAGGCCCTTTCCCTCTGATTCCTTGAATCTAATACAGTAAGTGCCTAAAGGATCAGTCAGCAATAGTCAAAATCAAATGGGTAAATTTTCAAAGCACATTCCAATATTTGGGGGTGTTAAATGTAACATATTTGATGTCCTTATGAAACTGAACATAAAATATAAACTTGACATATTTTATGTCATACTGACTCATATTTTAATGAACAGTGAAGTATCAGCAGCCTTTTGTAAATGCTAAAGGCAGGAGACCCATAAAGGAAGATTTTCCCTGTAATCAAGTTACCAAATGGATCAATGTATTTAAAAGTATAAAGATTTGGAATGGGAGAAACTATCCTATTTTGTTTCAAGTTGAAAACAATTTTATTATAATTACTGAGCTGCCTTTTAAAGAACATAGAAATTCTTAAGTCTGTTTAGTAGAGATGTATGTAAAAAAAATCAAAATATTAACAGCCTTTGAATTTAAGTAAGATAATGCTTCCTCTTCCATTTCAGTGGCAAATGGAAGTCCTTTTTTAGACCAAAAGGACTTTGACCATCTTTCCTTCTTTGTGATTTTGTTTTTTAGTGTTTTAAAATTCCAGATGTGTAGCTCTAGCTATAAACTAATTGTCTGTGAAAGATGAATGACCATTGGAGGTATCTTACATCGATAATATAGATGACTTTTCTAAACAATTAGAGGGAAGTGAATAAGAACAGTTCATTTCTGTTCACGCTGGTCAGAAATAAAGGTATAAGCCCCAGCAAGATAACCAAAGGTCCCATCCAGGATTTGGAGATGCTAGATTGATAATGGATTCTATCCCCAGGTTGATCTCCCTCTGGCCCTGTTCAGCTTATGGGCTTCTGAGAATGGTCTGCTATGGGGATCATCTGCATGCACTAAGCTCTGAAAAGTCAAGAGAAGGTGGAGGGCCTTCCTTGTAACCAGGCTTGTCTATGCCTGGCTTTACAAGGAGAAAGCATGTCAATTGAACCACATTTTCTATTCACCGAGACCATTTTTAAAGAAGAACCCCTTGATAATGTGAATGTCCTCTGAGTGATATGTTTTTTGTAAAGGCTTTCCAAATCTTAAGTTATTTTTGAAAGGCAACACACAGCCCTCCTCACTTGGAAGCTATATAGCTAGCCTTATTTTGAATGCTAGTTTACAACTCAGTGAATCTGAGAGAGCATCTCCTTTAATCATCTATGTAATTGAACTCAGAGAAGAAAAAAGATGAGGTGCCTAAGGTTTACCCTTGTGAAATCAAGAGACATTAGGAAAACTTAGGAAGACCTGGTAATGTGGACTCTAACTCTTACAGATAATTGGGTTTGTCTGAACGCTATTTGTTTTCTGTAAGCACAACTTCTGGAGCTGGACTCTGGCACATTGTGCTTTGGGGGCTACAAACTGGGGTTGTTGGGAAAGGGACTAAGCCAAGACCCAGGTGAAAGAATTGATGGGAGGATGCAAAAGGTGAGGTGTTCCTTGTGCGTTGTCTCACCTTGAAGCAAAGGGACCAGACCTTATTCTGTTCACTGACTGACCATTGGATGGATATAGGTTGAACAGGACAGAGGCATAAATTTTGGTAAGGTCACAATCCTAGGCTGAGGGTAATAGCAGGAGAGCAATTTGGCTGAGAGCTGGAGCCACCCATTCTCCCAGCTACTGAGGGAACAAGTATCTCCTTCAGAAGAGTGATTTTGGTAGCCCACATACCACATACCATATACCACATCAATTACAGAAACTAATGCAACTAAACCAGGGAGCCCCGACAAGGTCCCTATATGTGCCAAAGGCACAGATTTGAAAGGTAGAACCCAGCAATGAAAGCTACAAGATTGATCCAAGTCAGAAAGCATCAAATTGTCCTGGGATCACAGTGTCCTCTAAGGACCAAAAATAGGGAGTGACATCAGGACCAGGCAATAAGAAGGCAGCATGACAGGGTTCCATGCTTAGACGGGCTCTAGTGAGACTAGGCAAGTTGACAGGATGAGGAACTGAGGCAAAAACTAACACCCACTGGTATGGGGTCAGCAAGTATAACTCAAGGTACTTCAAGTGCACTCAGGCCCTCCAGGTCGTGTTGGGTTCAGGGTGGACAATGCAGAAAGGCATGGTACTTTCCTGGAGTAACCACCAATCACAAAGACCCACAGCTAGGGTGAGAGTGTAATTTCAATCCTAAGGGAAAGAGGCTGTATCTGCTTTAATTTTATCCCATTACTGAAGTATTGGGGATTTGTAGTAGACAGGGGTTCTTGCACAGATGGAACCAACAATGCAGCCTTTGTTTCAACACCTGTGGCAAAAGCAGGAGATGACCATAATCCAAAGTGTCACCTATATACTATAATCCTTTCTTCTAAAAATCTAATTTTAAAACTGAGAAAATGGAATAAATATAAGGCAGCTGCATGGTTCACAGCCACATTCTTCCACAGACATCTCACCATTCAAAAGGCAGGGAATTCTACCCTGCCAGTCACCTTACCATGGCTCAGGAGCCCAGGTTCTTGACTATGACTCACCCTCTGGGGCTGAGATAGGGAGGATCTGACACTTTGATTTTTCTTAGTCTTATGTATAACTTTCATTTCCTTTTAGAAGCCTGGATGGCAGAGCCACTGAACTGTCCTTGCCTTTGGCCCTCTTTTCCCCCCAACTGCACTCAGCTCCTGCTCTCCACCAAGTGGTGCTGACTAGACACCTTCACAACACTAGGTCTTTCTGTAAGACTTCTCCAAATTCACCAGATCCTTGGAATACATGTATGGCCAACTTCAAAAGAGGAAAGAGGATAACTAAAAACATCAAAATAAAACTCTTCAAGCTCCTTTCTACTTGTCTCTCAGGTTAGGAGGGTTAAGTTGATCATACTTCTTCATTCAAGTACCATTATCACTGGTCCACTCATAGCCCCTCTCTGCTTTTACTGATTTTTATCTCCTTATTCTGTTTTCTTCTGTCTCACCACGTGCCATCATCCTAATCTGTTTGTATGTTTCCCTTCAAAATACCTAATGTGCATGTGTTTTAATTCTTCTCGTCTAATACATCATTAATCTGTCACTTTTTTCTCTCAACACCATGACTCTGAGATCCTCCCATCCCATGTTCTGTGTGTCTGCAGACTCTTGCTCCCAACTACTGATCTATCAGTTAGGTGTGTGCCACCCTCCCTTGACCAGCAGTGGACACCCATGTTGCCTCCAGGCTGGAAAGAATATCTCCGTGCATGTTTTCCCATCAGTGTGAGAATTTCTCTGGGTTACAAAAAGAAGGTTGCAGGGTTATGTAAGATAATTGCTCACACTGCTACACATACCTGGCTTGATAGAATCACAGATGCACACATCAGAGAACGGGGTACCTTTGAAGGAGTACATGCAAATGGTCATCAGTAAATCACAGGCACCTGAACAAGCAAGCTTAACTTGGGAGGCAGATACTTGACTGCTTAGGAACTTCTGCCAATTGAAGACAAATCAGAAAAGAAGATATGACAACTCTGAAATGAAAATGTAAGTCAGTGGAAAAAATGGTTTTGGATTCACAGAATCACATTTTCCACATCACTCCACAGGACTACATCTGTTTTGAAAAGCTCAGTCCACCTGCCTCCTCCCACTTCTCTCCCCAGTCTGGGGTCCCCAGGCTTCTTTCCAGTCCCAGTCACATTGGAGGAGCTACCTGCTGTTCGCTCAGTGGTTCTTTTACGGGAGGGACTCTATTTTTACTCTTCTCACTGCTGCCTTTCCTGCTCTGCAGCATCAACATCAACTGCAAAATTTCATTTTGCACTAGGGCTGATCCACAGTCACTGGAGACGACCAGTGCATGATCTACAGCTTCTCTCACTTCTGGCCAACCTTTGCTCCTCGTCCTTCATCCCTGCATCAATCAAAAGCTCAGGCAGCCTCTCTGGTCAAAGCTGAGCCAAACTGCTCTCCCGAGGGCCACGCTGGGCTCCCTTTTGGAGGAGGAAGCTGACTGCTGCCAGGCTCCAGTTTCCGGACTCCATTTGCATGAGTAAACAGCTCTGAAGGGTTGGTTGAAGCATCTATGTAAAACACTCTCCAAAATGTGTTCGGCACTGCATTATCCCCAGCAATAAAGACTCTGGAATCAGAATTTGGCTGTCAGTTTTATTGATGTTACATGGGGTACAGTAGAATACAGCTTTCTCTTCTAGAAATTTATTGACTTGGCAGTGCAGAGAGCAATAAAACTGTGTTTTTAATCAGTAAACCAAGCAGTCATGATTCCAGAAGAAATATAGGACGCAAAAAGGCCATGTTAAAAAGATTTCTCCCTGCTCCCCCCATCCCTGGTTCTATTTGGATGCCTGTTTTGCTGGGCACTGAACGTTATGCTTGGTGCAACTGTTTTTAGGAATAGAATCAGAAAACCACTAGATTGTACCATCTCTAGGAGATTGTTAAGTGAAAGCATTTTTCTGAAATGAAATTTTCTGTGTTAGTCCCCGGAGACGAGATGTGGATAAGCTGCTTTGCAGGAGAAATAGAGAGAGTGTGATACTCCTTCTCTCAAGAGAAGCAACGTTACAATGCCTGCCCCTCCAGCCTGCTAGCTGAGAGACTCAGGGTTACTGTGGTGTAAATTGAAAGGAAATTAAATCACTATCTCAAAAACTGACAAACAGATAAAGAAAATGTGACACATACATACAATGTAATATTATTCAGCCATTAAAAAAAATGGCAATCCTGACATGGATAAAACTGAAGAGCATTATAGTAAGCAAACAAGTCAGAGAAAGACAAATTTGAAGGATATATTGTGCAAACTGAAAAAAAAGAGAAAGAATTAAACCACAGGACTGAAGAATAAAATAGTAATTACCAGGGGAAAGGGGAGAAGGAAAAGGGGAGAATCAGGTGAAAGGATACAAATTTTTAGTAATGAGTTCTAAGAATCTAATGTACCAATGAACAAAGTGAGTATAGTTAGTAATATGGTGTTGTATACCTGAAAGCTGATTACATCTGAAGCACACCACACACACACACAAGTTAAATATGTAAGCATTAATTATCTTGAACTTGTTAATCATTCCATGCTGTATGTTCATAACAAATCATCACCATTATACATTTCAAATATGTGCAATTACATTTGTCAATTATTCTGCAATAAAGTTGGGGGAAAAGAAAAAAGAGTGAGGTAGAAATCACATATTTTGTCTCAATATTGCTCACGGCAAGAGCATTTGTGATTAGTCTTTTCCATTATGCTAATTTATTCAAGTTTCTTAGTGATTTTTTTCATAAAAGAGAACTTTTATCAATATTATAATATATACGTGCTATGCATAATATTATTAGTGAGTAAGATTATCACTGGGTGTGAACAACTTCCCAAGCACCTTACTTGGATTAGCATGTCCCTTTCAGTACTAGGAAACAACTCACTGATTCAAATCTACTTGTCATAGACAGGATGCTCTTTCCAAGCAGCTACAGTATCACATTTCTGCTGCAGTAATACGTGAAAAACAAGGCAGCATGTCTCACCTTTGTTCCCATGTTCCTGATACTCACTTCCACCTGAAGGATCCTGTCTACTTCCCTCTACTCTGCCAGGTCCTAGAGCTAAAATCACCAACCACTGTAGATGTGCTGCCTTCTCCTATGTCAGTCACAGTTTCCTCCAGCACCCAAACACTACCCTGTGCTGGCTGTGAGTAGCCACTCTTTTCTCAACTCTTATCAAATACATAACTTTTATCTCAATTCTAGAATACTTGAAATGTCCCTCTAGATAGACATGAATGCCTGAAGAAAATGCTTTATAGATATACCCTAAGGGGTATGAGATGTCCCTGTGATCTGCCAGTAGGAACAAAGTGATCAGGTTGGAATAATACTGAAACAGACTGCCTGGGAAAGATGGCCTTGGTCAAAACAGGAAGAAGTTCCTAGTAAAACTTTCATTCTCTTGCTTAACCGGTTTCCAATTGTATTTTCATCATTGTTTCCTCCACTCTAGCCAAGATAGCATTTCTTTTATCCTTCTACCAACCTGACAGGGTCACTCAAGAAGTGTGTCTCAATCATTTTTTTGTTGCCAACCTTTATTTTTCACATGGGTCGCCTTGATTAATCATATAATAACTATATAAAATAGGAAATACTGTCCCTATTTTATAGATAAAGAAAGTGAAAGAGAGGAGTTAAGTAACATAACCAGATACTGGGGATGGGATTTAAACCCAGGTGGGCTTAATCCCAAAGTTCAGAATCTTAAACACAAAATACACCCTATTAGATAAAGGCCAACAATGGATCATGGCTCAACTCTTTACAGACATAAGTTAGCATTTTTGACTTGAAATCCAGAATCCAGTTGTTGGAATTTCTAGTGTCTCACACCATACATGCACATGCGCACACACACACACACACACACACACACATCCCACATACATATTTTATACATGAACTTAAAAGACACCCAATCTTAATTTTTTAATCCTTGGATTTACTTTTTTCTTTTCTAGATCACTCACCTATCTCCCTATCAGAGTAATCCCATCTCAAGCTTTCAGAGGACTTAATGAGGTCATAAAAATGTAAGTAAGACACTACCCATCAAAAGACATTCATAATTGGAATAATTTTTTTTCTTAAAAATTAAAAAATCAGAGTTAAAAGAAAAAACTTCTGAGAGAAAAATTGTGTTTAAGAAATTCTAGTATTTTTATCTCTATAATACAAATAACATCTGGGTACCTTTAAAGAAAAGGTATGCTTTTAAAGAGTCATTAAAAGCTGAATAATTATACCATTATACCCCAGGGCAACATAGTCCCAAAAAAAAAATAGCTGGGCATGGCAGTGCATGTCTGTAATTCCACCTACCAGGAAGTTGAGGTTAGGGATCACTTGAGTCCGTGAGTTCAGTACTACCCTGGGCAATATAGCAAGACTTAGTCTCAAAAAAAAAAAAAAAAAAAAAAAAAAAAAAAAAAAAAAAAAAAAAAAAAAAAAAAAAAAAAAAAAAAAAAAAAAAAAAAAAAAAAAAAAAAAAAAAAAAAAAAAAAAAAAAAAAAAAAAAAAACACTGAATAATTAGCCTTGCTTCAATAAACTGAATGTGTTCTGATAAACTACTCAAGTAAGAAAGAAAAATAATTCCAATCATAAAATTCCTCCTTCTGCTAGGCAGCTATTCCCCTGTGCCACATATTTGGATAACACCCACATGTAAGAGAAAATGTGTTGGAAGATTATTGTGCATCAGAAGATAATCTTTGTATCTAAACTATAATAAATGCATGACAAAAAAGTCTTAATAGCCATATTGGTATAGCCATATTGGTAAAAGGCATTTATCCAAAATGTAAGGCAGTCTGATAATGCAGAGTGACTTCACATTTACATCAGATGAAATTTCACTGCTTGGCCAGTCTCAGGTTCTGGGACACCCATACATGAAGAGAGAGCCTTCTCAGGTGTTCACTATTCCAGCAGCCTCCTAACATCAGCCAGAACAAATGGGCTTCAGAGGCCACTGAGTTCCCAGAGAGCATCTCTAAAGTTAAAAATCCACAGGATTTTAGAAGCCAATTTGCTTCTCTAAAGAAGATGCTCTTTAGATGCTCCTGGGTTTCTGATGGCTTCTTGGGGCATTAGCAGCAATGAGAATACTAAACATAATTCCTCAAAAATTAGTGCATATTATAGAAAATTCACTGCAGGTTGTAGAAATAACCTGCTTGAGTCTAACTCTTACTCTTCTGCTCTCAAGTTTATAAGTGCTGCATTGTGATAACTGAATGCATTAAGGCCTCCTAGTGAGAAAAGCAGTCACAGTTAAATAATCAAACTATTAGCTAGGAATAAGATGAATCAACACAGGAACATCCATTATTGTGCCGTTCATAAAAGACGTTAACTGCCTTGGGTTCCTCTTTTCTGTGGGTTAAAGCTCCCATCAAATCTGGAATCTCTTGTGGAAGTTAACCTTAGAAAAAGACAAAGGTACAATTTGTGAATGTGAGACTTTTTCTTCAGCTGGCAATAAACAGCAGCTTACACTGAGGTTTCAGGGTGACATTACAGTTGCCTCCAGCCTCAGGGTCATAAATGCTTACTTCTGTATTGTAATAATCTGGTCATAAATTAGTCGATGCATCCATTCACACTCCACGCCAGCAACCTGAAGCCACCAAGACTCACAAGTCATGTGGCCATGCACCCTGTCCTCAGTTTGCTCACAGAGAAAAACAGAACTAGAAGCTACCACCCAAGCAAATGCAGGGGGCACTAGTTGTCCACATAGCAAATTGTCTCAGAACAGGAGCAGGGGGGGGAAATTAAGGGTTTTGAAACAATGAATTAAAATCTCCTCAGAATGATGGAGCTGAGAACCCAGATGCCCCCATTTGGGTCCTAAACCTTTTTATAAATGAGGTTTTCTTTGAAAGCTGTAAAACAAAGGGCTCAGACTAGATTCCTCAAAGAGCCTATCCACTGCTAGCTATCTGTGACTCTGACTCAGAGATAAACAAGGGAAAAACCTGTCACATAAACCGGGGTTACTAAAACTTGCCTTTTAAGTGCACCTGGTTTGTAGACACCCATCAAATCTCCCAACAAGAGATGTTAGCATTGTATGATGTGAGGTCACCTTGTGGTACCCCTGTTACTTTTTAAAGGGACACACAGCAGCCCCAATTGTGGGGGCACACACAGCATGCATATTATTGTGCAGACAAGCAGGTTCTTTCATGTTTCTGTTGTGTTTTTTTTTTTTTTCTTTTCTCTCTCCCCTAGTGAAATCTCTCAGAGTGATTCCCTGGAAAAGATAGAAGCTAATGCCTTTGACAATCTCCTCAATTTGTCTGAAATGTAAGCATCAGCTAACAGATAGTTTATTGCTGTACACTATTACCCTCGCTGGCTGGAGCCCACTCAGTATTTGTATTCAAGCATCCACTGCTAGGAATCCAAGAGGAAAAGACTACCGCAATTACGTGGTCTGGGCAGGCACTAATTTCTCTCACTGCAGTGGCCTGAAGGTTGCCATGGTGACAACTGCTTCTCCCTGGGAGCTGTATAAACTCTGAAACATCACAACACAAAGTTGGAAATTAAAATTGACATTGTGGAGTCCTGCCAAGCAGCTCTTTCCTCCTGGAGAGAAGGAGAATGTGGAGTACTTGGGATAGTGGGAAATTCTGACAAGGAGCTAAGAGGTCATGAATAGGTCCATTGGGGGATGTTTGGGCATATTCACTCATTGGGTAAGTGTTTCTTAAATACTTACCATATAAAAACCCTATGTTGGGGATGTGTAGGACTTATTGTTGTTATTGTGGTGTTTTCAAACGGATTCCTTCAAATAACCCTTTCCGAATTTCTCTCAATTTACAAAAAATGAAGGGAAGAAGACCAGCTCAACTCAACTTCAGATAATAAATCTATGATCCAAAGAAATTAACTGATTTGTCTGGTGTCACATAGCAATTGCCAGAGCTGACACTCGAAGTCAGGTCATCTGCTTCCTTAGCTGGGCCTCTTTGACCCAAACATGAGCTCGCACAAGAGTACTAAAACCTTACCTGTCTTGGAGTTTCAAAAATTAAGGAAGGAGGTGGACAGTAGTCACACACAATTTTGAGCACTTATTTTTGGCATTTATTTCCTCTGGTTTGTGACATTTGCTCTTCACAGCCATCATGCAAAGTTGAGTAATTACCCTTTTCTTCATGAGAAGGAATAGAGGCTCAGCAACTGTAGTAATTTGACCATTATGGCAATGTAGATAATGGCAAGGCTGGGATTCAACCACACCCATCTTCCCTCGAAGTTTATGGATTTCTCACTAAACTGTAAGGTGTCCGTATGAATGGTCCAATCAGTAATTACATGAAAATAATGCTTAATTGATAAGTGTGTGAACAGCCACAACATGTTCAACCAAGATCAAGGGCTGCTAGAATACAAAGGTGTTAAAACACATTATATCCCCCAAGAGAGGACAGTGTAACTGGAAAAATGAAGCAAACTCACTGACTAATTATGGGGAAATCAAAACAATGGGAATATAGGTGCCAATGTCTGAACCTGACTATGGAGTAGGATTATGGGAAGGGGCACTCATAATAACTATTGATGACAGTCCTTTCACGTGCCTGAAAATCTATAGTCTTAGACTTCCCAAGGCTGAAGCACAACTTACATTGAGGACCCACCAGAACAGTTTAAGATAAATAAAAGCTTTTCATGATGCAAATCAACACTGACCAACATTTAACAATACAGTGCTCAAAAAGGAAAGATTATAAACTTTTCCCAAGGAAGGCCCTGAGACAAACTCTCTTTTTCTTTTGTTCACAGTTGTATTCCCAGCACCGAGACTATGTGTATGTGCTGAATAAACTGCTAAATGAATGAACAGAAAAATGAGTAAATAAATGCCCTAAGATTCAAAATATTCTTAAGAAATTAAAGTCCCTTCTATCCTACCCACATAATATGCCTTGTATGACTCATTATTGCTTGACTCAGTCGTAAAAGTAATTCCAACAAAAATTTCACTCACCTCTAAAGAATCAAAAAGACATAAAAGATGAAAATAAGCACAAATGATGAATAACTACAAGAAGGTGAAATTAGACTTAGACTTGGAATCAGAAATTTTGGATTCTCATCCAACTTCTGCTAGTTCTCAGCTGTATGACCAGAAATCAGTTATTCAACTTCCCGATGTCATCATCTATAATATTGTTATTGCTGGTTGAGGCTTTACTGTGAACCATGCACACATTTACTCCTCAAAAACCATCCTATCAAGAAACCACGCTTTAGCAGGTAGAAACCAGCATGTAAAACCAAGCTGGCTCCCGGAGTCCCTTCACCTAACCAAAACGCTATTTTCTCCACAAAACAAGAATTGTCATTTATTCAGATGGGTCAAGGCAATTTATTGAATTCAAAGTAGACTGGACTTGACCCAACTGTAACTACTTCTCAAATGGTCAAAGTCACAAAGCAGGAGGGTGAGGGAGCTAGGGATAGACACACTCATGTATGTAGGGTAATAACACCATTGTGGTATTATGGTTATACTTTTATATTTAGAAAGTTTATTATCTCTACTACATATATTATCACGTACTACTTTATTACTTTGTATTGTTTTTCTAGTTTTAGAGAAGGAAACCCAGCTTGAGGAAGTGAGGCGACTAGCATCTTCACACAGCAAATTATCAATAAAAAGGCCGTAAAATCCCCAAGTCCCTAGCTTCTGGCTATTCCACAGACTGAACATTTGTCTAGACCATTTGTCAAAAGACAAAAGTAAGAGGGCCTGTTTATCTAAAAGGGACAATAGCCAATTTGCTCATCTCTCCCTAGTCTGTAATCTCCACTATGGAGAGGCTATACGTGACCTGGAAGTTGTTGTTGCCCCAGGAAAGAGAGGGGATGGAACAGACTGCCTCCTCTGATATATACATCTTTCTCTGCAGGAGACTGAGAACAGAGTTCCCCCAAAGTGGCCAGCTTGTTCCCCTTGAATCATTCCATCCTCAGGGTTTCAGGGGCTCCTCTCAGGTCTATTCCAGTCACTTGACTGTGCAGACACCATTCTCAGTCAGCATCCTCAAATGACCATGGTCTTGTGCGTTCTGATCAATACACCTCTATTAAACTGCTGCCTGCTTTTCCCTCTCTCTTTACAGACTGATTCAGAACATGAAAAACCTGGTGTACATTGAGCCTGGAGCATTTACAAATCTCCCCCGGTTAAAATATCTGTGAGGAATTTTCTTTTTTTAAGACTAAGGGAGGGGAAGGTGGGCATCTGATAGAAATCAAAGCAATTAAAAGGTTGGGAAGAATTTTTTAACCACATACCTAGCAACATTCACAAGTCCCTCTTCAGCCTCCTAATTTACATTTAGTTGGCACTACTTGTCAGCCACCATGCTGAGTGATTTTGAATATGTGCAGGTGGTTCCCAACATTTTCTCTGTCCCAGATCCCCAATAAGCATATCATACCTTTCCAAGTCATTTTCAAAACTGATGCTGGGAATGGAGTCATGATGATTTACAAAATACAAATCAGACTCTCTAAGGTGAAGTGATGATATGAAAGTACAAAAGATAATTGTGATTGGCCCCCCCTCCCTGAGAGTTACTGACATCCTTTGTCTCATTCATTCATGAAGTAAAATATTTTAAGTATTGCTTAAAGTAGGCAGCATGCTATAAAAACTAAATCATTATTTTCTAATTTGCGTTAAATCTTACTGAGTCCACTAGTTATGCCTTTGAGTACCACTATAGCCCAGCAGACTGATTACCTTGCCAGCAATACCAAAATTCCTGCTATGTGATGTAATCTATAAATGGACCTCCTCATACATCACATCAAGTAATCCCTATTCACACAGAAAAATTTAAATCTTCCTAACAAGGATATCCTCTCTCTCTCTTCTTCCTGATAAATTTCATAAAATCTCTAAAACACATCCCATCCCCTAAAAAAAAAAAAAAAAAAAAAAGGAAGGGCAGAGTAGGGCAGATCATCTTCTTGTTTCTGTGCTTTCACAGCAACAGTTGAGTCTTGCTCTGGGGTCTCCTACAGGAGCTGCCACCAGAATCAGCTGCTTTGTCAGTTCCAACATTGGCTGATTTCTAACCCTGCCTTTCCAAAACTCCAGGGGGAAGGGTATCTACAGGACACATAGCAGCTGCACCATCAACCACATCAGAAAAAAAAAAATGCTTTGGGGGAGAAAATGAAAATGCCAGAAATATATTTAAGCACTAAAGCTCCTTGGTATCTAAGAGTCATTGTCTTAATTTTTGTTTTAAAAAATGAGGTCTTAATTTTTGTTTTAAAAAATGAGATTCCAGCCCCAGTAGACACTGTAGCCTAAGCCCACACTGCTATCACCCACCACAAATGAGCACTGTGACATGGGGTGATGAGCAAAGAGTTTGAAAAGCAGCAGAAGCCAAAAGAGAAACCGGGCTTCCTCTCACTGTCACCAGGTGCCAGGCAGTTCATTCAGTTGTCCAGAGTCCATGACAGGTGAATTAAAACTCACCAAATGCCTAGACTCCTCTAAAAGACTCCCCTTCTTGTGTAACAAAATATTTCCCACATGCTCTAGCACTGAGTTTTCTCTCTTCTTTGAAGGTTAAATAAACAGTGGGAGGAAAAGGAGCTTTGAGTCATTTCAGTAACCAAAAGAATATTTAATGATTTCAAGTGAGATGCGGAAGAACTTCCTAAATTGCATGGGAGTAAACAAAGGGAGGTGTTTAATGATGAGGGGTATGGATTTCTCAAGTGGAGATTAATTGATTAATCTCTCTGAAGTATCTGAGTTAAAAACCTGTTCCAAAGTGGGAAGGGGGTGCTTTCTAAAATGATCAAGCCAGTGGAATAAATTAATTACCAAAAGGAAATGGACTACAATACAGCAAGGGAAATGCAACAGGAAAAACAGGCTAGAAATATATATAATAAAAATGATCTGAAAATTTAATCCTAGCTCCTAGATCTCTAGGAATCATTAGAGCAACTTCTCCCATAGCACTGGGGACAACTTCTAAATTCTGACAACCTTCAGCAGTTAAAAGTGTTACTGAAAAAGCCAAACTCAATCATTTTTAATTTAATGTGGAAAAGTACTTTCAAAGTGCTTTCCGCCTGCTTTCTATCCTTGTGCCTTAATAATACTTTCATTCTCTCCCTGCCCACATCCCCACCCTGCCCCACATCACAGAAGCATCTGTAACACAGGCATCCGAAAGCTTCCAGATGTTACAAAGATCTTCTCCTCTGAATTTAATTTCATTCTGTAAGTACCAGACTGATTGCTATGCATAACAGTTTCCTATTTACAGCTAAAATTTGGAAAGTAAATATTTCTCATTTCATTCCTCAAGGGAAATTTGTGATAACTTACACATAACCACCATACCAGGAAATGCTTTCCAAGGGATGAATAATGAATCCATAACGCTGTGAGTAAACTCCTAGATTCATGTTCTGCCATCCAAGCTCCCGCTGTTCTCATAACTAGCTTGAGGTGAGCTCATTGTCCTCTTTTACCACGTTCCTCACTTGCTGATGACACTCTTCCTGACCTAAGATGCCAAAGGTGAGAGCAGTTGTGTGGGATAGAAGCTAGGTCATATGTTCACATGACAACCAGCAAACCCCTCAGTTTAAAATTAATCAAATGGGCCCTGAGGAATTATAGTAACTGAATTTCCAACTGATGAAATTGTTCACTACATCAATGGAGTGCTTTGAAGCTGGGAAGAGACAGCCTGGAGGGGAGTGGCTGGCCTGGTTAAAAGACAGCAAAGAAATTTCAAATTTCCACTGAGAAGAATTTGAAAGGATATTCTCCAAGTAGGTAGAAAAGCTGACCCATGGAATTCACTCTTTCCTTGACTCTTCTCCTTTCACTTGGGATCTGATCACTTTGTTTTTGAAGCAACGTCTCCTTTGCTGATTCCCCGTGTCCCTTAATACTTAACCACAATGTCTCTTTACATACTTGACAAATCATTCATTGGGTTACTAGCATCCTGGACCCGGCCTTTGCATGTTCTTTCCTAAGGATTTATTATCCAAAGTATGACACAGCCTCATCATTCTGAGAATTGGTTAGAAATGCAACCAGTTACATCAGTTCTATCCCAGATCTGCTGGTTCAGAATTTGCATTTTTGCAAGTTCAAAAGTGACATACAGTCACAGTAAAGTCAGAGGGTCACTAAATGTACTAAAATAATACAACCCATTCTCCTCACTGCACACCTGCATGGCTTCCTTCTCTCTGGGATCCCTGCCATCTTCACCTAGAATGCTGTCCTTTGCCCCCATCATTCAGAAGCAGCATCTTGGGCACCTTTTTGCATTTATATTCAACTATATTTATATTCAATTATATTTATATTGAACTATATTCACATTTAATTAGGTATATTAAATATATAATATGTAATTATATTTATTTCTAGTCAATTATATTTATATTCATCCAGAGACCCATATTCACATCTGCTTCCTACAGTCATACCATCCTCTCTCTTTCTGCTTTGTAAGCCAGTCATAGTAGGACTGTGGTACGCAATAAATGAACACACCATTAAGAGATCCACATCATGGACTGAATGACCTGAAGTGAAGAGGGAGATGTGAAGCAAGAGAAGAGACCATCTCAGAGGAGTCTCATTTTTATCAGTGGGTTCTAAAAATTGTTATCAATCACATACTGCATTTGTATGGAACTTTTACTTTTGTAGGCATCACTTACGTTACTGTCATGTTGCAAAGCTATGGCCAATGAAGCACTAGCTCAGAGTGCTATGATCAAAAGACTACAGATCAGCAGCCTAAAATATTTCAAAATAAGTCAAATTCTTTACTTGTAGATCCTTAACGTCAGGAAGGTGACTAGGACCTAGAAAAATTTCCCTTTACTCTCTCTACTCCTCTCCCTCAAACAGCTCTTCTGGCTGCTTCTAGTGTGTTTCTGACTCACCGTTGCATGTGGAAATGGAATTGTTCATTCATCATGTTCTCTGTTAGAAATGAGGTATTCATGGAGTGAACACTCAATGTGCTGAGGCAGGCAACTACCACATGCCTTGGGATTCAGGGCCTTTCCATGGATTTATTGAGAAAACTAGAAGTTCATGATCTCAAAGGTGAGAGGGGTGGGGGAAAGGGATGTGAAATAAAGAAAGAAAGAATAATATCATTCTCACAGTGAGAATGTGGATACACAGAAATGAGAAGCCTTGGAAAATTCCCCATGAGTTGGGATTCCTCATGAGAGGAGACTGTGTTTGTGGAGTTGAGACTTTAGTCAGACCTTGTAGAACTGGTAGAATTTAGAATTTGGAATTTAGAATTTAGACCTTGTAGAATTTATACTGGATAAATGTGGTGATTGTGCTCATAGCAATCAGCATTTACATGTATTTACTTTAAACACCTGCACCGTTTTTAAGTGTCACAACACTAAGTCTCACATGAGCTCTATTTTTTTTAAGTAATTAAATGTTAGATGAAGAAAACAAACACTTAGAGTAAATTGCCCAAAGCCAAGGTTTGGAGCCAGGCACTCCAAATCCAGAGGCAAGTTCTTAACTGTTATGTGATACCACATACTTAGAAGAAATAAGTAGGGGAAGTCAGGGATAGCATGACAAAAAAGCAGCCTGTGGGAAGGGAGGAATTCAGGCTGAGACTTATTAGGAGTACACATCTGCTTAAGGGCTGGGAAATACCTTTAGATAAGTGGTAAGGGACTAGGGGGACATCGTAGCAAAAATCCTTGAGGACCAGGATAAGGGAGAAAGGTTTGAAGTAGCTTTAAAAAAAGGCAATTAAGAACAAACCACCCAAATAGAGTAGCTTTTATTCAAAGACCACAAATACCCAAGACTCCCTTTGATGTTGAACTTAATCTAAAAATAATCAAGAACCAACAGGTGCACTGGACATGGGGACATGTACAGTGATGGGCGTGAAATGGGATAGGAGTGGAAAGGGAGAGGACATGGAGGAAAGTTAACAAGAAAGCAAATGGGAAAAACCTGGAGGGTTCTATTAGCTAACCAGACAGGCCCACTCACTAAACTCAAGGAACAATCAAACATTCCTTTTCACACCCCTATGTCTCGGCATGCACATACACAGTATTTTTGTGATGGGGCCATTAACTTATGTTGGTTATGATTGGAAGAAAAATGGTACCTACCAGCAGGCCCTAATTGCTCCACCTCTGAAGTTAATGGGGATTGCCATTCACCTCTCCCACAGAGCCTGTGGGGGCATTGTGCTCCCATTCTCCACCTCACTCTCTGCCCTTCATCTGGAAGTTGAGTGATTAGTCACTTGCCAGGCACTTGTTGTCAGGTGAATGGGCCCTCCTGTAAGTGAAGGACTATGTGGAACACCCCACTGGAAAAAAAGTATTACACTTAAAGAGGAAAGTCTTATTTTCTCAGCTATAAAGTTCAACTCCCTAATTAGAAAATAATGAAAGCAAGCCTTCTCTTTTCACTATTAATAGTATTTGAGAATTTTGCTTTCTGTGCAACCTTTCCTGGCCTCCCCTACCCAAATCTTTACCAACTGTGAGCTTGTTTCATAAAAACAAAACACTTCACTTGATGCTGGAGAAGCTCAGTGGGATGGATGGTAAAGCTGTGTATTATACTCTTACGTCCCTTTATAGCCACTTTGGCTTTTCATTAAATCTCCTCAAGAGGCCACCCTGAAGTATCCCCCATGAGTGAGCAGGAATTGGCTGTACCACTTTTGAAGTATTATAGATGGCTAGTGACACTAGCCTTGAAAAAGATACAAATTTGATTCATTCCTGAACTTCACAAAAAGGAGGAAAGGTCGCAGCAATTAGTTCTCTAAGAACCTTCAGAGAAGATAGAAATAGCGAGCCCCGGTTCTAGTACTGACTCTCTGTGAGACCTTGTCTCACCACATTGACACCTCTGTCCTGTCCACCCAAGGGGACCATTTCTACCTCCTCATGTAAATCCACACATGTTGCCCATCTGCCATCACCCCAGTTCAAAGCTAATATTCAACAAGTCAGATGTTTTAGACCATTCTGAAAATATCATGTCTTTTTAACTATATTTTTCTTTTCAATTTTTAAATGGACAAGTGGACATCATCTTCCATTTGTATATCCACTGGGGAAAGACAGTATTATCAACATCCCTAGGTACTTACCTAGATTCACAGCTCATCACACTCATTCCATCTCTATCTATTCAAGTACACAGAACACATTTTTCCTTTTGCCAAATCATCCAAGAAAAAGTTTATAGATGTAATGGCGCTTCAAACCTAAATAATTCAATCCATATTTCCCACACATACAGGGACATTCTAAATAGCTAAAACACCATCACACCTCAGAAAAGCAACATGAATTTAATGACATCATCCATCATCCAATTTAATGACAGTGTATAATCTGATGAAAATTGTTTTTACCATTTTTAAACTTAGAACCCCATCAGTTTACACATTACATTTTTGCTGTTATATTCCTTAGCGTCCCCAGTCTCACTTCCTGCCCCGAAAACTGCCCACCTGCCTCCCTCTGTTCTCTATCACACTGAGTACTGTAAAGAGTCGAAGCCAGTTGTCCAGAATCATCTGACTGTGTTGTCATGAGTAGATGCAGGTCAAGCATTTCTGCAAGAGTCCTCCCACTGTGTCAAATCAGGGGGTGCATCATGTTACTCAGTAGCCACGTGGTCCAGGTCATGACTGCAGACATCTGTGTAAAGGCAAATTTTCCCTTTGTCCTTTAAAAAAATAATCCATGGGATTCTTGAGTTCCTGTGGCTCTCCTACTGACCAACAAGCTTTTATCTAGTGATTTTTGTACCTATTGATTATTCAGTTGTTACACAGAGAGTTACAAGATGGTAAATTTAAAATTCTATCATTCTACACTTATTAGCTGACACTCTTCTATAAAAAGAAGGATATTTTTTCCCTTTTCCTCCCTCTTTGTTGCTCTCTTCTTTTTGAAGTATCACTGTGGAATGTGAATTTTTCAAAAATTGCATTCCACATATATTATAAACCATTGCTGTCATGGTTTCTTGAATGCCTGTCACCTTTTTATTGCTGCATATGGGAAAGTCATATAAATTGACATGAATTTGGTGAAGGTGGGGAAAATCATAAAACCTCAGTGCTGCTGGGATCCCTTGTGATGGAGACTGTGAGCCCATCCCCCCACCCCCATGGAATTGGGGAGATGTTCAAAGAGACTAGGGTCATAGCAACAAATAGTAGTAGTGATTGGGTAAGTCAGCCACACAACCCCTGCCAGGGACTCCACTAGAGAAGGGTTTACACACATAAGCAATTACCTGAAGATTAAAGGACTTCAGCAAAGTAGACACAGAGAAGAAAGTGGTAAATTTATGTCCCCCCTCTCTAGGATGGTGCTGCATAATCATTTGGAAAAAAAAATTGCTTATCGATAGACCACCAAAGACATAGTTTCTAAAATAATATTCTTTGCTCTCTCTGGGGACACCTGAGAGCTTGTGAACCTGCAAACAAATTATTTTTAAATACTAATTTTTATATATAAGAAAATAATTTTTATTATAGTCTTTAAGAGAGCTTGTTCATTTCACTATGGATGACAAATATATTATTTTCTTTTATTGAATGTTTAATTTTTTTATTGATTGCATATATATATGTACATATATATATTACATCATTTTCTACTCCAAGGTTCTCCTATCACCTTATCACCCATGAACCATCATCTTAATCTCTTGTGCCCATCCCTTCCCTGATTCTATACCCTTCCCCCTCTCTTGCTATATGCTTTCATTCTGGCAACAGTTTTAAATTTTCCTTGTCCTTTTGTACAAACACAAATTAAACTTGAGTCTATGAAATCATCCCAAAACTAGGTGGCAATATGGTCCAAGAGGGATCTATGACAGAACATCTAGTATTGCTAATAGAACTCCAAATGCTTCTAGAGAGCCAAGAATATTTAGAGTGTGTGATACGGCAGCATTCAGAATTAGAGTATCATTTGTGATTTAGTTCTAAATTCTGACTCTTATTTTGAACAAAAAGGTAGCATTCTCTCTGTTTGAGTCATAATTACTGACATTTGAATAGTGACTGTAGACAATGCTTTAAAGAAAGGTACAGCAATTGTAATAGAGGAGAAAGTGGTGGGGGGATTCATTTCTATGCCCGTGACAGCATCCTCAAGGCAAGAAAGAGCTCCTCTTTTAATTCTGACACCGATGTTTTGGAGAAAAGTTATCTGCAGTGACTCTCCAGATGTTTTAAAGGGCATTTAAAGCATTGTGCAGGTCTGACAGCATGGGGGCTCCCACTCACATTTGTAATTTCTCCAAAGTAAGGAAGCCACTCTTTTAATCAAAACAAGGCAGCACATTCTATTGTGCACGACTGGTAAGAACAAAGATGAAAAGCAGCAGCCAAAAAGAAAATAGTGAGACTCATCCTTTGCAAAACTGGGACAAACGGGACCCAGGCTGTTAAAAAATAAATGTCCAGATACAAAAATCATGAATGATGACGACCTTTTCCGAGTGCTCAAAGAGTGAGCTCATTTGAAGCAACCCAGACCACTGAACTGACCGGCTCTGTGCCACAGGAAAAAGGCCCTGTTCCGGTGGAGAAGAACAAGAGCTCAGTTAAACTGGTGCTGCATTTCACAGAAATCCTTCCCAGCACATGCAAAGAAACCCCTTTCCCTCTGTTCTGGCCAGAGAGCTGGAGGCCACTGCAAAATGTAATAATAAGAGTAACAGTGTGCATTTACAGCGCTCCAGAACCCAGTTGAATTGTCACAAGTATCCTGTAAGTCAATGCTATTATTATCACCTCCATTTCCAGATTTCGAAATTGAAACAACACGAGGTTAAGTAACTTGCCCCAAGTAACTGAGTGTCTAAGCAGCAGAGCCTGGATTAGAGTCTACGCATGTGGGCTCAGGGCCCTGGACCTATCTCCATGCTGCACTTAGAGCCATGGCATTGTGAGCCACACAAAAATAGCTCAAACGGGGGAGCCCATCTTTATTTTCAAAGCTAGGACCAGGGCAGCACATAATAGAGAGAAGAGGTGAGTACCCCAACAACCACATGTGGCTTGGCTTTGCTAGAAAGAGTAGGAACCACTTGTGGACTCACTACACATACAGCGCCACCACTTACAGACTCCAGACTCTGTTCTGACCAACAGAGTATCTGATGTGATCATGGAGACCCTGAGAACCACTTCCTCCCTGTGTACATCCAGGGAAGGGGTCCCACTGTGCTGGCCTGAGGCACACTGGCACTGCTTCTGTAAAAGTGCACGTTCCTGAAAACCACCACCATATCCTGAATCCAAGGTCTCTGCAGCACCTAGTCAGGAGGTCAGACTCTGGGTTCTGTATCTAAGGTTCAAATGCCATACCTCAACAAGAGCCCCACCTGTATTTATTTACATGCTGGTTTATCTCAGCTGTGCTGGGGCTTGATTAAAAGAGACCATAGACACCTGAGAGCCATCTGCATAGTGCCAGGCAGGCAGGAGAGCTGCTTCTCACCAGCATGGAAATTGTACTGATTCCTTTTTTTCTTAATTTATTTTTTTATATGTGTTTCACATCTTTGTATTCCCTGGGGACCACCCACCACCTTCCCTCCCTGACCACTCCCTCCCATCTCCACCCCTCTAACCCCCCACATACTCATCCCTTTTATGGAAATTTCATGTATATATCTATGGCCTAAATTGTCAACCAGAATAAACTTTATAATAATTTTAAAAAAAGAGACCACAGACAGACTGACATATTACACACAAGACACATACTTGTCCAATTTCACAAATCCATAGGAACCTTGCAGGCAAACCACCTCCCAGAGTAGGGGCAAGGAGAATGTGTATTGGAACAGTGTCTCAACACACATCTCAGTTTGTCTCTCATGTGGCCATGTAGCTACCAGCAACCCATTTAAGAGAAAATAGTATCTTGCCAGACATATGGAGCTTGAATTCATATCACCACGTGGCTTTTCTCACTTGTCTTATTACACTGTTCATAAAGAATTCACACAAATATTTCTGCTCAAGACTATGACCTTCAAATGTCTTGGTCATTATGGGCCATCTTACATGGACCCATTTCAGCCAATCCATTGAGCATGTATGCATTGTAATCTTCACAAATGCCAGGCACTGTTGTAGAGATGCAGCATTCTGCAATGAACAGAATAGTTTGAAACCCTTTTTCTAGGAAGCTTACACTCCACTGGGAGAAGTAGACAATGAACAAGTATAACATAACTGTGGGTCTGATAGTGAAGCAACAGACAAAAACCAAATCAGAGACGGGAAGTAAAAGATGTTAGATGTTGAGGCAGGGAGGATGGTAGTTCAGATAGGGTAACCCTAAAAGGCTACCTGGGGAACATGACATTGAACAGATCCTGCAGGAAAAGGGAGTGGGACTGTGTGGTTCTCTCAGGGAAGAAAAGCAAAAAGGATAGTGAAACTATTGGGCCAGAAGTAACTACAGCAAATGGCGTCCTGGCCCACTGCTTATCCACTGTGAGCTTTAGACAGGTCACCTTCTATTTGTGTCATTTCCTTCTTTGTAAAGTGAAAGTGAAAGTGGTGCTTGGTTCTTGCCACAGGTTCTCTCCTGACTCTAACACCAGCATTTGTGTAATCTCCTATATCATAAACCAGGCAGTCCTGTGTGTGTGTATATGTGTATGTGTGTGTATGTATGCTTACATGTACATGACATACAAAAAATGCTGGAACAAAAGTTCATGAGCAGAACCACCCTATTTGCATGTATCATACTTAAATACTTTAAATGCTTTAATATTTTAATTGATTTCAGAATCTATGAATGAATTATTAGATTTATTCTTAAAAAAATATTAATAGACATTCTTGGTGATAGAACCAAACCAGGCATCTGCAAAGTCACACACGCATTTTCAAGAAAAAGAAAAGCTAAATCAGTATTTGAGCTTTCCTCTGCCCTCAACCTCCAGCAGTCTGAAAGTCACATGTTACACAGGTCTGTGAAAGCATAAGTAAAATGTGAGCGTGCTCAGCCCTAACCCTAAACAAGCTGCCCTACAACATAGGGGTTTAAGTGTAACAGAAATGATGGTAAGAACTAAATTATCAAGTGTACATGGAATGGCTGGTCAATATCTGGCATTTAATAAATAATTAATAAATAGGAGGTGGTGGTAATGGTGGAGGTTGAGGCAAACCAGAGCACACAGAGCAGTTTATCCCTTAGGATCTAAAATGTTAGCAAAATAGATTAGATGCTGTGAATGCTCATCATTTCCTAAGTAACGAATATCATAAGAGGAAGAATGTGAGATTCCAAACTGATTCTTTTGTTTCTAAACCCTCCCTCCTCTCTCTTCAGCAAACTATATGGAAATGGATTTGAAGAAATACAAAGTCATGCATTCAATGGGACGACACTGATTTCACTGTAAGTATGTGCTTATTTCCCCAGCTCATGAATAAAAATGAAATATTACTCTGGTTACCAGATCATATTTGATCTTCAGCAACTAACTCAGGACAAAAATAAACTTTCAAGTGGCTAGTCCTCAGTGTTTCATGCATGTTACTAGGCAACTGGCTGGCTGGAAACCCCAGAGCACCCTGATTTCAAAGATAGATGCAGCCTTTATACATTGAAGTTGACAGTTTGCTGAAATATTCAACATCCTACTTTAGGCTTCTCCATCGCATAGCCTCCTTCCCTAGCCCCCACTTTCAGGCTGATGGTGTGTTAGAGGCAGCAGGATTTCAGAAAAGAAATCCTTCCCTTGCCCCACTGCAGAGAAATCACATAGTGTCATTTACAGGTTTAATCAACCACCGCAGATCCAGTCCACTCACCCACCCATGCTGCTAGGGAGCTCATTTTCCATAGCACTACAACATGGGAGCCACGGAACCTTGATTATCACACACTCAACCCCCACCCCCAATGTTAACAGCCTTTGAGTCAAGAGAACTGATTGTTTCCTTCATAGTCTCAACCTCCTCGCTGTGCTTTCCTTTTCTAAGAGTGGGTCATTCTCAAAGTTTACAGGGCCAGGCTATGGGAACCACAACAGAGACCACCCTAGAGTTCTTATATAAAAAATGAAAATCGGGAAAGGGACGCGCACAAAAGATCAAGATGACAAGATGATGGTTCATGGGTGGTAAGCAGATGGGAGAACCCTGAGGAATACAATGATGTAAAATATAGACAGACCTCTATCGGAAGATATATGTTTAGATATATAGCTATCGATATACATGTATGTAAACAACAAAAATGAATTAAAAAATAAAATAAAGAGCACATGAAAGGCTCAACTAAAGTCCACATTTAGGAAAAGAAACCAAAAGGGCTTTGATCGTGTCTTGTAAACCAGGTCTCTACCAGTGCTTCTCAAACCCTGACACATCAAAAAAAAATAACCTGGAAATGATTAAAACACAGATTCCAGGGTCCCACCAGCACTGGTTCAATGGATCTAGACCAGAGCCTAAGAATCTGGTATTTTAACAAGCTCCAGATGTAAATGCTGCCATGTGAAGTTGGGTAGCTAACTCTACACAATATACTGTTTAACTACAGTTAGTAGCCAGAGACTTTATTATATTTATACCATGTGATATAGCTTGGTGGCTAAGAAGGGAGGTCTAAGAGTTACTGATGGACTTGAAAGTCAATCCCATTATTTATTGGTTCACCATGAGCAAGTTACTTAATCTGTCTAAGGCACAGTGTCCTCATTCGTAACATGAAAATAATAATAGCCTGGTTGCCAAGCACAACCCCCACTGTTTTATTTTGTTTTGTTTTTTATTTATTTTTAGTTAACATATTTTTTTCACATCATTGTATTCCCCGGGGTACTCCCATGACCATATCACCCATGCACTGTCACCCCACTAGTTTTGTATACTTGGTACTGCCTGGCAGAGAGTAGGTGCCCCATTATTATTCATTTATTATATTACTTAATTAGGAATGAATGACAATTAAATTAGATCATATCTTTGTGTACTGAGCACTAAGTACCTAGAAAATGGTAGCTTCTCCAAAGACTGTCATTTCTGTCATGGAATGAATTGTCCTGTTTTCTTGTTGACATGAATTTAATGAAGGCTTCACACTAGCCAACTGAATCTGTTTCTGCCAAATTAAGTCAAAAAACGTATCCCCTCCTGGCTCAGTACTCTCACATGCTTTGTTCCATTACTCACTCAACAAGTATTTGCCAAGCACCAGCTGTATTCAAAGAAGCAGCTATATTTTTAGGGGAAAATGAAGAAAATGAGTCCTGGTATTGGTGCCACAGGAGTTCACATGTGAGAGAGAAACCCTTCTCCTGGGTATGTAAACTGTACACTAGCTAGTAATTAAAACAAAGGTAAAGCATGACACCTGCCTGTGAGAGGGAAAGCCCTCTGGGAATTAAAAGGCAGAAGAGAAGTAAATTAGAAAAAGCTTTGTGGAGATGTGCACTTTAAGCTGGGCCTAATTTGACATGCAAAGATAGAAGAAAAAATACATTCTGGGTAGAAGACAGGAAGAATGACCCAGAGGAAGAAGTATGGGATGTGCTCAATGATCAGTAAAAAGCACCTTTTAGAAAGTTCTAGATGTAGATTAAGGGCAATACAGGAAGGGTCTTAGATGCCAGAGTAAAGAATCTGGTTCTTCTGTAGAAAATGAGGAGTTGAAAGTTCTAGAATAGGAGTGTTAGAGGAATGCATAAAGAAGGTTCGTCTGTTAAAAGGGAAGGCATAGGGTTATAAGTGGCAGACTAGGGCTAATAACAGATGTCAGGGATGTCTGATAGAGGGGTTGGCTGAAGTCTTTGAGATTGAAGTCCCCTAGACCAGGGGGAAAATAAGAAGAAATAAAAGATACAATTGGGAGGAAAACCAGCAATGAAGAAGGAAAGTAAGAGCAAAGACTGACATGAGAAGATAAACAGACCTCATGGTTGGGGTCAGGAAAAATAGGACTTCAGATGGAAGATCCTTGGTCAGTAGTGTCTCAGTTGTCCGCGACACCAAAATGAGCATGGCATTCAAAATGTCCATTTAGTCAAGATTCTGTATTGTTATATGAGAAAGGAAATTAAGAATACATATCTGTTTTCCAAAACAAATATCAATTTTATTCATTTCTTCAGTCAACAAACATTTATTAAGCATTACTACTCTGTTAGACACTATGTTAGATACTGAGTATGCAATGTTAAAATGGAAATCATTACCACTTCATGAAACTTCTGTTTTAGCAAAGGAGATATCAAGAAGGGAAGTAAATAAGTGAATCTACAGCACGTAGTGTTATAGACTAACAAAACCAATAACCCACTACTGAGATCTACAAAGATACAAGGGAGTGACTAACCTTAAGTTAGGTGCCAGAGGAATAGCTTCACCAAGAATACATCTCCATTTAAGTCATGCCTACTGGAGAACAAGGATTTCATGACTGCACAGTGATGAGATCATACAGAAAGAACAAACAGCATGAACAGGGGTCCTACACTGGGAAAGAAAAGAATAAGCTCCAGGAGTTGGGGGGAAGCTGGTATGCGTGGAGGGTCATCTATAAGGAGAAGGTTGGTTTGAGAAAAAGCTGAAGATGCAGCAGGAGCAAATCAAACAGAACTGAGAAACCAGGGTAAGAAGTCTGAATTCTCTTCTAAAATCAAGGGCACTTGAAAGCAGAGGAGCGTTTCCAAAAGTTCAAGTAAAATTTCAAACCATACATTCATCCCAGTTTCTGACAACTCCCTTCAAATAGGCCTGTCTGTAGTTGATCAGAACAATGTTATCAAAACTCAACATTCTCAAACACACTACTTCCTGAGGCAGGACGAGGTGCACAGAGAAGTAGCACAGAGGGTTGCCTTCAGAAACCCAGGTCCCCAGAGTTATTCCTTAGCACCCCAGCCAGGAAAGCTTATGTTGGATTCAGGAGTTCTCCCACTGGACTTCCTAAGGCCATGTCACCTGTGCTTGTCATACCTGGAGGGCCATGTCAGGTGGGAGAGTCCCTCAAAGTGACCCCATCACAATGTGGTAGATAAATATGATTTATTCTTACCCAGCTGTGTAGTGAAGAGTTTTCATTAGTAAAGAAAGGTCCAAGTTTTAATAAAACATGTGAAATGCTCTGTCATGAAGTTTGAACAATTAATTTGACCTTGCTGACATGAGGATTATTTGCTCAGAGGCCAGTTATGTTTTATGACCATTACAGCACATAAGTAAAACAAACCAAATCAGAAAGAAGAGCCATGGAGTTCTGGGGAGGAAAACTTCTGATTTAGATTTTAAACAGCAGTTGACTCTGACAACCTCATCTCTTTAATAGTGGGATAGAGGGTAGGAAGGAGTGGGACTGACAGATGCATTCTGAGGAAGGGGTTGAGGGGCTCCCAGGGAAATGCTTAGAAGCATGTGGGAAACAGCCATCCAGGTAGTGAGAGACAGGGCTCTTGCACCTCTTAAAAGTCTGGTGTGATATGGAGACATGCAGAAAGATGAAGAGGTAAAGCTATGCCAGGTGATTACTTAGGCATCCTGCAGGGGAGGAAGAAGGGTGTTGGTATGTTTGTTTTGCCATGTCATTCCATTATGGTGGTGTGCATAGAACACATCCCCCACACTACAAACCATCACACCAACAATGATGTCTGCTGTACCATTATCCACAACTTTCCAGATTGCCTTTGGTCACCACCTTCCTCATGTAGGAACAAGGTCTGCAAAAAAGAGACTGACAAACCTGAGGCCAGGGACACTACCCCCAGCTCCTTTGTCCACAGACAGGGCCTGCGTGGGAGATACCAGCACCAGGGTCCAGGAAGAGGCCACTCAGCAAGGTCAGACTGTCAGCCTGAGCTGCTTTCAACATAAGGGACTTGAAGTCCTTAATTAGCTACTGCTGGAGCAACTTCTGGCTTCTTCCATGGCCTTAAGAGCAGTGGCCGTCAAGCTTCATTTCCACACATGCATACCTGGTGATCATCTACCCAGCCCAGACCTGCCGGGCACCCAGGGCACATGCCAGTTTTCTAGACAGGCTATATTCCCAGCCCTTTCTGAGGAAAGCATACCTGAGAGTGCACTGAGACACATGTAAAAGGAAGGGTGCGGTGAAATGAGGCAGGGGCAACTTGGAATGGAGCCTACTTTATGTTTTTAAGGAAAGTACTAGCAACGTTCAGCACATTACTATTCACAGACACTGAGACCTCTGAGGCGCGGCGGGAGGACTGATACAGAGCAGGCTGCACTTCTACCCTGGCTGCAGGAGCACCATGTTCACCCCCGCAAGCTGTCTGGCAGCAAACTTTCTAACCCCAGTACTTTAAGTTGCAGGACAAAGTCTTCCACCAAGAAAGAAGGCAAGCTCAGAGGTCAGGTGGGACCAGACACACCAACAAATTCAGTTTTACCAAGCAGTGTCATATCTTTTTTCCACTTTCCCTGCAGCCCCACCCCCACCCGCTGTCTTATCCTCTCTAGTCCTGAGACCAAGCACACAGGCTGGGCCAGACATGTCTGTACACAGCTATGACAGGCTCCACATGAGCTACAAACTCCACTAAGGATGCTGTCCTTCCCATAGGGACCTGAAAGAAAATGCACACCTGAAGAAGATGCACAATGGAGCCTTCCAGGGGGCCACTGGGCCTAGCATCTTGTGAGTATAGTGGTGCTCCCCATCCTGTACACACCAGAATCCCTGCTCCAAATGTATAGCCACCTCTCTAGCCTGACTTTGCAGTGTCGGCTGGCACAGATAAAAGGGCTGCATGATACAGCGTGGCAACCTAGGGGCATCAGCAACAGTAGGTATCATCTCACCATCTAGAGGCCGGAAGTAAGGGCTGGTTCCTTCTAGCAGGTCCGTGTCCTTGCTGCTGATAGTTCTTTCTGGTTGTGGCGGTGTAACTCCAGTCTGCATGGTGTTTGCTCTGTGTGTGTCTGTGTGTGCATGTGTCTTTAAATGTCACACATTTTTATAAGGTCAGTGATTATACTGAATTGGGGCCCAGCCTAATGACCTCACTTCTCTACACAGACCCTGTCTCCAAATAAAATCACATTGTGAGGTACTATGGGATTAAGACCTCAGAATATGAATTGGGGGGATCCAATCCAACCTAACACCAAATCTAGGGGTGATATCACATGTAGGCAGAGGGAGTCACAGAGCTCTTGAAACCCAGTTTCACTCTGACTCACCCGCACTTGTTGGACGGGTAGACAGGACTGAGCTGCTGTGTGTGGAGGTCTCTGAGTCGCTCAGGTAATGGCAATATCAAATATGTCCACTCCTCTGTAATGACAGCTGACTTTTCTCTAAACCTAATTTAAAATATATTACACTCCTCTGCCCCAAGAAAATATTCACCAGGTCTGCAAAGAATCCTGTCCTCAATTCCTAACGCAGCTGAGGTAATAATTCTAGAAAACAGAATACAAACTACCTAAATAGACAGGGATAGAAGAGCAGTAAAAGTCTGCAGTCCTAGAGGCAAATTCTACTGCTTTGATTGTTCCACCAAGGGGCTACACTAGTCCTCATTTCTTCTAGTCAAGTTCACCTGTCCATCAGTCACCAATGAATCCCCTCCACCTGCCATACTTACTTGGGTTAGTTTGCTGGGGGCAAGAGCTGCTGTGCTACTGGGAGGGTTTCTTGGGGAACAGCAGCAGCCATTTAAAAAAAACAGACAGGTTTTTTAAATCCCCAATGACTCTTCTTCCTTCTCACATTTGTTTGGAGTTTTCTTAGACATTGTCCTAAATGTGGAAAATCAAGGTGTTCAAGACCTTGTTTACAGAACCTGAGCTTTCCACACAGTTCTGCTTGCATGGCCCAGTGTTTGCTTTCTGTAGACTGAAGGGTTCAGTTTGCCTTTAAGGAACACACCTTCGGTGCCTTTAGGAAGTGATAGCTATGGCCACATGGTGGCTCCTGACAGCCTAGCTGCTTCCTGGAAACCTACCCTGCAGGGCCTGATCTATCAAAGACTGAAGCATCTGAGCCTGGAAAATTTCCCCCAGGGTGGAGCACAAAAGCTGATGTCACTGCTGGTGCCTACTGTCTCATAAAGCAAGCAGTTATTTCACTTCTAAGTGGAGAGAGGTAGCGGGAGGGAGCCAGAGAGAAAGGAAATCGGAAGAGGGGAGAGAGAGAAATGCTAATGAATGTGTGACAGATACAAGGAGTTACACTCAACCTTGAAAGGCATAATGGGGTGAATATGAGAAAAATAAACCACAGCACAGCTTTTTGAATTCAGATCTTAATAAGAGGGACTGAAATGGAGGATTAGGGAGAAGGCAAAATTGGGGAAGAAAAGAACACAGAATAGGACTATTGTTAAAAGCTCCCATTCTATGAATCTTACATAGATAATAAATAAAAAGCCTTTCTCCCTTTTATTTTTCAGGGATATTTCTTCCACCAAACTGCAGGCTCTGCCCAGCTATGGGCTGGAATCCATTCAGACACTAATTTCCACATCATCCTATTCTCTAAAAAAATTGCCACCAAGAGAAAAATTTACCAATCTCCTGGATGCCACATTGACTTACCCCAGTCACTGCTGCGCTTTTAGAAACCTGCCACCAAAGGAGTAAGTGACAAACAAAAGGTACCCCTGATAGGCTGTGGCAGAATCTCCTGACTTCAAGAGTCCGCTGGTTGACAAGCCCCCAACTCCTCCACTTGGTGCCTCCTAGACCAGCTCCACATCACCGGGTCCCTTTTGGGTAGACAAAAAGAAAATGAACCTGCCTGTTTCTTCTTGAAAACTGATTGGAAATAATCAATTCAACCTGAAACTAGATCTCTGTTAACTATTTGGGGCTGACTGAATTGCACCCTTGTATAGACTATGATTGCAGTTGCAACATAGAGAGCAAAAACTGCCATCTCAAAAGCCAATTAGATCTAATCTTTATCAGAGAGAATATCTTTATCACTTTTAAAGAAGTGGGGGAAGCAGGCTCGCACGGATAAATTTTACCTATTGTCTTAGCACTTCATAAAAGATGCACACAAAACCCTCCAGGAGGTTTGTGTTGTTTTCTGAAAGCTGTTGCTCTCCCAGCAGAGACTGCCTTCCATGTCAGAGCAAAACATTGGCTCCCTATAGATTTGCTCAGGGCAGGCACAGAAAGGGCACCCCCCAGGGCTGCTTCACGTCCAGTGGGGAGCATCTTGCTCACTCAAATGATTTCATGTCAGTCCAGACCACAATGGCAGGGCTGCAGGAGTTCATTTCTTCCTCAAAGCATTGTTTTCCAGGCTCTTTTTGACTGAGATGCACACTAAGAAATATCTTTTTTTACATTTTATCCCAGTACAAACATCACATTTGTAACTGATAAAAAAAACACAATACATAGTTACTACCTGTGAGACAGTGTGCTGCTTCGTGCCAATTGTACTCTGATTTTGTTTGTTCTCAGTGCCAGAGTGGTCTACGGCCATACCACCCTGAACGCGCCCGATCTCGTCAGTGCTAGAGTGGATGCACTCTCTTGCACTTTCATGACCCAGTAGTAAAAAGGTCCAATGACTTACAGTTGGAAAGACATTACCCTAAGGCATATTGTGCAGCCTAAGAAGATATTCTCAAGCGATCAATAACATGATGCCCCACATAGTGACACTAGGACACTACTGTCTTTGTTTAGAATCAACCAGCGTGTTTTATTGTACAGCTGCTTTGCACCCTGCATAGAGAGATGGGCTCCACTTGACATTCTGAGGTAACCAAGAACAAGCTCTCACTGTGCTTAGAAACCATACTCCATACATGAGCCTCCAAGAACACTGAATGCTTAACATGCCCCAAATCCTGCAGCATAGTCTGAGGAGACAAAGATGAATAAGAGGCCATCCCAGACCTTCCAGTCACAAACAGCTGGTTGGGAGCAATGCAAAAGACAGCCAATATTTAAGCATAACACAGCTATGTATGTTAGAACTGAAAACAGAGCAACTGTTTCTGGTTGCATGGAAGGATTTCTAGATGCAGCTAGGCTTCTGAAAGACCTCTTGAGATGTGACTCCTGCTAGACTTGAAGAACAGGTAGGAGCTGGCTAGACAGCTATGGAGGAAGTATGCTAGAAACATGGAATAGCCTGCAAGAAGGCACAAAGGCAAGAAAATGTAGGATGAAAGTTCTTCAAGAAAATGCTCAGAACAAGACTTATAGTTACATGTGGGGAAATGAGTGAGGAGAAAAAAACAGAAAGAGGTGACTTATAAGCTCTACATGCCGGGCCAAGTGGTTTAGAACATGGGGAACCACTGAAGAATTTAAAGCAAAACTACTCAACTTTGCTTTTGTAAATACCAAGCTGACAACAGAGAGAAGGAAGGGGTGGAAGACAGCAACTGCAACTGAGAACAGTTAAAATATAGATGCAGGTTTACTATGAAGGTGATTCTGGACCCCTCCGCCTTTGTCGCATGTGACATTACTGGCATATGAAAACTTTAATTCAGAGGGTTTTCATTCCTGAATATTGAAAAGACCACCACTGAGTAAAAAAGAAAAAAAAAAAGGGGGGGG